>MU405222.1:0-411224 GCA_022836615.1 Annulohypoxylon bovei var. microspora | reverse complement strand
CAACCACACCAACCCAACTGAGGTTTTCGTGATTACGTAACAAACCAACTACACTCAGGCCTTGGTGTAGTTGGTGTGGTGGTTCCGAGCACTGGATGAAACCCAGATTACGCGGGAAGTGCCCTCCGTCTTAGCTGTTGAGGCAAGGATAGGAGTCAAGAATTTCGTGAAAGCAAACGTCCCGATTCCGTTTACGCCGAGATGGTATTCGTACCCTTGAGGTGTCTTGCTTGGTTCGGGAAGCGGATTTTGTACTCCGGCGTTGTTGAACAAGACATCGAGTTTTGTTTCCTTCGCGAGGAACTCGTCGGCTGACGCTTTGATCGTGGTCAAGTCGCTAAGGTCCAGTTTTAAGAAGACCAAGCTACCTTTCGAGGTCGGGAAAGCCTTGCTGATCTCCTCGATCGCCTTGTTTGCCTTATCCTGGGAGCGCGCAACGACATACACTTTCGCATTCTTAGAGTAAAGGATCCGGGCTAATTCCTTGCCGACGCCCGTATTAGACCCGGTGACAATGTATACCTGCGAACAAAGCAAATAAGCAGTCGATCTTATATCAGATGTATTTGTCATTTGCATCACCTACCTTGCCATGAAGATCGGATAAACTTTCCTCTGTAAAACATGGCTTTGGAGGAAACATTTGTGTTAAAGTGCTTGAAAATTGAGCCCCCATTATGATGGGTGTGATACGAAGTTCTTGGATTGGAGTAATAAGGGAAATAGAAAGTGCAACAAGACTAGGTACTTAACTAGGCCCTAGAAGGTAGTTTGTGAAGTGAAGTGAGAACAATTTCATACTCGAAATATTAACAGCATCTTTTAAAGCTTTTATTAAACGGATACTTCCAATTACGCCTTTGACGCATCAAGCCCCTTACAGCATCCTTAGAAGCTTCAGATCTTCCTAACATAGGCGGACGATAGCAAAGAATCCACCAATAATCAAATCCGACCAATCAAATGCCATAGTTTCCGAATCAACCAATGGGAGAACGAGATGTCCGAGCTAGAGAGTCCGGTCGTTCCTGTTTTCCGGGAGCCCGGAATGCTCCACCCATTGCCGCTCCCCCTTCGGACTTAAATATTTCATGTCGTATTAGACACTAGAATTGACTTATGAAATAAGCATCATCATAGAATGCCTTTATTAGAAAAATCTCGTACAAGGTGCTAATCAAAATATTTAAATCCGGTAATTCCGTGCATGCGCATCTTGGTTACACTAGGGGAAGATGAATTCATTCCCGTCCCCCTTTAAGGGGGCTAGGGAAAAGTTAAACACTCTATTTTTCATAGACGATATACCAAACTCTATCTCATTTTGTGATATAACTTTTAAGAGTGTTTATTTTGCAACAGTTCTAAGACAATCCTAGGATAGTTACCTACCTATACAATTTGAAATGTAATAGGTATGATTTGCAGTGTAGTTAGTTCTTTGTTAAATGGACTATGTAACAATAAGCATTCATTTTGATTTGCTATAGATACTAAACACAAAGAAACGCACGGCTCGCTGCATGTCCTTTAATATCAATCGTTTTTGCCATTCGTATACAATCTGGTTGCTTGGGAATAACCTATCAGTTTTATATGTGATAGCAGACAACGATGTAATATACAATGTAGCCGTATAAGAACTATGCTAAAAACTACACGCGTTTTTGAAGGATATATAGGATGTGTATAGTTCAGATTTCTATACGCCCTAGTTTTAGCTGGTGGTGTCACATTGAAGCTACCAGAAGCTATACAAAATGTGCAATTGGTTAGCTCTAGAAGTTTGCTGCGCAGAGTCTAAGCATGATTTCCCATTCACGCTAAAGGCATGCGCCGCTATGATACTCTGCGAAGAAACAGATTTAATCCGCAAGTTCGAGCAAACGGATGGTCACATGCCAAGTCGTTCTCCGCTACACTACGGATATGAGTGTCCAGACTTCGACCCTATGTACGCGCGATGTGAACGAATCTACTGGACTAAGTGTGACGACTGTTGTAGGGATTCAGCGGCAGCAGATAACTTCAACGAGCGTGACATACTCATAGCTCTTGACTTCAATCTACTCCTCCGCAAGGAACTCGCCAAGGCATTGCACCGAAGGCCGTATCGCGAACTTGTACGGGTCTTTCCTACAGAATTTGGAATTGCGCGACGCTTTATGCTAACCGGATCTCGATGGACGGAGGCCCCTCAACCCACCGAAACCGATGCTCTAGGTCCTAATCCGCCGTTAGAGTTAGACCTCGATGGTTTACAGTGGTATTATGACCGAGGGATGGGCGGTGAGGTGGATAAAGAAATTTGGAGGATAGTCTGTGCCATGAACTATCCATTAGATCTCCCCGTGCAGAGTATATTGAACTGGATTGATTGGCTCCCTCCAAATCCAGATCAGTTCTCCGTGGTTGACAATAGATCTATATCGAATGTATCCGCCGCGACGTCTTGGCAGGATAGGATATCTATTTCTTCAACCTTTCCAATTCACAATTACAGGACCTGGGAAGAGTACTATGCATCCTACGACTGGTATCCTTCTTCGGAATCAGAGAAAGGCGACTCGGATTAGAAGTTAAAATGAAAGTGTAGAGATCTTGATAGTCAACATTCTTAATAAATCACGATAAAACACACTGATTTCAAGTATATGCAAATTTTTATAATGAGTGTAAGACCAACTGTCCCATGCTATGTACAACTCTGTCATCTACCCCTAACATCTATAAACAGTAAAATCAAAGTAATCACCGGGCTCATGAAGAATGACTATCAAGCCCACTGCCAACAACACACTTTTATCTATTGAGAGTTAAATCGAACAAGAAGTGCGATGCTTAACGAATGCAATGAGTAGTTTCTCCTCTTCTTCATATGAGAGTTCTCAAAAGTAACCCTCTATGACTAAAACGAAAAGCTTGTTAGCGTACATGTGTATCAACGGGTAGGAGTAGAACTCACGTCGAAGCAGACGTAGGTGCTCTTGCAAGCATGTCCGTTGCCATCGGTGTAGAGGACGTGGTTGTCGTCACGGAAGCAGTTGAACGAGTGGAAGCCGTT
Organism: Annulohypoxylon bovei var. microspora; assembly: GCA_022836615.1. Classification (NCBI taxonomy): domain Eukaryota; kingdom Fungi; phylum Ascomycota; class Sordariomycetes; order Xylariales; family Hypoxylaceae; genus Annulohypoxylon; species Annulohypoxylon bovei. The sequence goes on along the minus strand of MU405222.1, from coordinate 408,160 downwards.
GTTGCCAGTTCTATTTCGTAAACGAGTTCATTAGCAACTTTTCCAGTGTCTCTCGGTGTCTCTAATTGTCGGTAGCCAACCACACTTACCCAACCTTGGTAGCATCACCAGCTGAGGCAGCACCTCCCGAGAGGTTCCAGCTGAAGCTAACACCAGAGCCGAACTTGCAGCTCGAAGAACCGCCCTCGTGGAATCCGCCGTTGGCAACGCAGGTGTTGCTGTTGCCGGGGAAAGATCCGTCGTTGCTGTCGTTAGAATAGTACTATATGCGTAGGCTAGTTTTAGTAAACCGAATCCAATACACAAGATGAAAATCGAGATAGATTAGCATATACTTACGTTGACAGCCTTGTAGGTTCCGCAGTCGATCATGTGGATGGATTCTGTTGCGAGGCCGACGCTCGAAAAGAAGGCGATGACAGCGAAAGTAGAGAACTGCATGGTGATGGTTGGAGAGTTTGTTAAGATTTGGGAAATTTTAAGAGGCGAGAGTGTAGAGAAGATGAGGCTTGTTGATGGTTCTTGGTGTTGTGCTTGAGTTGAGGAATGTTGTGATTTCTGGATGAAAGCTGGGAGATTCTCTTAGTATTTATATTGCTATGGTCGCTATCAGTCTTGCAAGTATCGTTCGTGATACCTTCACCAGAATCTGTTGTCTCATCATCATCACCGCCTGTACAGCCATGTACCCGCCTCGATGCATAGCTGTCTGGCGTCATTACTGTCAATAAGGCTAAGCGGCTCTACTAAGATGGAGAATATGCGGTAGTTTTCCCGTTAGTACGAGAATTTGTATAGCCTACTTGAGTTAAAGCTGTAGTCAGCTGCCTCTCAGCCAATAAAGCAAATGCGGAGGTCAGCACATGGGTCTGCTACGTGAGATGAGATTCGGGATATATTAGTTGTCCCTGAATTTACCACTCAACGCCGCGGAACACTTTCAGCTGAGGTTCCATATGAATATGTTTAATATTAAAATAGCACCGTTAGAATATATTGGAAGCATTGAACTCTAAGTAGTTCTTGAAGAAACCGATTTCTTACATATCGTTTTTATCTCCTTGCTAGACGTCGTATGTCTAGTATCAATTCTATACCTACTGTCTATGCAACAGCAACTGTGAATTAGCGGCATAAATAAAGTTTAGGTTCCGGGAACCGGCAGTTAAGGGGTTAATACTAGTTAGAGATGCTATGCTAAGCCGAATGCGAGATGACTATAATACTGCATGCTGACAATGACAAGTAGTGCCACCAATCGGAAGAGTGAGGCCAGACAGCTGTATTTTTAGGTAACATCGACATGTTTTAGATCAGCCCAATAAGGCAACCTAGAGCGTTATATTCGGGCCTCCAAGATCTGCATTCTAGAACCACTTCAGATGACTAGTATACATCTAATATCGTATTAGGATGGATAGGACATGATTAGGTTAAATTGAAAGGCATAGGCTACGAGATCTCGCAGCTTAGGTCTCAAAAGGGCAAATAAACTGGTGTGTTGACAATATTGAACTACCTTCGTTGCCATTTGGTCCTCTACTTAACATCCATTACTAACCGCCTGGCAACTTTCATAATCAATGCAAGATCTATCTTCAGCTCGATGTCTCCACCACGTGGTAATTTTAAGACCCATGAATAAAGTAATGCGATACAATTGGTATAAGCAGGGGGGCATTTGGATTCATTTTCTAAGTCAGCACGCCACGTCTTTACCCCTATTTCAGACCCCACCACAGCGCTGTATATATGTTAATCTTCGTGAAAGACCATGGTATAACTATTCAATGAACATCCTACAAAGTATGTAATCATTATTTCACTAACTGGTAGGCCTTTATAGAATAAAGTTAGGTAAGGGGCTAAAATGAAATGCTTTCTCATATGAAGAGAGACACAGCGGTTTCCAGGACAAGGAATATATAGGTGACTTTCATGGGAGTAAAAGTGCACCATGGTATATGTAGTGGGCTCTAAATCTGTTCTTCACCGCCAGGTAATAGCCGTCAGCAGGACTCAGGAAACACGAGGGACTGTCAGACATATGGTAGTATCGATATGTTATCCATGAATCTACATATTACCTACCATTGGCCGCCTCGCTACATGCCAGAGGTTTCAATATATAGTCCTAGAACTCGTGCAACAACGTTGTTGCTACAACGTTAGTTAGGACCGCATCGTGACACTCCTAGATACTAAACAGACATTAATTCATAGTTGGCCCCTGAACATCCCGTGTTCTCTATACGAAAGCGTAGCCAGGAAATAGGGGCAGTCCTTGAATTATCTATGGCACAGGAAGAAAGTCAATGGAACGAGAGCAGTTATGACTACTAACTCCTTACAGAATTCAAGGACTTTGACTTTTCAATTGTTGACGAGAATGTACTAGGTTAGGTACCTAGGTACCTTAGAAGAATCACCGCTAGTGCTTCGTCACCTCTACTAACAAGTATTGGATCTCTGTTATTAAGCTCTTTATTTTAAATATATTAAGTAGGTACTGAGATAAATCAACTCTTAAGATCTATCCAATACAAGATCATAAGCTCATGACCCTCGCTATGCTACCCGAACTCCTAAAGTGTGGTGCAAATTTGCCCGCCCAATGCAATCGAATGCCTTCCTATTAACACATAACCATTACCGTCGTACTTAAGTCGACTTGCCCTCCCTTAATACCCTCCCTTTGCCAATAACCGGCCAGTGCCTTAAGCAGCAACAACACAGTCCACCTCCTGGACGAAATCATGAGTCCAGTCGGAGCCGTCGGGTAGGTCATTCAGGGTCGCGCACAGGGGCACGAACTCGATGCCCACGCAGCCGTCGGGCGTGGTCTCGCCCTCGTACACGTACTTGACGACGGTCAGGTTGGCCCTGACGTAGCCGATGAAGCGGTTGCACACCGCGTAGTTGCCGGCGCTCAGCCCGGCGAGGCGGACGTCGCTGCCGGATGTCACGAGCCCGACCCCGTTGGTGCCGCCGCCGACGTCGATCTCCACGTCGTGCTCGCCCGGGTACGTGGCGTCGGTGCTGGCCTGGTCCTGCACCTTGAGGCCCCACGGGTATGATGTACCTAGGTCGTTGATCACGTCGACGTACCCGTCGGCCGCCGTCCCGTTCGTGTAGAACGGCGTGGCGGGCGCGACGGAGCTGCCGGCGACCGCGACGTTCAGGCCCGCGCCGACGTGTATCGTGCCGATGTACAGGCCCGCGACTGAGGGGTCGAGGTCCTGTGTCGGGTCTAGTAGTTGGATCTGGAGGTTGTATGCCTTAGCCCTGGAGAGCTGCTGTGCTGTCTGGGGGACTGGAGTGGCTCTCGTTAGGGCGAGGAGAGAGGTGATTGTGAGGAGTGAGGTGAGCATCTTTTATTAGATGGAGATGAGACGATGAGTAAAGGTGATTGGTAATGATGATTATAGGTTATAATTGGTAGATGTGGGTTTCAATATCTGGGGTATTAGATATTAGGTAACTATCAATTATGTACGTAAGTTATATTTTAGTAAGTCTTTGATGATTTGGTTTAGTTCGATGAATATAATCCTAAGACTTCTTTGTCATCGTCGGGCGATCGTCGCATCTTTATATCCCTCTTTCATGATGGCAGCTCGAAGGCTCGCGTGGCGGAGACCTGTCGCGAAGCCGCAGACCGCAATGCGATGGCGATACGGAATTGGTATTCTACATGATTCTTCGAGGAAGCGAAGAATGCACATATCGTGAGCCTTACGAGGTCCCACCTGTAAACACGAAGTGGTAAGGATTGTCAGCGGCTGACAATGATAGATCTTAAGGTGATCGGCAGATGCAGGCCGGATATCTGAATGCTAATTGGATAAAATTACGTTAGAAAATCTAGACGGCGGCGTCTTAGAGGCTGAGTTCTAATCACGAGTGTCATCCAATCCGTGCCCCTCAGTAGACCGCTAGAAAACGGAGAGCTAGTCCTAGTATAGCCATATTGTCTTAAAAATAGATTGCCGATATGATAGGTCAAATAACCATCGATCTCTTGTATTCTGTCAATGTGTTAAGAGTCAATGACGAAACACGTCAAGTGAGAATATTCTGATTCGTACCAATCTGAAGATCGAAGTGTTGAAGTTCATGTTAGAAAGCGATGGTCATGTTAGGAAGTGATAACTAGATGAACAGTACGAACATGGAAATGCTTGGACCTCTCTTTAACATATCCCCTCAGTCTTCACGAGTTACGATACACATCCTTCTAATCTTCTAACATATATCTGGATACGCAACAATGTGGGAATGGGCCAAAGCTATGGCTGTGGTATAAATGTAATTCGACATACACGTAACTAACGAGCGATACTGCAAACTACTACGAATTTCTGCTCGCATTAACCACACGAAGGCCTTCCCAGTACAAAGTGAGTGTTTCGGTAAACTCCCACTCTCCGCCTTCTCTGTATGTTTAAACCAAGCATATGCTCAATTGTTGATGCAAGGTTTGTCGCAATGAGCGATGAAGTTCGTCTCGGCATCGTTGCGACACTTGCCACCACAAGCACACAGGAGCTCAACCGTAGACGGCTGATCGTTCATGCAGACGAATACAGCTTCAGAAACATCCGTCTTTGGTTTGCCGTTAGCACAGAGCTCTTGCAAGCCGTTGCAATAGGCCTTGCTAATATCAGTGGAACCGAAGTCTATTTATGTAAGCAATGGCATATTGATTCTCTGGTTAGGGGTCATACTGTGGCCGCTAGAGGTAAGCATATATCCACAGTAAGTGTATCCCTTGCCGCATTTCGGACCGCCTGGAGAGCCACTGGGTGATGGGCCAGAGCCGCCGGGTGTCGGGACAGGTCCACCCGGGGAAGGAGGCTCGCCGGACGATGGAGAAGGAGAAGGAACCGGGGGAGAAGAGCCCGTCGGCTCGGCCCGTGGAAGTGGGCCCCTCCAAGCCAGCGCAGAACCGGCTAGGAGGGTCGAATTAAAAAGAAATGCAGAAAATCTCATATTAGAATACGAGTTAGGAGGCTGTCATTGGTAACTCCTCGGTAAGTTTGAGCATCTTATGATTTATGACCTTTTATAGAGAGATACTTCGAAGGAAGTGCCCGATCTGAGAGAGAATAGTTCGGTGTGAATGCCGATGAAAACGATTGTTACAAGCGAGGTACGCAAAAGCGAACTAGATTCCTAGAAATCTTGATACGTCTTGGTGGGACGTCTTCGTGATATGCTAGGATACCTTTTCTGGAAATGAGAGGCGAAATGTGAAAGCAACGGAAACATACTTAGCTGTATAGATACATATAACTTAGACGGACTGCCCAATCCATCTTAATATGTTTTGTGTGGCATGGCACAAGAACACGATGAAGTACAGTTTCGTGAACTTCGTGTCTTCTTAACCACGCCTAGACGCAACACCCGGTCAATACATTGTAGACACTAGTTATAGTATTCTATACTTGTTTACGACCGACTCCCTATCTTCTGCAGGATACATGATCAAAGAGGCATACGGTGTAGCTAATGCGGTGAGATTTGTGCCATGGATAGATGTACAATTGGTAGTTTTAAAATTCTAGAATTTGAGATAGACGTGGCGTCGAGAAAAATTAAACGTTAAACCGTTTGCGCGGAGTAGCGTTTGAGGCGTCGGATGATATCTTGGACGGGAAATAGGAGAAAAGTTTAGGGGAATAATTCAAGACATTCTCGTTGACTTAAAGTTTTTAGGCTAAACAGCAGTTGCCATTGACTTCAAATATGGTAAAATAAACGTTTCTAAAAGTGAGAAGATTAACTATTAGAGTTGAGCTGGTTGAGTTAAGAATTAAAAGTAATAAATAGGGGTCTAGTAGTAGGGACGGCCGATGACGGCAGGAGCCGAACCCAATTTCGCATCGGATATCGCACCTGCAGGTCCCTCCAGTTCCAATTGAAATAATTGCCCCGCTGTTGATCCCCCTCCAACCCTCCAACCCTTCAAAAGTCGCCTCTAAATCTGACTGCCTTGGACCCCGCGGAAACAAGGCTCCTTTAAATTTGTTCTACATTGACAACGCTTGAGTACAAGCTGGATTGTGGCTTGCAATACGTGTCAATTGTATACTTACGAGGGCGAGGTTTTTAGTTAAACTGTTGTCAACTATCCTGGACCGACCTATCTTCCTCAAGGAAGCATCCGAGATCTTAGTCACGACCACCCTTACACAGCCACAGACACAATGTCGACCTCCGCTACGCAACCGGTAATAACGCCCACGGCGTCAGACACGCCGAAGACAGTAATCCGGGTCGGCACACGCAAGTCAGCGCTAGCCCTAGTCCAAGCCGACTACGTCGTCGACTCGCTGCGCAAGCTGCACCCCTCGGTCTCCTTCGAGATCAGGGGCATGCACTCGACGGCGGACAAGGACAAGATCACGGCGCTGTACAAGTTCGGCGGCAAGGGGCTGTGGACGAACGAGCTGGAGGCCGAGCTCAAGCTTGGCGAGGTCGACTTCATCGTGCACTCCCTGAAGGACATGCCGACCGTGCTCCCCGACGGCTTCGTCCTGGCCTGTGTGACGCCGCGGGAAGACCCGCGCGACGTCGTGGTCGTCAAGAAGGGCCTCGAGGACAAGTACAAGACCCTGGCGGACCTGCCGGCGGGCGCCGTCGTCGGTACCAGCAGCGTCAGGCGCATGGCGCAGATCAGGCGGCGGTACCCGCACCTCGACTTCAAGGACATGCGCGGGAACATCGACACCCGCGTCAAGAAGCTGGACGCCGAGGACAGCGGGTTCACGGCCCTGATCCTGGCCGCGGCGGGCTTGCTACGGATGGGTAGGGAGGCGCGCATCACGCAATACTTAGATGGCTCTACCGAGGGTGGCGGCATGCTGCACGCTGTTGGTCAGGGTGGTCTAGGCATCGAGGCGCGAGCGGATGATCAGAAGACACTGGACTTACTGAAGGCACTAGAAGACCCCCAGGCCATGCTGGCGGCTGAGGCTGAGAGAAGTGTTATGAGAAGGCTAGAAGGTGGATGTAGTATTCCTATTGGTGTCGAGACGAAATGGGTAGGAGACAACAAGCTGAAATTAACGGCGACGGTTGTCAGCGTCGAAGGCACCGAAGCCGCCGACGCCGAGAACACCGAGGAGATCAAGACGCGCGAGGAGGCCGTCGCATTCGGCATAAAAATAGCCCAGCAGCTGACGGATAACGGCGCGCAAAAAATCCTCGATGTGATAAATGCGGAGCGAGAAGCAAATCAGGATAAGGCGGAGCCGTGGGTTCCAGCATAAAACGGGCATATCCGGTCTAGAAACACTGGAGCTGAGCAACGAAAAAAAAGAGAAAAAAATGGTTGGGACGATGCTTTATAGACTTTGCTGGCCATCCATCTAGATATGTAACCCTAGAATCTCTGCGGATGCTTTCGCCATGATGATGAGAATACCCCAAACGAGTTTATGATACAAGGTTGAGCCCGTTCTCTCTCTCCCGCTCGTTGGTTGTTGAATGCCATTTATTTCCATTTCCGGTGAACACCTACCCCCCCAGCCAAAAAATACCTTATTGACCTTACTTTACTCTACCCCTTACCATCACTTCGTACTATCAACAATTCGTAACACCTCGTGAAAGGAGTCTAGTGTTCCTCCGAGCCGGTAAATGCCTTGTACTCCTCGGGGTCCATGAGGGCCTCGAAATCCTTGATGCCCTGCTCGTCGACCTGGACCTTCGCGATCCATCCGCCGCCAGCCGAGTCGTCCTCGGGTACCTGGTTGATGGTGCCCGGCTTCTCCTCTAAAGTCAGGTTGATGCTGGTGACCTTACAGGCGATAGGCGCGTTGATGTCGGCGGCACTTTTAACGGACTCGACAGCGCCGATGGCATCGCCCGCACTGACCTCCTTGCCCTCCTCGGGCAGCTCGACGTAAACCACGTCGCCCAACTCCTCGGCGGCGTACTCCGAGATGCCAATCACACCCTCCTTCTTGTTTGTGTTTAGGTCGATCCACTCGTGGTCTTTGGTGTACTTGCGGATATCCCCTGCAGTGCGTAAAAGTGGTTAGAAACTCGGGTGCATGAAATGAGAGGTTTTTGGAGAGTATAAGACGGGAGATTGGCGACATCGGAGAGTGGCTTACTTATCGGTGAGGCAGAGAATGCTCGCAGCGACGCCGGTTGCCAATTGGATCGTGTGAGGGGCGTCGTCTGTGCTAGTCGAGATAAGGTCGACGGTCGAGCTGCCCGAAGGCACCGCGCGATTGATGCCATAATTTAGGGTAGAGAGATGGTGGTGGTGAAGAAGACCTGAGAGGAGGGTAAAAGTTGATAGATCGTAGTTTCGGTGAAGCTTTTCTCTCGAAGCTGTGTGTGCGACTGATATCGTATCTATGATACCACTATTCCGTATGTATATAAAATTGTTAAGACTGGTACGATTTTTTAGAGCTCGAGGCCGAAAAGTTACCCGATAAATGGATTCGCACTGTAATTTGTTGAGTAATGACCATAGAGTTAGACAGTGCGTGACGTGGGATGACCCGGTAGAACCCGGTAACACATTTGGCCAATCAGAAAATCTGAATTAGCCCCGCGTCATGATGAAACTCCGAATGACATTGAAACTCAATTGATAAGAGACATCATTATAAGCATATCTAAGGATATCTGCGTCTAACTTCTATTGGTTAACTTAATGATCAATGCCGATTGGGGGGTTGAATGATGTTGTATTTTAACAATGGATGCAATGGATGTTTATCTAAAGCCCTGCATCAACAACGCAGAGGAAAACAATTTGTCCGGACCGCCAATTATAATAAACAACGTCAACAACGCCTACTTGTCTGCTGACATCAACTTTTTCAGCTATGTATGCTGATAATCGAATGGTCTGAGACATGTCTATCTATGTATTACTAGTGGAAAGACTCCTCATGACAAAACCACATACCGAGAACATACCTACCTACAGAGCTACAAATGTGTATGTATGCATGTACATGCGTACTTGTATTGTAGTAATAATGAAGAGTGTTTCGTGTTTCCTATCGCGAAACGTCGTTTACAAGGCTCGCGTCGCGTTCGATGAGATGATTGATTTCGACCGGTTTCCTGTCACCCTATTCGTCGACCGTCATTGGTGCTAAACTTAGCCGCCCCGGATTTGCGATTGCCAACTGGGCTCCATGTTTTAATACGTGATGTATTATAGGTAAGTAAACGGGAAACAACATCGAACATTGAAGTGAGTAAGACTGTCAAGATAGGAAGCAACAGAGTGAATATTGAGCATGTAATACAAGATTTAAGAAAGATAACAAGAAAAATACAGTTTAGTTCACTTCATTGATACCGACTTCCATCTCATTCGACTCTCACGCACCAGATGGAACTTCCATTTGTGGCGTAATACGGTAATAACCCACCGTCCTTAAACCTAAGAAAACCTAAGAATCTCTCTAGCCCCTCAATCACGTACAGTAGGTATTTCGTACCTAAGGTTCCACTCGTAACATCTCCCGGGATCCCGCATCATCAAAGACAAGGTAATTTCTAACTTGGCCAACTTTAAGAACTTCAATCGTGCTCCATCCATCGTTGCATCGTTGGACGTCTTGACCTTGTAAACGGTCCGCTTCAAGGTACGAAAGGTATGTATGCACAAAATAATCTATAATTCCTACCCAAACCAATTTCGGGTCTGGCCTTCATTTGTCATTTGTCAGGAACCAATCTTTGCTGTCAATATCCAAATTTCATAGCCTCGTCCTCCCTTTTCCCATAAGGTCTGCATGCCTACCATCTCCATCTCTACATACTACATACATATCTCCATATCCATACCCATATTCATACCCATATCCATATCTATCTGCACCTGCACCTGCATCTACATCCCCGGATCGACAGCCTAACCTTATATGAGCTGACAGCCGAACCCATCTCCCCATATTGATGATACATATCAATATCAACATCTAAACCGATACTGGCACTGACACTGGCACTGACGTTGGCGCTTGTAGACAGACGATCACCAAACCGCGCCGGACATCTCTCGTTCACCGGAGTCCTCTTCCATTCCAAGATAATCCGATGAAGTTAGACACACGGGGCTAATCTGAGACCTTCTCATCATCCGCCCCGAACTTCGTTTGCGTTCCATACGTCTAAATCACGACCGACTATTATCTCAACCCCTCCAGACCAAATCCTTTCAACCTGGATTCGTCAACAGTATCGGCGGGGTCTGGTGCCCAGTTCCACGACGCCTTAGATATGATGGAGCAAGATCCCTTTACCGCGACGCCACCCGCACCCCCGCGCGTTCCCCACGATGCCCTCGAGGATACTCTCGGTGGCATCGAAGGGACCACGCATCTAGCGGGTGACTTTGGTAGTCACGACCCGCTTCATCGTCAGTCGCAATCTCTTGACCAAGGTCTAGCCAACAACGTCACCAGCGCACACCCGGACGAAGTCGACCCGAACGCTCAATATGAGGCTCAACAGTTCGACGCCCCTCAGCAATCTCTGCCAAGACCTGCATCATCCATGTCCAATACCGGCGAACGACACTACAGTGAGCATGCCTCGCGAGAGAGCAACGGTAACAGCAACGGAAATGGTGCGGATCGCAATACGCGTAACCACGTTGTGATCAAGGTCGGCATGGTGGGAGATGCGCAGATTGGCAAGACTTCTCTGATGGTCAAGTACGTCGAGGGTAGTTGGGACGAGGATTACATCCAGACATTAGGTGTCAACTTCATGGAAAAGACCATCAGCATACGAAACACCGAGATCACGTTCAGCATATGGGACTTGGGCGGTCAACGTGAATTCGTCAACATGCTACCCTTGGTCTGTAATGACGCGGTCGCCATCTTGTTTATGTTCGATTTGACGCGCAAAAGCACACTCAACAGTATCAAGGAATGGTATCGACAGGGACGTGGCTTCAACAAGACGGCTATTCCCATCTTGGTCGGCACGAAATATGACCACTTCGTCAACTTTCCCCGAGAAGACCAGGAAGAGATATCGAATCAGGTGGGTTCGCTGTTCACTATATGTAAATAGTATCGAGGGCTCGCGACTGACCACTTATTTAGGCAAAACGATTTGCCAAAGCTATGCGCGCTGCTCTTATCTTCAGCAGCACTAGCCACAGCATCAATGTTCAAAAGGTCAGTTAGATCCCAATAGATACTTTCTTCCCCTTTTTATCGGATGATAACATGCTGACTAATCTTGCATAGATCTTCAAGATCGTTTTATCGAAGGCATTCGATCTCAAGTGCACAATACCGGAGATTGAAAATGTTGGCGAACCCCTTCTACTATACCAGTCAGTTTAAGTTCGAGCTCGGCCCAATCTTTGGAGGTTTGATATGAACTGGCCGTTATGCATCATGGTTGAAAACACAATATGATTGCGCATCTCCAATCTATACCACTCTGACGCGCTTTTACGACGTTGAACGGCCGTTACGAAATCCTAATTCTAACTCATTTGGGGACCTGAACTTCTCCTTGCTTTGTTTCCGTAGCTAAAGCGTATTCTTGACACTAACCAGGATACTCATGGTCAACTTGCAAGCAATCCATTTGATGAGCTAGCATAACACTATCCAAATCGTCAAGAACCCATCTAGATATATTTCCTTTGTCTGAAACGTCGCTAGACGGTTTCCATCTGCACTGGGTTTACAACATAGTCTCGCATTAAGGAGTACATGGGCAATTTCGAACACGAATGAGGGGGGATGATTTGCCGGCAGTATCGCTAAATGACGTATCATCGAAACGAATACCATCGCCCACCGCTAAATCCGAATTTGCCTTTTCACATGCTTGTTTTTTCTGCACCGGGGAGGCCCTCGAGGAGTGAGGGCCCAGGGGCAAATGTATCGAGTGTAATTACTAGACGTCCGACACGCAACGTTGGCGCTGGTGCGTTCTTTTTTCCCGCCCGTGATGTTCGGCCTTGCGCCCTACATCGGATCTATCACCCGAGTTACGCACTATGTCTTTGCAAATGGCTTTATGGTATAATTGATGCCGAGTCGGAAGGGGGGGGTGAGGGGGACGGGGAGACGATGACGCACCTATTTCTACTACTGCTGCTAGGATAGCTAGCAGATGAGAATTCAAGACTGATGAAAAGCATGTAACTCTCTTCCCTGTCGGGTAATTGATGTGGCTTGGTCTTCGTGATTGTTGATATCAGGTTTGTTCCCGCGTATAGCGCTTCAACTTTACTATCCGCAACTACTTACCTGCACGATAAGGTAGGTGGATCCTATATTAGCCCATCTATGGGGCTCTATAATAAATGCCTAGGCTAGGAGGGATACGCGAGTAGGGATTTTCCTATTCATTACATCTTATCGTCACATTTCTATAAGATACAAACTGCGCGAGAAAAGCGCATTCCGTCTTGATGCACCCCCTATCCATTATATCTTACCCCATTTTCCTCTTTTCCGCATCTCGAGAGCGATCTATAGTCGTACACTCCTCTCTCTCTCTCTCTCTCTCTCTGGTTTTAAAGTATAAATTAAGCGATGGCGTACCATCCTCCTTCCTTCATTCCCCTCTAACAGATCAGTAACCCCGAAGAGTTCGCGGGCAACACTCACTCCGGCCCGCCCTTCTTAACCCCCTCGCCCTCGCCCCTCTGCGGGTCCTCGCGCGGGTGCTCGGCCGCGGTCTTCTTGCTCGGGACGTCGCTCGAGCTGGTCGCGGCGCGCGTGTCCTTCCGCTCGACCATGCCCTTGTAGTCCTCGTGCGCCGCCTTCTTGGCCTCGTAGTCCGTCGCCAGGTCGCTGTTGTCCGCCGGCGGCGGCGGTACCTTCTGGCCCGTCTGGGAGCTGGCGTTTGCGGCTTGGGAGTTGGATTTGGGCTTAGATTCGGTTCCGGACTCGGGCTCTGAGGACGGTGATGGGGGTGGGGTTTCCGGGGACTCAGACTCGGCGGGCTCGGCGGGCTCGGGCCCGGGTTCAGGTTCAGGCTCGTGGTGCGCGGCGGCGGAGTCGTGGTGCGCGGAGGCCTTCTTGGACGGGCCTGCGAACAGCCATGCTACGCCCGTGACGGTGACGCCGACGGATGCGATGAGCCTGTGGTTCGCAGAACAATATGTCAGCCTTCCACATCAACATAAGTTTGCCGAAACATACGATCGGGACAACCCCGATCCTCCTCCCACCTCCAATTGGCCTGCCAATTCCCTCCCCTCCCCTCCCCCGGAATGCTTACGTCCGCCCTCGGTAGGCGGACGAACGGAAGCGAGAAAAGACTCACCAGGGCATGTCGCTCGACTTCTCCGCGCCCGCGCTGCCGCCGTGGCCGCTGCTCGCGTAGCCTCTCCGGGTAGCTGAGCGCACGGCTAGTTTCCGGCTCGCGGGTGCCTGCGCGGCTCGTCTGGAGACGGTGCGCAGGGCAGAGGTGAATGCGCGAGATGTCGACATGACTGCGTCCTATGTTCGGTATGTATTCCAGGTTCCGTTTGCCGACGATCTAGGTATAATCAGAGAGATAGATATCTGTAGGTCCAAGTCGAATATTCCTTGTAAGTGGTATGTATGTAGGTAAGTAGGTAAGTCAATTGCCCTTTGGGTGGCTCGCAGAGTACCGCAGAATCGAGGCGTAATGGATGTTTGTAGGATTCCTGCGAATGTATGTGTAATACATGTACTTGGCAAAGAAGAATGCAATTGTCTCTTATGTAAGTCGGTCGGCTCGATAATTGCGTTACTTTTTGCCTACATGTATACAGCAATACCGAGGTATTCCGTCCTGTCCGCTGTCCGTCGTAGTATTCCGGGAATCGAGCCTACCACGAGAAAGGATATGTAGGTAGACAATGAAGATGAGGTTTAAGTAAGATATAAATAAAAATGTATCTAACTAGTTAACCTAAGTTTACTTACATAACATATTAACCTTAAGTGCGGTATATTTGGAAATTTCTCGCACCAATTGCTCCGATCTTTCTTAAAGTTACCTATCCATTACTCACAAAATATTGAACTCATCACCTACATGTACGCAAGTCTCAGGTACCTACCTAGCAGCATACATGTATACTCGGAGCTTGTGTGGGGCTATCCCCGGCATCCCGGTTAAAGACAGAACCACTTTCATCAAGCGTTACCTTTTTATCAACGTCATTAAAACTAATCTATCCTAGTTTATTAGAGCAATTTAGTCATAGCTCTCTTTGCTTCCGACTTAGGTGAACTTCACGATCCATCACAGCACGACAACGAATTACGAAATGTTTTCTTACAATGCAATGCGATGCAATAGCTATGAGCAGGTGCCTATGTACAAATCTTGCAGCTTTCGTCCTTTGGTATGGCACCCGCAGAGTAGGCAACTTAAAAGTTACGTGCCAATAGCTAACAGTCGGAAGTCAAGAGCCTCTCCGTGCAGTAACTATCGGTGAATCGTCGCGGTGTCGCAGATATTTCTGCCCCGAGTCTCTCTCAATGCAATACTATACCCCACCTCACATGGCCATCTCCTTGTTCTCTTCGCGCAGTGTCTTAAGCTGGCGCTCAAAGTCCTTGTTGACCCATTCCCAGTACTGCTGCCAAATGGGATTCTGCACTGACTGTTGCACCTGGGCTTGACCCGCGCTACCAGGTCCGGCAACACCCGGTAGCGTGGTCTTGGTCTTCTCCACAAGAAGAAGAGTGACGCGCAGCACACTCTTAATAGCCTCCTCTTGCTTCTCGACTTCCTGCTTTACCGCCCCGTCCCTAAGCTTGGTCGATAAAGTCTTTCTGTAGCATTCCGCTACCGTGTCGAGGCGACGCGTGCTCTCCTCGGGGTCAATGACAATCAGCTTGCTAAGCATAAGATTGCAAAGAGACCGAATGTCATTCTCGTCATTGAGGCCGGCGATAATTCGGTCATAAAACTCAAGTGAGCTAATGCGAGAAAATGCTGTCTCCATAAGAGCATACAATGTCTCATACGCGCTCTAGATATATTAATTAGCAACCTGTCTCTTTGAAAATAGATCTCCTCCACCACGAACTTACCTTGCGAACCTCCAATCCGTCGTCCACGAGATGTTTAAATGGTCCCATCTGAACCTCACGGATAAGCTCTGGCTTGATGATAGATTCGGTTATGACATAAGGTATCAGTTCGCCAAGATGCGGCAGGATTAGGTCGGGCTTGTTGTGGGCTGCCGAATTCAGTGTTGTCATGCCGATACGGCGGATTTCCATATCCTCATCCTTCAAAACTCTCAAGAGCATGTCCACCAGCACTGTCTTGAGCATTAGATCGAACTGCTCATCACTATCCGGCAATGTGTATCGAAGGGCTTGTACAGCCACGCCTCTAAAGACTGGTGATTTGTCTCCGAGAAGTTCCTATGAAGATCAGTATTTATTCAATGGCAAGATCACGAAAACATACCTGGAGTTTGGGGATGTAAGTCTTAGGCTCCATTATAGCCAGTCGTCCTATACACTCCGCACAGATCGCCCGGTTATCGTCAATTTGAGACGCCGCGAACAGCAATAGCCAAATCTCGTTCTCGTACGAACTGATATCAGCCGACGACGCGATAGCCTGGTGGAGAATTTCCCGGATGGATTGGAGAAGCAGATACTGTTGGCAGCCCGGCTTCCTGATTGTGCTCAGAATGGTTGGTAGGAATGCAGACATATTTCCCGCACCTGCACGGCCTAAAGCGACGGCGGCAGACACTGATACCTTGTCCGGCTCATCGTGGAATTGCTCCAGGAAAATACTAGGCGTAAGGTGAGACTTTGCCCCCAATCGTAGACCAATCTCCCCTAGGATAGCTAATGCGAGACTTTGTCGAGCAGTGTCGGGCGGTGTCAATCTGCTAGACTTGTTAAGCTCGTCGACGAAGCTCTCAACATTCACACCGACCTGACCATCGCTTGCGACGAATAAGGCCCCGGCGACTTTTCCAACAACAGTTGGATCGCCTGCTACGCCAACTCGCAGTACCCCATTCATCAAGGGCTTTCCCATACCACTTAAGCCGACGTTAGTCACGAGGGCTACCAAGGACTCTAGGGCCAAGCCGCCGACGTTCTTCTTAAGAAGGTCACAGATAGCTGCGATAAAAATAGCCGACGATACTATCTGAGGGTGCTCCAGCTGCAATTGAGCAACAATTAGCAGGGCTGGGCTCAAGAGGTAAATATCGTTCGCATTGATAACGGGTAGAATTGCAACTACAATGGCAGTAGCTGTGGTTGCTTGAATCTGACCCTTTACCACTGGGCTAAGAACTAGGTGCTGCAAGGCTTGAATGCTGGCACCCCGGAGAGCACGGTTTGACTTTCGCAGCTGACTGCAGAGTTCCAACGTGACTTTCTCGATCCACGCTGGATCGAGACTCCCCGGCGTTGAGGAATGCGCCGCAACGTTATCGATCGCTCGTACGGCGTGTAAACGCGTTGTTTCGTTTCGCAGGCGGTCTAAAAGCAGATCCAATGCATCCTGGCGCTTATCGGCAGGAATTAAGGCGATTCCGTCCGAAGACGATGTTCTTGAGATCAATGTCCCAAGTGCTTGAATAGCCTTCTGACGCACCTCGGTGTCGGCGTCGGCTGCTGAAGCACGATCTAGTATAATATCGTACAACTTCTGCAATTCTGGTTTATACTTCTGGATCGTAAGTCTAGCTCTGGGAGGCGTTATAGCCTTAACCAGTTCCTCTGCTGTCCGGATAGCCTCGCTAGAAATCTTGTAAAATCGGTCACGAACGGCAGATACCACTCCAGCAACGATACTATCAAGGTAGCGCTGGAATAAGCTAGATGAATGGGTCTTCACTATGTCGCTCGTAAAGTGAAGAACCACTACTCTTAGTGTCGTAGCAGTAGCTGATGCAGCACCTGATAAAGTCATCGACGTTGAACTAGCACCTCCCGTCATGCCTTTAGTCACGTCGATTATCGGCTGCATAACTTGGTCAAAATAGTCGGACAAGCCGCCATTTTGTACCAGAATCAAATCGTCTAGCAGATTGACAATTGCTTGCTTCGTAGCGATCTGCTTGCCTTTTAGCAGCTTCGTAGCCGCTTTGACGATCTGCGGGGTGATTTTCTGAAGATCGGCGCGTGGCCCGGTCGGCGGAACTGATTCGCGAGCAGGCGAGGTAAGGCCAGTCGCTCCAAGGTAGGGCGCCTTGTTAGTATATGCGACTCCACCGCTGCTCTGCCTCCGGCGTTTTCGATTCTCCCCGAGAGAAGGGACAAGCTCGTCATCGGCCGAGATAGACTTAATTACGCCTTCACCGGTCTTGCGAATCAGCAGAGATACGGTGCTGATGACTTCAAGACGAACACTCTCTTCCCGTTCGTCAAAGCGCCTGACCAACGGGGCAGCAATGTCTTGGTATAGGGTCCCCTTTTCCAATAGGTCGGCACTACGCATCGAAATTAGGGTATACAACGCTTTTGCAGCGCATCTGCGGACCTTCCAGCTTGGATCGTCGTCGTCTTCGAAACCATCATCGTCTTCAAACTCATTGTCTTCATCACTCTCATTCTCGACGTCGGAATCTTCGTTCTCATCCATCTCTTCATCTTCGTCAACTGCATAGTTGGGGTCGAATTTCAGGTAACGGAGGCATGCAGCAATGACCTTATCAGTGTAATCTCTCATCTGCAGACCACAAGAAGTGAGAAACGATTCAAGTGCGACTAAAGCGGTCTCTCGAATTTCATTAAATTCTGGATGCAGTTGGTCGTTGCCCTCGCTGAGGGCGTCGAGCCGGCTCTGTAACTCCTCTTGGCTCAAGGGAGATAAGACCAGGTCGATAACCTGCGGCAAATACTCGCCAAATTTGTAAGGAATCGATCGAGCAAGAGAGCTCATAATGGATATGTACAGACGACGTATTACCGGGCTAACTTTGGGTTGTTGGAGAGTCTTCTGAAGCTTTGTGACAAAACCATCAAGAATTTCAGTTGTAAGATAAGGCGCAAGGATAGCAAGAGCAACAACCGCTCGTTTCTTGACGGAGGAGGGCGTGGACTCTTTCTCCAGCACTTGGACCACAACATCTTGCAGCTTCTCAACTTCTAGCGACTGCAACAGGGGACCGAAGCATCGAACGACCTCGATAAGTACATCGACATATTCGCCATCAGGTTCTTTAGTCCTGTCCAGTATTCCGCGTGGCTCGCCAGTTGGATGGTTGGGGGGCGAATAGCCAAGTATTCGTGGGATAAGGATGCGACTGATGACTGTGTAGGTTTGGATCACGTCTTGAGAAGGGGTGACGCCTCGCACAGGTCTGGCAACTGACGTGATAGCATTTCGCAGGGCCATAGATTGGATAGAATTGTCAACCGCGTTTTTAATCTCCATCGTGCTGAGCTTATCCAGCATTGAAGTAAGGACGGCAATAGGAATCTTAGTGACTAATGGGCCAATGCTATTATATAGTTGTTAGTACTAGCTGAAGCTCAGGGTTGATGTTATATCCTTACCACTTGACTGCTAAGTTCTGCACCTCGCCGTTTTGGTCGTCCAACGCCCTCACGATACAGTCCATCATCCGCGACGAAGTGTTGTAATCGTGAGCTAGAAAGTGTGCCTTTTGATTCATGAGGATCTGCTGCATATCATTCAGGGACATGAACCGGTAGTCGGGATCTTGATCTGCCATCTTAGACAGGAGAGAGATGATGTTTTGAGGGTTGGGGTTATTAACGGCGGTGGATGAAGACGCCATGATGAGCGGAGTGGAGGGGTTGTCGTCTAGAGTGTTGTTGGAAATTATGGATGTGAAGGTAAAGGTAGAGAGGCGTCGAGGAGCAAGCCTAGAATCCTGAATATATCTCGTAAGTACTGCACATAAAATGAAAGGTGTCGGAGAGATAAGTAGCTACCGTCCAGACTCGATCCCAGGTCCCCGCGATATAGAGACGTTCGCCTCAAAATCGGCTGGGATTAAGGTACGTAATAGGATGTTAATAGAGGAACGCAGTGCTTAAAATAAACTGAATGCAGATATCCCTAGCGAGAAGTCAATAAGGAAAGCACACGACAAATAGGGACCAGTCAGGCACCTCAGGCACCTTGTCGCGTACCTTAATAACCTTCATAAAATAGGATAGACGTTTTAAGGAACCAACGTCGCAAAAAGAAGGTGGAAAGGAAATCAAACTATCAAG
The DNA here is from genome assembly GCA_022836615.1 of Annulohypoxylon bovei var. microspora. NCBI lineage: Eukaryota > Fungi > Ascomycota > Sordariomycetes > Xylariales > Hypoxylaceae > Annulohypoxylon > Annulohypoxylon bovei. The sequence goes on along the minus strand of MU405222.1, from coordinate 388,985 downwards.
GACTTTCCTGATTCAGACGCATGCTTTTGGAAAGAGTTTCGCCGGCTGAAACGAGGAAATTGGTGAAGTTTGTAGAGAGAGCAAAATTATTTGGCAGCGTTATGATGAAGGTGAATTGTGTACGAGAATGTGAATGTTGAATGATCGTAGGCGCTGAAGGTCAAGAAGGTGGGGGTGGGGTTCAATGTTGACCTAAGCAACCTGGAGCTTGGAAGCTTCTTTGATTACATAAGTAAACCCCACATCATGGCCCGGGATGCAGCTGCCTTACCTAATACTACTTAGATGGTGCAGGTGCCAGCACCTGTGAAACCGTGGACCTTGAGGGGTACATATATTAGGTAAGCATCAGACCGTACCTAGGTACCTATTGGACGCCTACGATTAAGAATCTTTCATGTCTTTTCACTCCCTAAATCTCGTGTAAAAGCTTTGGTAACAGTAAAAGTTAGGTGCTAAATACGCGAACTAGCAGATCTGATGTTGAAGAGAATACATAAGGATCTGACAGCTAATACTATGACAGCCATACTATCGCGAATCGCGATGCAGACCATGGATACGTCTAAGGGTACAATGACGTTGTTATGTAAGGAGCTCTAAGTCTATATAATACAATACTAGTCAAGTACTCGCTATGGATTATGATATTCTGTCCCAGGATCGGCCACCAACCTAGTGGACCGGACTCTGATCTACCCAGACCCTCGATAACTAATCCTCCAACAGACCAGATCTCTGACACATAGGAACAATCTGACCCTTATTAGTTGAAATGATAGATTGTCCATACTCACTCAGTACTAGGTATATAACATAGGTACCTAGAAAGTATACCATAAAAGACAGGCAAGTTTAGTGAGAGTAACCTACCTAGGTATCCAGTTAAATCATGATATAAATACAAAATAATCTAATAATTCATGAATAACAATACTGCCTAGACAATTATCATATAATTATGGCTAGGTAGGCATTAATGACCAAGGAACTATCAAACTACATCGAATATTATCACCCACAAGCCCTGACCATAACACATTTGCTTCTGATTCATCGTTTACCCACCACCAACACATTATTTACACGCTGCAGATAACTTCTATTACATACAAATTCTAATCACTGAATATTAAGTAAGCGGTATTGTAAAAATGAACGCCTAAACCAGATACCTACCTAGACATTTTAAAATAGAATACTTACGCCTCAAACTGACTCCTTAACTGACTAAAAGTTCTTCAGCCGTAATGTCTTGTAGAAATTATCATGGAACAATTCACAATAGCTGCTAAATCAAAAACTCGGTACATATAAATAAGCTCAGTAAGAACCTTTAAGTGCTACTAATTTTTCCCACCACCTATCAATTCTAGACTTCCCCAGCACACTACCACCAAATTACCGCCATATATCTTCTCCAAGCAGCCTCACAACTTAAGGAACGCCATTTTACTTCACAATACCTAAGCAGCAACGATCATACTTCTCTTCAGGCTTTTCACAGCCCTAGCATCGAAACATGGCCACCCAAGAGGAACACATGCAGCAAATCCAAGAAAAGGAGGCACGTTACAAGAGGATCGGGGAAACATATGTTGAAGCCCTCAGGGAAATTACGACAGGCAATATGGGCACAGCTGAGATTGCCTTGGTGACAGAGCTCAACAGAAAGACACTGGCTCTTGGAGCGAATTTTATTGGAATGGGTCGTCTCTTTTCAGAAATTGACGGTTGCTCGCCGGGGGATGCTTCCAGAAAATGCGACCAAATTGAAAGTCACATCGATCACATTGTCGAGGTATACGAGGAGTGCTTGGGTATTCTAGGCGTCCCGGTACCTAGGTAGATTAAAAAGTCGATGGAATGGGAGGATAAAATCGGGAAGGTCGGAAGAAGTTGTTCTACGATGAGATGGAAAACATTGGAATTTATTAGAATGCTGCATATAATTGTATTCTATCGGTTTGGAGGTTAACAGACAGGTAGAAAGTCGTTTCTCCCCACATATTTAGTTGGGACTTAGTTTGGACATAATAAATTTGTATATCAAAAAGTAGGTGGCTTGGTGCCCTTCACTATTTTACCTAATATTCAAGATGAATACATCAACGAAGACAATTTAAGACTTGTCAAACTTACCTTGTATGTAAATTGCAATAAACACCAGGTACTTGTTATGGGCCTCTCGGTGTACTTGCTAGTTAATGATACATTGAGTTTGCTATTCATATCGGATTATGATCTTAACAAGTCCAAACAATGGAGGCAATATGTATTGTGATGGCATTGTTTGAATCATGGTACGATTGCCCACGTCACAAGTATTCATGAATCAAAGTCATAATTATAGAATATTTAATACTTAAAAGAGTTGTGTCTGCTTCCATTGCTCTCTCCTGTTCATAGAGCACCAGCAACGTCAATCAACTAAAGAAACACAATATCTTGCCACACGATCTGGCAACCAAGCCGACAACGATAACACAGTTTATTTTAGAGACTTCCAATAACTCTAAAGACTAGCAGGCTCCTCGTTCTTCAAGTAGATTTCTTCAAGAAAACCATATTATTGGCCTTGAGTTGCCTATCCCAAGGTTCCCGACCACCGAAAGCATTTGGGGCCATAGAAGAGATGCCTACCACGGAGGAAATCAACAAGAGGCTCAATGAGCTCGGCCCTCTCATTCGAGAGGCGCAAGCACGCGAGGATCGACTCGAAGATTATCTGGACGAAGCGATGTCCGCATCTAGTAGGCAGGATGCGAAGGAGAAATACGAAGAGGCCAAAGAGGAGCGAAAGAAGCTAGAGAAGGAGAAGGAAGACCTAGAGGAGAAACTATGAAGGGAGTTAAGAAATTGGTTGGCTAAGGTGTCATGTATATAAACCATTGTAACTGTATGGCCGGCAGGGGTCTCGCGTTTTACCGTAACATAAGGAGTGGCTTCTAGTAGAAGGAAATGTCCCCTTCACTGGCAGCCATCCTCAAGCAAGGTTTAATAAATAAAGAAATACTCACCTGACTATTAACTAATAAAAACCCGTATTCTACCTAATAGTAAACCCCGCCTAAGGACAACTTCCAGTTAAGGAAATATGGATTTCAGGGTAACCAACAGATATTTCGATTTGAGTAATGATGGACTTAATATCTAACATATAGCAGGGGGTGTCTGCTGACTTATCGTGGCAGTGCGGCGACCTACCTGGCCTCCCAAATTATGTCGTGAGGCAGGCTGTAAGCGCGCGGGGGTTGTTCTGACATTGTTTCATCTTCTAGATAGAGATCAAGCAAGTTTACAAGCTACCCTAATTCTATCAATTTAACGCGTCAAGGAGAACAAAATGCAATCAAACTCAAGATCTCACGATGATTATACCGTTGCTATCATCTGTGCAATAAGCTTCGAGATGAGCGCTGTTCGTTATATGCTAGAAAAGGAACATCCGAGCCTAGAGAGCGAGCCAGAAGACTCGAATTCATACGTCTTTGGCACACTTAGCGGACATAACGTCGTGCTCGCATGCCTCCCCGGAACTCAAGGGAAATGTGCTGCCGCTACCGTGGCCGCGAACTTGACAAGAACCTTTCGTCGTATCCAGTGGCGACTTTTCGTGGGTATTGGAGGCGGGGTTCCTACCAGACATGACATCCGCTTAGGCGATGTGGTTGTGAGCATGCCCGAGGGACAGTACGGCGGCGTGGTCCAATACGACCTGGGAAAGGACACCACCGACAACTTCATCCTTAAGGGTTTCTCGTGGCCGCCGCCGGCTGACTTGAGAAGCGCCATCGAGTTAATGCGGTCAGACCACCGAGTTAAGGAGAATAAAATCAATGGGTTTATATCAACAATGGTGCGAAAGGAGCAGAGCCTTGCTGTCTATAAACGACCGCGCGCTGGGTCGGACGTCTTATTCAAGGCGGATTATCCACATAACTCCACCTACGCTTCATGCGAAAGTTGCCATAGGTCCAAAATTGTCAGGAGGGTACCCCGTGAATCTGAAGCACCCCAGATACACTATGGCTTGATCGCCTCAGGCGACAGCGTCCTTAAAAGCGCTGTCAAAAGAGACGCGGCTGTGCGCAATTTAGGCGATATCCTCTGTTTTGAGATGGAGGCTGCTGGGTTGATGACGGAGTTTACTGGTATCACCATCCGCGGAATTTCCGACTACGGAGACTCGCACAAGAACGACGGCTGGCACTATTATGCGGCAGCTGCAGCTGCCGCTTATGCTAAGGAGCTACTTTCTTATTTAGCCCCCAAAAATGCGCCTCGAAATAAGTAATCTACCATACCAACAACTTGGGTACTCTGCCTTTATTGGTCGGAGTGTTCAAAATATGGGGCTTGGGAATTTCTCGGTCGGGGGAAGCATGAACATCCAATTAGTTGAGTATTTTGAAGGAGGCCGCCGGTGAATGGACAGATGGATAATCCTATAGGTAGTTTAAAGACCAACGAGATAATAATATATACCGAGGTACCTATGCAATAAGATCCTTTATTTGACCACGACTGTTGTAATTGAACCCCAAACAACATCTGGACCGGCACCGACCTGACTGGCCATCTAACCCCCCAGCTTACCTACCTACCTAGATACCTATTTCCCATTTTTTTTTCACGTTTCCCCCAATACCTACTACATAATGTCAGTGGCTGGTGAAGCTTCAGATCTTAAAAAAATAAAAAAAATAAAAAAAAAAATAAAAAAAGGCGATAGGAAATGCGTCACGCCAATAAATTAGCAGCCTTTTGAAAAATGCGATGACCAACAACGCCTCCCATCACTTCCGTGGGAAAGGAATTAGCAACTCGGGATCTGGGACTGTCAGTGTTGGTGGGAATATAAATATTGGTACGTAACAGGTAATGCTTATTCTCTCTGTCGCTAACAAGCGGAAAAGGGGATCCGAACAACTGTCTTGCCGACCTATACTTAACTGACCCCCGCCATGACAAGGAACGCATCGAAAAGACAAAAGGTGGCCTGCTACACGACTCATATTGCTGGGTCCTCCATCACGCCGATTTTCTGCGATGGCGCGACAGCCTCGGCGGTAGCTTACTCTGGATCAAAGGTGATCCCGGCAAGGGCAAGACCATGCTACTCTGCGGCATCATCGACGAGTTAAAGCAGACTGCCAATGATACCCATCTTTTATCCTTCTTTTTCTGCCAAACCACCGATGAGCGGCTGAACGATGCGACAGCTATACTGCGCGGCCTGATCTATCACCTTGCCATCCAACGACCGTCACTTTTATCACACATGGAAAAAGAACACGAACATAAGGGCAAGGCATTATTCCAAGACGTAAACTCGTGGGTTGCGTTAAATGAAATCTTTAAGATAATATTGCAAGATCCGAGCCTTCCAGATACTACCTAGTTACGAAGATTATATGCCGAAGTACTACGAATTGTTTCTTAAACGGCCAGAGAACCATCCTACAGTGGTACAGGTGTTTATATGGCGTGTACTTGTGGATAAGATATTCGACCGGTTTCGATGGGCCGGACGTGCCTCGAAGGGTTTTGACACGTTATGGGACAATTTATTTTATAGTAAGTGAATGCTACGGATGTTAAAATTCATATCTAACGAATTAATTACGTTATCTAGAGAGGAGTAGAGACCCGAAAATGACACACACAGCAATCCAGAAACTCCACGCGTGGCGCGCCACAACAACGGGTCTAGTTTGCGAATCACTGACTGACGAAGATGTGGCATATGACCTATGTGAAAAAGAGAACATTATGTATGGGATCCATACAGTGTTAGATCCGTTATTCAATGAGACCTATGATGCCGAACTTGCCAATTTACTAGATGAAGCAATCAAGTTGGACAAGGTGATTAGCTCTCAGGCGGCAATGGTATCATGGAAATTCAACAAACCTCCTAGCGAGAAACTTCCGGGAAAGCCTGCTTTACTGAATATGGAAGAGATGGTGGTTGTCTGCCCAGCCATGATCAAACGAGGCAAGTCGAATGGAGAAGATTTCGATGACGAGTCTGTACTGTTGCCCAGAATAGAGGGTTTCTGCAAAGTTGGAAGGGAACGAGAGATCTAAGAAATAGTGAGTGATGTCAAATTATATTATGTGCTATGACGATTCTACTGTGGAGGACATTCTGTTCTTGTGAGAAGGAAACCATGAAATCTTTGTGCCTCAGGGGTTCGGGGGTTCGGGGGTTCAGGAGCTTCGGATGGCTGACTAAGCCAAATCAACGAGAATTGCTAGTAATACTAAACCAACAACTAAGATTTACTTTAATTTGACATCATAGTCACACCGTATCTTCCAAGGTGTAGAAGCTTCCATATTATCGACAGGGTAAGAGCATGGCAAGCGTCGACTGACAAAATTACTTCTCAAATACCCCCGAAAGGGGCAACCCGGCAGAAGGTTAGCCAGCCTACAATGTCCAGAACCAACCATCCAACTTCAACACCATATCTCAACCACACGAACTTGGAGAGCATCAATTAGCCGCTCAATCTCAGGTTTTGGGATTTATCATCATCACATGCATCCATACATCTTACAGCAGCTCGCAATGTATCCCCCACCCAGCCCATCACACCTCACCATCCCCGCCGTCGACACGCACGAGCGGCTGCACCCAAACAGCGCGGAGCCACGCCCGCCCAAGGCCCATCCGCACAGACCCGGGCCTCCTCCTCCTCCTTCCCTGCTCGCGCCGCAGGCCCCCGATGCCACAGACGTCGAAACGCACTTAAAACCCCATCCAAACCTCGCGCGGCCAAGCACGGGGCAGCGGGCGCCCGACGAGCTGGAGTTGCTGCGGCGGGACCGCATCGCGCTGTGGTACGCGTGGGGCGACCTTAGGCGGGAGATCGGCGTGGACCTGCAGAGCGAGCCGCCGGGCCACAAGGCGGGCCTGTGCTACGACGTGACCAGCCTATACATTCAAAACTTAATAAAGCAGATCGAGCACCTGCTCATCGCCGCGACCGAGGGCGATGGCTTACCTGCGTAGAGGGAAATGCCCTGGATTGAGGTCGTGCGGGGGTCGATGACGAGTGTGTAGATTCTCGGAGGCGTCGTCGGGGAGCTAATGGGTTGAAATCTCGGGATGGGAAATGCGGCGTTGGAGGTTTCGGCGCGGCTATGCCCGGGCCCAGCCGAAATGGGGGTAGACACTTAGGTATCCGGAGGTTATTGTAGGCTAAATGCGGAGGTCCATTATTGACACTATGTTGCCTAGCACCCCTCGATCACGACCGAAAGCCATCATATAAATAGATGCGACCTAGTCTCGCTCACTAGGCTAAGAGACGAGGAGTGATGCTTGTAGAATGTGATGATAGCCATAAATCTCGTAGATGAGTCGAAGATGAAGACAGCGGTGAGAATGAACGCGTGCACTTGGCTTGTCCACTAGGAGTAAGATGTTTTTCATATATCTGCCTAGATACTATAACGATTGCTATTTAATTTAGTCATATCATGTTGCCTAGTATCCTCCTTTATACCTCGTGCTCCTCGTGGCCATCGTCCACTGGTTTCGCCCCATCATTCTTACCACCGAGGGATTTTCCTCATACAAAAGTTTGTCCCAGACTAAGTGTTTATGATTAAAGTTGAGCGCCTGTTGCGGGCACGACGTTTCATTACCCGCGCCAATAGCCATTAATTGGGGGGCCAAGGATTTCACCTTGCTTATGAACACATCTGTTGAAATATATGTTCCTTTCAGTAGCCTGCTCCCCGTGGCGGTGTCAAACTGTTTCCGCCCGTGGAGGACGCGTAGGTTATCGAATAACACACACTCGCCTGGCTTCATCTTATACTGATACACCCACGGCTCATCTTCGAGCAAGTGTCGAAACAAATTCGCAGCATATAGCCAACATTGGTATGCCTGGTGGTTGTTGACAGTTGGGTGCATTGGTTGGTCACTGGACTGAAATGGTGGAGACCAAAAGATGGTTGAACGTCTAGGGCTGATAATACTGCGCGAAGTTTCGTAATGCTGCCCGTATTTATAGTACGCGTACCGGATGTTTCTGGAAGATAGATGATGGACCATCGAATCAGGCCCAGTTTTAGTTAGATGGCAAGCTCTTTCACCATCGCTAAATAGAGAATCGCCACCTTCGCAAGTATTTTCGAGACAATGGAGCAATTGAATGCGAGGCGAGTTATTCAAGTAGAGCAAGTCCTGGTGCAATCCGAGAAAAGAGCTCGTATAGGCCACATTCTCTGCGTTCGGTTTAGAACGGACGTCCCAAGTCCTGCCATAAAACGTCTCTTGTATGTGGCCAATCTGATTCGCAATGGAAACAACCGACTCGCCAGAGGATGGTACATTGCGTAGAAACACTAGCCCATGAGTAAAGAGTCGATGTAATCCAGAAAGAAATGCATCTTCACCAGCCATCCATTCGTCGTAGTCAATGGTCAAGCGGTCCCTTTCGAAGGTCTCCTTATCCCATAAGGTGAAGTTAGGTAGCTTATTAGATGAGCGAGGTTTGGAACCGGGTGTAAGTTGAGAAGCTAGGTAACGGGACTCATGATTTCCTCCACTTAAGAAATCATTTCCCCAAGTGATATCAAGTCCCCCATCCTCAATCAACGAGGCTTTGACAATGGGGAGGTCGGTCGGCACGTCACACGAGCCGAAATTTTTCTGACCAGAGTCGGGGTCCACGCATATGCTGCAAGTGCAAGAGTCACGCAGCCAATGGCGAGGAAAGATATTATTTAAAGCTGTGAACGGCCTCTGGACACGAACCATCTTCTCGCTTTTTAAATCTATCGGCGAGGAATCATCACTTGGCGCTTCTGTCGGCTCTGTCGGCTCTGGCCAACTTGTCAGTCCTCTTTTATTTTTGCCGATAATTTGAGTCGTAACTTTGCATCCATTGGGCCAGAGAACAGATCTACGTTTAACGGCGCTGAACTGACGGAAAGTATGGGTGGGAAATCGACCTAGTATTATCGAAGTCCGACTAAGACCGCGGCTTAGACTGTGCGTGCTAGAGCCTACATGATGATTTTGAGAGCCCAATAGACCCCGTGAGAAATATATGACGGGTTTCATATTGGCTATGATAATGATCAATAAAGGCGGAATCTCGTAACGAACATTACTCGAACTTGAGCAAAGATCAAAACCGAGATCCCCGCCCCGCGCCATTGATGATCCACCCGGGAGTAAGTAACCAATAAAACGGTTTGATACCTAGGTACTCGACTAGGTAGGCTTAGTACCCATAATTCTAGGAAGTAGTACCTAGGTACCTATTTACATATGCATGGATGTATCATATAAATATCCGAGGCCAACAAGCCACCACAAGAATTAATTAGGTGAATATTTTGATGAGTTATGTCTAGTTTACTTAGAAATTTATTCTCATTCCAAAGTATTGCATACAATTAACATCCAGTTATATCCAAGATATTCTTCGTCGAATATGGATGGACTATAATCTACTGACCACAAGGGATAGCGATTCCGAACAATCTATCCATGCTATATCAAGATGGATTATTCTTCATAATCGGCTATAGTAAGTACCATCGTTCCTCGAAGTTATTCAAGATTCAGGCAATTGCCCTGGCTGCCTTTCTGTAAATTGCTCCTTTTGGCCAAGACAGACTAACGCAGTTCTCTTCTTTCCTTGAAGAGCACGACGGTGTTTCCGTCCCTTGATATGATTCTCCCATTGATCGGCAGACTGCAGAGACATGTTGCAAATCTCGCAAGTTCTAACTTTCAGCATGGCCAACGAGGGTGCATGGCTGTTCTCAAAGGCTGACAAAACTTCCTTTGCCGTGCTAGATATTTCTGCCGGTTTGACCAAAGCCTGACCGTTGAGGAATCCAGAGCAAACTTTAGCTGCTGGTTCAAGAACGTCAGTTGAGAAGTTGTGGATATTAGAACTGTTCAACAAGAACAAATAATCCGTTGCCGCGTAGTCTTTGAACGCCGGAATAGACTTGGTTCGGATCCATCTCAGCTGATATCTAGCATACTGCCTCGTCGCAATCTTCATCTCTTCTAGACCGGCTGCTTTTAGCTGGTCTACCTTGTTTGGACTTGAATCGGCTTGTTCGGCATCGAGAAAAGGTTCCATCTGTTTGTATCCGATGGACTGCCATATTCCACGAGTCACATTCACAGCATCTCCCTGGTCCGATCGTAATCGCCGACTATCATGTAAGCTTCTCACCTCGTCCATCAATCCATTTTCGTACATATTATCCACTCTCTTATCTAGCCGTTTTCGTAATACTTCGGGGTCTGTGTACACCCAGAACATCAAGGATTGCCAAGGGCCACTTGCCGGACTGGAGAGTGATTTGGCCTGTTTCTGCTGGGCATATATGTCCGATGCCCGTTGACCGGTGGTGAGAAATATCTCGAGGGACCGCTTGATCTTGCGCCGATCATCTGGGTGCCACCGATCTGCCATGACAGGATCCACCTCTCGAAGGCGTTCCAACATCAAATCAGTTGGTCCGTCTAGGATTGGAAATTGTGCTATATTCTCTTCCTGGGATCGATGCTGTAGACTGTCATCGTCGATGCCTTGGGAATTGACCAAATGATCCTCGAAAAGCAGGGCATGGATGTAGTAAAGAGTACCGCCCACTACAATAGGAAGCTTTCCCCTGCTTCGAATCTCGCGAATGAGCTTTCTGGCCTCGCGCGCAAACACTTCAACAGTACACGTGGGCTCTGTAGGGTCAATAGATGCTAATAGATGATGCGGAACACCTCGTTGTTCCTTAGACGAAAGTTGGTTCGTAATAACCGGCAAACCCTTGTACATCTGCATAGCATCGGCGTTGATGATTTCGCCATTGAATCTAAGCGCCAAGTCTACCGCAAGCTACATCTATTATCAGTCTCTCTTAACATATTATTAAGAAAATTGCTCGGAGGATGTAGCCTACATCTGATTTCCCTGTACCTGTTGTTCCCAGGATAGCCACGAGGGGCTCCTTAGGGGGGGATGTTGTAGCCATTCTCAGACCATTTCTAGAGAGAAAGCGCACAAAGTGCTGTCCCAATGCTAGCATGAATTATGATTTCTTCATTGAGGCTAATCAAACCCATAAAAATACACATAATATCATTTTCAACGAATTTAACAATGTTAAGACTTGAATCGGTTTATGAGTTGTGAATTTTTATTTTCTATTTTGTACAAAGTTTAAAAGTTGAAATAATACTGAGCAACTAGGTACCTAACGAGGTTAGCTAAGGCTTAGATTCTCAAGCCACAGCTGGCCCCGGAGACCTTTGTCAGCTACCTGCTAGGGTTAAATATTTCTTTGGGGAAGCTTTCCATTTTAGGTTAGGTACAGGTAGGGGTCCGTCATAGACCCATCGAAATCTTCTTTTTAGTGTACCCCTGTCCCATGTTCCAAAGCATCAGAGCAGCTGCACGGGATCAATTGATACACGTATCAGAGGCAGGAGCACGTGACGTCAAAGCTAACCTAGAAGCTTACTCCACCTATCGCATAAGGGACACATAGTTCAATTTGGGGCTCAATTTTTTTGATGCCAGATTTGCCCTGCGACCAAATCCTCCCTCTCCTTTTAATTCGAGACAAACCATCGCGACAACCTCTACATTAACAAGAGGGCCCTTCGTCGCTCATTTCTATTATTATTTTCCCTTCTACCTTCTCCTTTATTTCTATTGTATTGTCTGTCACGTCATTCACGATGAGTAGCCGTAAGTTCATTTACTTGCCTCTTACTAATTATTCCCCAAGCTCCTATTCTGTATTCCGTATTCCTTATTGCCTGTCCAAGATCGCGACGCGACTATGGATCGGTTGCCATTGAGTTTCAATCTAGCTGACCTTATTTTCATCAGTACGGTTTCTCGATCTTGTCAAACCCTTCGTGGCATTCTTGCCCGAGGTTCAACAACCAGAGACCAAGGTCCCGTTCAACCAAAAGTTGATGTGGACTGGTCTCACACTTCTGATCTTCTTGGTCATGAGTCAGATGCCCCTTTATGGTATCGTGTCCTCCGACACCTCCGATCCTCTATACTGGTTGAGAATGATGATGGCGAGTAATCGAGGAACACTGATGGAATTGGGTATTACGCCAATTATCTCTTCGGGAATGGTCTTCCAGCTCCTCGCTGGCACTCACATGATTGATGTTAACCTTGACCTCAAATCCGATCGTGAGCTTTACCAGACAGCTCAGAAACTCTTCGCCTTCATCCTCTCTGCCGGTACCGCCACCGTCTATGTCTTCACTGGTCTCTACGGCCCTCCTTCCGACCTCGGTGCTGGTATCGTCTTCCTTCTCATCCTACAACTCGTCGTCGCTGGTATGATTGTCATCCTTCTCGATGAGCTTCTACAGAAGGGTTACGGTCTTGGAAGTGGTATTTCCCTATTTATCGCTACCAACATCTGCGAATCTATCATGTGGAAGGCATTCTCCCCGACCTCGATCAACACTGGCCGTGGTCCCGAGTTCGAAGGCGCCGTCATTGCCCTCTTCCACCTGCTGATGACCTGGCCCAACAAGCAGCGTGCTCTGCAGGAGGCCTTCTACCGCCAGAACCTGCCCAACATCATGAACCTTTTGGCCACTCTCGCCGTCTTCGCCGCTGTCATCTATCTCCAGGGCTTCCGCGTCGAAATCCCCGTCAAATCTTCTCGCCAGCGAGGTGCTCGTGGCTCCTACCCCGTCCGTCTGTTCTATACCTCTAACATGCCCATCATGTTACAATCCGCGCTCTCTTCCAACATCTTCCTTATCAGCCAAATGCTCTACTCTCGTTTCTCCGAGAATCTCCTTGTTCGCATGTTCGGTGTCTGGGAAGCAAGAGAAGGGTCTGCTCAGCTCTCTGCCATCTCCGGTCTAGTTTACTACATGTCTCCCCCGCTTAACTTCCGCGACGCTATCCTCGATCCTATCCACACCGCCGTATACATTACCTACATGCTTAGCGCATGTGCTATCTTCTCTAAGACCTGGATCGAAGTCTCCGGCTCTAGCCCTCGCGACGTTGCCAAGCAGCTGAAGGACCAAGGGCTCGTCATGGCTGGTCATCGTGACCAGAGCATGTACAAGGAGCTGAAGCGCATCATTCCTACCGCCGCCGCTTTCGGCGGTGCCTGCATTGGTGCGCTCTCAGTTGCCAGTGATCTCATGGGAGCTCTTGGCTCCGGCACTGGTACTCTTCTCGCCGTCACGTAAGTATCTATCTACACAATACCGCATGTAGTATCTTGCTAACATCGTTGAAGGATTATCTACGGCTACTTTGAAATCGCCGCGAAGGAAGGCGATCTTGCTGGGATGAAGGGGATGATTATGGGATAAACTCTATGCTTATGATCAGGAGTCCTAATTAACCGCTACGACGGCGCAATGTCAAAAGTGCAATTATTTCACGCTATGTGTAATACCAAGGGAAAATAAAAGTCATGAGGATTTCCACAAGGGCGGCGAAGCTTGGAAAATGCATCAAAGGCGGTCTGCGGTCATTCTCGTCGGGGATCTTTTATTCAAGGGATCCTACCTAGGACGAAGAGTGTATTAGTCTACGTAACAGTAGTAACCCCGAAAACACAACATGTACATCATATTCTACTAATTCACATGATAAACTCACCGAGGGATGTTGGTATGTGTCTTGTGCATACTAGGTATCCTTTTAGACCTATATGTCCTAAGTGCCCGCTTAGGTGATGGGTATGCGATTGGAAGCCAATGACCGTGGGTTTGAGTCAACCCACTTAAGGCAAGCCAGTTATTACATCTTGGATATTGGTAGCTAACTTAGTACCTACCTAGGTACCTATGCAGATTATTCTCATTCTACTCGTAATATCAAATACAATTTCACGGGTAGTTGGAGTTTTGAATCTGTGGCCGCAAAATTCTTACAAATATTGGTCTGCTGGGTAGACGACGCTAGATTAGTCAACCGTACGGACCACAGTCAGTAAACGTTTGTACGGGAATTAATCCTGCAAGTCATACACTAAGTATAATGCTTTTGTTTCTTCATTTAACCTTGCTGTCTGGGCGTAGATTCAGACAAGAATCTTCATAAAGACGAGATACGGTATTTACACAGAATATAGGTCATATATATATATAGCACTCCACGCATCCATCGCGCGCCTATCAGGTGCTCGCCCACTGTATTTGCAACGTCGTCCCGTGCGATCCCTTCGCGGAGTAAACAGTGCCCTGGGTCGAACCGCTGGGAACCGAGTCGGCGTACCAGTCGTTGCCGGCAGAGTTCGCCAGGTTGGTTCCGTCCGCGGCGAAGACGTTGGCGTCGGAACTGGTGGTGGCCGCGGCGCAGGTTAGTGACCCGCTGGATACGGTGCAGTAGCCCTTGCTCGACTTCAGCGTGAATCCGCTCCCGGAAGAGGTGGCTGTGAAGGTCGCGCAGGTCCCGGTCGTGTACCACGCTCCGCTGCTGATGAGGCAGCCTTTCGTGGAGCCGCCGGTTACGGCGTTTAGGTAGCCCTTCCCGGAGAATGTTCCGGTCGCCGTGGGTGAAGACCCACCCGAGGTCGTGGTCGTCGGCGTAGAAGTGGTGGTGGTGGTGGGTGTCGATCCGCCGCCGCTCTTCGGCAGGTACTTGACCCCCGTGCTGGGGCAGCCGCCGGAGTCGCTGTTGTCCGGGCTCGTCGGCACGAACTGGCCGGTGGCAACCGAGCCGTACACGTTGTAGTAGTAGTAGACCTGCTCGATGGCGCTCCCGCTGCAACCGATGTAGACGGTCTCGCCGTTGTGGTTCTTGGACAGCGCGGCCTGGATGTCGGAGAGCTTGTACGTCGTGCTCGAGCTCGGCGTGATGCCGGCGTCGGCGAGCCACTGGTACGTCGGTAGCGACTTGAATAGGCTGACGGTCGTGTTGAAGAAGTAGTGGACCTCTTCCGTGGCTTGGTAGTTGGTGAAGCAGCTCGGCTCGAGTGTCGACACGCAGGTGCCGTGCTTTCCCCACTCGTGCTCCCAGAACGACTCCCCTGTGCCGTCGTTCGGCAGCCAGTACGTCTCCATGTAGGTTAGGAGATCGTCGTCTCCAAAGCCCTTCAGGATGGCGGATATGTTGGTGTAGGCGCGCTTGCTGTCGCACGTAGAGTCGTACGTGCCGTCGCAATGGTCTGGCCAGAGACCGTGGATCGTCCACGAATCATCGGGGCCAACTGCAGGGTCCGTATCCCAGAACTGAGTCTGCAATAGCGATCCTCCGGGGTAATTAAAGCAGCACAAATCAGCAACTGTAGTCGAGTTGTGACATGATAGCTGCGACGTGCTCGCGCATGTCTTAGGAGCGCCGGCGAGGACAGACTCTGCTAGACCTAGCACACTCAAAGATCCTGCGGTTAAAGAGCGAATAGATGCCATATTGACGGAACCTGCGGTGCCTCCATTTCTGTCCAATATCCGGAGGCCGACTCCGTCCTTTTAAAGCTTTGCATCGTCCTTGGAAATGCTTAGGTCAGGGGAGAGACGCTCGTTATCATGTGAACGAGGGTGTTGCGCCGCGATCTTTCCCCACTGATGAGCGATCAGCGCTACGTTGCAGGGCTACGAGCCAAGACACCTTCTTATTCAGGCGAATACCGAACACTCTTCGCACTAGCCGTCGTCGAATCACGCGCTAGATCTATCTTTCCTCCCTTCCATCCTCAAACACCTCAATTAGCTTCCTCGTTCAATCAAAGGCCAAAAGAGGCGCTTCGTTAAAATTGCTGCATGTGGCAGCTAAATAGCTTCAATGCCGACAGATTCGCAGCTTACTTGCCAGACCGGGAAGTTATTGGCTCGGGTTAGTCGTACCTGTATGTCACCGAAACGGCTTTTATTGAGCTGAGTCGTGGCCTATGTAGGTGGTAAGATTGGTTCCATTTTCGGGTCCTGAATTCTCCCTGTTTTTGGAGACTTCTACACCACGTGGGCGCCATCATTCGACTACAAAATATGTCATACTCCCCAATATACCTCAGTAGGCATATTCATGCTTCAGGTGTGTATATACACTTGATCACTAGCACCTATTTATGCTAAGGATTTTGCCCTCCTTTGGAAATAATACCTAGGGACCTAGGTATCCATTGCCCATACAGTCAAGTACAAGATCTTTCCACAACTGGGGCATTGTTCGTGTCCACAGGAAACCTCGTCACAATAGGGATAATTGTCCGACGTGGTATATTTCAAAGAATTATCATCTGGAAACCCCTTTTTTGCAACAGTAACTGTTGAAACTGTTAGTTGATGATCACAATTGCGAGAAATTTCTATACAATATAGAAAATTGTGGGTTGGAAAAGAGGTAACAAAGATTGGTAACAACCACACCCAGATATACTTGACTAGCATCCGTTGATCCACATATATCTTAGAATATGTATTCTTATTAGTATCTTGAGATTTGTTTTTCACTTAGTCAAAGTTATACCTAGTTACCCGCGGTCGTAGACTTCCTAGTCATGATGGAAGCAAGTGGTGTAGAAAGGTCGATCTTTGGTGACAGTGCTTGAATGAATGATTGGTGCGGGTATATTTGAAGAAGTGAAGATGTTTAACATGCTTCTATCAAGATTGTTTGGGGTTGGATCGTGGCTGCTCTCTGTTCCGTTAAGTTTAGAGCAACTGTGTTTTCTTGAATGTATACGGCTTTGGAAAGAACCTATGAAAGATCTTTGCACAAATTTTGATTTGGTATCTAAGGTACCTAGTTGTTCATGCTATTGTGAATAGCCGATTTCTTACTGATATATGAATCCCTAGTAATGGACAGTCCCGTTGTCGTACTTAGTTGTGATTTTACAGGACAGCCCTCTAACGTTACCCCCTTGTTATTACCTACTCAAGATCAGCTCTTGCCCCATTTGTGTGATAATATCTGCCCTTGTAGAACCATGGGTGGCGGAGATGGAGAACTAAACGTGACGAAAACCCTCGTGATGGACCTACGTCCTTCTTATATGTAGTTAGGTATGATATGATCCTCTGTCTATTTTTGAGTCACATCACACCAGTACGAATAGATGCGTACTCAGGTAGGTACATACAATGAATCTTCTGTTCGCGGGTTTTTACACAATGTATAACTATAACAGTTTTAAGCTAAAGCTTCGTATAATATATATTGGATTTTAAAGGATCCCATAAAATTTTCACATCATGCCACATTTGAACCTCCCTAATTCATACCTAGTGAACCAAGCGGATAATATCACTCTCTTTCTCAACGGTAACCAATCCACCGCATACCGAGATCATTAGTTCAACTACTGTAAGGTTTTCTTCGTCAAGCTCCTCCTCGCCGATTTCAACTGCCAGGGCATGTCGAAGTTCCACGGTAGTTAGGAGGTCTTTGAGCTCTTATCCCTGTCCCATGATTCTCTCCATAGCATTGTCATATGCCTGACTTAGGACTTGCAACTTGTTGTCTTGTCCAAGCTGTCGATTATCCCCTCGAAAAGTCTTCAATGCATTTCGGATTGCTTTGGGTGTCGTCTTGGCCTTCAGGGCGTCAAAATATATTTGCGCCAGTAAGAACCTGGATGCGTTTTAGTCGGTCACTTCCTAGATGATATAGATAGTATAGAAAACATACATTCCGTCGACTACCTTCTAAATGGTGGTTATTATTTCCTTTTCTATCTCCGAATTTCGAATAGGTAACAACCCCATACGGCATTCTAGGTATCTCCTCACATCTCCTTCGCCTGCGCGAATCTCTAGTGATACATAATTAGCAAATCTACCTTCAACATCAGGATTAAATCTAGATGTTACCAAGATGTTTACACCGCATTCTTCTTGTATAGGTACTAAAGATCACTGACAGGAGTTTTGCTCGGCACCCATCGGACCCCTCACATTCATCTAGTGCATCGATGATAATGAAGACTCTTGAATAAAAGGAGACAACTGTTCGCAAGGCCTTTGAGATTTCATCTTCTGATGGTAGTTTCCCTTCTCGGATACATTGGCTACGAAGTTCCTTAACGGCGTTCGGGAGAGATGATTGATCTGTAACAAGTTGGCGTCGAGAAAGTTGTTTGATTGAGCTACACAGTAAATCCGAAGTCTTCTGTTCGGATTTTCGACGAAAGCTGCCATAAATGTATGCAACGCCGACACTAGGGTCATCCAAAAATCGACCACAAAGGTCTTCGATCACAATTGAAGTGAGAATTGTCTTTCCAGCGCCGGGAATTCCTGGACAGAAGAGCGTCTACTTCTTATCTCGCATCCAGATTTGATATTTTTGCGGATCAAGAAACCATTTCCCGGTATCTGGCTGTCGTCGACTAATGAAGTCGGCATGTTGAGAAGCGTAATCAAATGAGGTGATCCAGTCAAGAACTTCCTGGTGTTCCCGGTGGTCTTGCTTTCTTACCAGCTTAACAACATCGCGCCTAGTGGATTCCTGATTGAACGAGTTCAATAACCCAATATTTGATGCAATACGACTACGAAGGTCACGTATATCATTAGGCTCCTACGTCAGCCTCTTCCACACTCTTTTTGCAGTTTTGTTTATGCCCCTTTGTTTGGAACCTAGCTCGCTGTATTTTCCCCTATACTTTTTCGAGATACTCGGATAGGGCTACATCGACACCTCGAAGAACAATGGTAAGGCTTCTGGCTCTACTCAGGAGTTTAGTCGATGTTTTATCAGTGGATAATTGGAGTTTCCTACTCAGCTCAGATTTCTTTGAATTCACTTGGAGCGCTGGCGAATTCTTTCCGGATCTTGTCAGCAAGTTCGATCACCGTGATAAAGTCGCCAACGCTAAACCCGAAGCTCATCTTAATGTCTGTTTATTTATGATAGCATCGGTAATTAGGTGAATATTAGAGAGTTAGACGTGGATGTAGAATCACAGATGTCAGGCTTGACGAGCATCGGCAACCTCTTACGACTTCTCCAACACAGCCTCCTGCAGCCACTTCTGCAACCCTGCACTACCTCCATATTCGACGTTGATTGGTTATTTCAATGATATAAAATGCGATGTTGTTAAACTTTCGGTGCAGGTAGGTACGTACCTAAACACGCAAAAATAAACCGACTCCAAGTCTATCTACCTGTCGAGAAACGCAGTATACAGCCACCAACAGCTCTTCCTCCCGATGGATCGAGCCTCTCATAAGTCGAATCCCGATCTAACTAGACCTTCAACGACTTGCCCTCCGACAGTCCTGACCTCTAGAAAAAGTGATGGAAGTACTCATGTTACGTTACAGAGTGAGATCAGGCATCCGACGAAGTTCTTAACTGTAAATTATAGAATCGTACTTGAATGTCATCATAAATACTTTTTTAAGTTCAAGCCCGTATACTACTTTCTTATTTCGAAGGTTTTAAAACAGGCTATAGTTACTATCTTGAACCTGAAATTAAGCTATACCAGAGACATTTTGGATTGTAATAACTATAGTTACTACTATTGATTATTAAATAATGAGATGTTCTTTAGAAATTACTTGCAGGCTTGTTAACATTTCTGTGTCATTAGACGACGATTCAAAAAAGAAAATTCAATTTTAAAGGAGCGGTATAGAAAAGAATTGATAAATTAAGGAATAATAATAATATAGGTATTAAACAATGCTCATTTCACCGATACTCCGAAATCGTCCGCCTGGCTTACATATGGCGTCCTTGTCCTCCTTTGGTGGCTTCTAACTACATATCTCCGTCCTAAAATACTTGGGACATAAGTATCCAAACACGAGGAACCTTGGGTTAAGTAGCTATTATTGTCAATCAATCTTTTAAGGGTAAAGTCCATTAGGTAATTATAAATTAATGTTTCATAATATGAATTTAACTTATACGTAGCTATGAGCAAGACGCATGATGGTACCGTGGGATTAACCATCGAAAAAGACGAACCCAAGTAATATCGACGACATGATTTGAAAACACATGACGTTGCTATGTCGAGAACGCTGATGCCACCCGCTATTTATCGATCCGTACTCGGCACTCCTTGCTACGAAATCAAGTATATCTAAGTAGTTGATAGCCTGCCTAGGTAAGTAAGCAGTGAATAATGGTATTCACCTTTTGTTTTCGTAACAAATTCGTGATTACGCAACTACCCTCATATTATGCAAAGTGTTTCCGGTGGAGTAGCCGATTCCAGTGACAGTGTCCAACAGAAACACAGTCATCAAAGGCCAAGCATGCCACAGAGGTGGAAGCAGAGGTAGAAGCTTACAATACTCTCCAATTTCCGATAGTTATCCGGCTACATATGCAAGGTGAGCATGCATTACATATATATGACTTTCGACTACAGCTTTGGACTTACACTGTGAAATATTAATAAGGATAGAGACGTAAGGGAGGTTGAACTTGCATATAGTATAGCAAATCAAACCAAGTGAATTACCAAGCTTGAGGCGAGACCCTCTTCAAGACCTCTCGTCTGTATAACCTTATGTATGTAGGAAGGTTAATACATATGGTTATCTCCGGTCTCTATGGATATGAATTGACTATGTGACCAATCAGAAGAGTCGATGGCTTCTTAGTCTCATGCAATGCAGGTCGGGAAACTTGGTGGTGTTCACCCCGCATAAGCATCGCGGGACCGGAACCGATGAGTTAACTTGACCCCCTCTCACCTGCATGTCTCATACCTAGGTAGGTAAATTAGTTCGCGAGTTCGTCCAGGAACTCGGACGGATAGGTTATCTGTTTCCTCGGCCTTTATTCTTATCTGAGTTACAATATGTACATACCAATCTGATCCTCCATCCTGATAGAGTATACGGAAATATATACCTAGTCTCTGCAATACTACTTACTTATCACTTTTATAGTCAATGCGGATATTGATGATTTTCATTTTCACTTGTATTAGTTAGGTAGGTAAGTATTTGTAAAGTCACACTTATCAGGCTTAGGAAATGACTTTGGGAGTGTGACTCAGACGGTCTGGTCGGTCTGATCCTTTATACATAGATTTGATAAGCGGTGCCCTGTCTAGCTTCTATTCGGTGAATGCATAGCTCCATTGATGAATAAGATAAGAGAAAAGCATTAATCAAAAAGCATATATATAGGTCAGAGATCATTTTGTTCCCCACATTGTATGCAAGACGTATGTTTGATGTTACACGTATGCGATAATTGGCAAACCTACCTACCTAGGTATCCAATCGCGGACCAATTGCAAATAATGATATCACCAGGACAGGGAAACATTCGAGATCAGGTGGTACATGAATTCATTTAAGTGGTGCGCTAATATAAATATAACATACGCCTATGGATTTTTCGGGAACATACCTATGTCATTGATAGGTCTTTTTGTTACGGTTCGGAGCTATTCGATGATTATTATTCCTAACTTTATAATACTGGAAAGCACATGTTAAGCTAAAGTTGTAGGAAGAAAGGATTTCCACATCCTTTGAAAAGAAGACGATATCGGGGTCACAATAGAAATAACCTTAGAAATTGATGGCTTACACAAGAACCGTGTAACATACTATATACGGTATCTGCATTCGGAACGTGTTTAAGGTGGCATAATGGGCTACTTTCGCGTGCTAGTCAAGCTAGGAATACTAAGGTTGGTTAGTGGGGTCCGCTATCAGGAACCGAGCAGCTCGTGGCTGGAAGTTACCGAATATTCTATCTGCATAAACATGGTGACTAGAAGCGGTCTGAACCTGCCACAGACATAGGCAGTGAAATCTGGTACGAGTCTGGTCGCGACTGCATCTCCTAGCTGCCTTGTACATAGGTTCACCGTCACTGCCGGGAGTGCTGTACACCGCACCAGGAAAGAATCACCTGCGACGCCTCCCCCCACCATGCTATGCACATACAATACCTTATGCTAGGTAGCTACTTGCAAAATACCTCTGACGCGTACGATTTAAGTTAATCACTGCCGTCACTGGTAGGTTGCGCCTGGCTGGCCTGGGTATTAGTGTGGGAACCTACTAGCCTACTACTACACAGACGGCCAAAGAGCAAGGCCCCACTGTGGGAAAGTTACATCAGTCTAGGTCGTAGGTAGCTACAACGCTGTAGCACTAGTGCTAGGTTCCTACATAATTCTTCCTTCCATCATCTCTGCGACTTTTTATGCTATCTCTCGCTCCACCCCCCAAAGATTCCCGATTTTGCACCCTGCCAGCTATCTTCTTCACCTCCTTCTATTGTTTTCCCTCTTCTTCATGACAGACATAATCCTACGTTTGCCAGTCTTTACCTTCTGCAAAAAGTTCCAGGCTGCTACGATTAGCAGTGCTGAGTATCGTCTTCAACATTCGATCAATTGACTACATATATCGGCCTAAGATCTTTTCAGTCTGGTGATATCATCAAACCGGTTACCTACCACTCTCGCGAGTGGGGCTGGGGAGAAGCAGAAGAAACATGAGCTTTGCCTCGTGTTCATGGCCGATATGGCGGACTGATGACTTCACAACCTGTTTTCAATCCGAGTAAGTGCCCTTTTTCCTGCCTTTTCGTGTGCCCGTGTCTTAGTCCAATCCAATGCGTGTCTCGCCTACTAACGGCTTATAGTTATCTGCAGATCCTTTTCCCTCTTGTTCTAATATCTCTATCTCTCCTTCATCTCCTCCTTCAGACTATCTACCGGAATGTTAGGTTAAAACGAGCCGACGGTTACGACCAAATACCAGATCATAGGGACCACACAGAAGTACCGCCGGAAGAAGATGATTGCATAAGTACCGACGACGATGAAGGGTTATCTATCAATGCGAACGGCGGTGGTCGTCTTGCCCTTATCAAGACCACCTCCAAGGGTTCTATCGTCCAGGCCGACACCCCACCTGCTCAGGATCTATTAGTTGCCGTCGAAGAGGTTGCGATATGTGGATTGGTGGGTGCCAACATTGTCGCTCTTGTCACTAAAACCTATAATGGACACGGACAACT
This sequence comes from Annulohypoxylon bovei var. microspora, assembly GCA_022836615.1. NCBI lineage: Eukaryota > Fungi > Ascomycota > Sordariomycetes > Xylariales > Hypoxylaceae > Annulohypoxylon > Annulohypoxylon bovei. The sequence goes on along the minus strand of MU405222.1, from coordinate 366,030 downwards.
CGCAGCTATTGTCGGCTTGGTATTTTGGGTCTACGTTCTTATCCTCGCAACACTTCGGCTGTTTCTAGGAAACACAAAATGGCGAATCCCGCGACTTTGGAACCATACTGCTTTCATATATGCCTTCCAATGGCTTTTTACCATCATCATATTTCGCTCCGTCCTCATCCATGCCAGCTCGAGACTTGCGCAAATCCTAATCATTGTCGAGTTTTGTCTGACGACACTACTGCTTGGGATAGCTCTGAACACTAGGAAGGGTAACAAGACAGTTGTCATGGAATGGGAGGGGAAGATTGAGCCGTCGCGTGAACCTTTGGCCTCGGTTCTCTCCCTGCTGACTTTTTCTTGGATCGATCCTATGCTCTGGCAAGGTTACAAAGAACCTCTCGAGATTAAGCATGTGTGGAACCTCCTACCGCGCGATAAGGCCGCCACGGTACTTGCCAACTATCGCCAGGTCAAGAAAACGACGTCTCTCGCCTTGCATCTAACCAAATATTTTAAGGGCTTGCTTATTATCCAGTGTGTCTGGGCTACCTTCGGCGGTCTTCTCACTTTTGCTCCGACGCTCCTTCTGAAGGCTATCCTCGAGTATGTGGAGATGCCGACTAGAGCCCCGAGAAATGTTTTGTGGCTCTATGTTATCCTGCTTCCTCTTGCCGATCTCGTCCGTTCTATCGCCGATGGCCAAGCCTTATGGATTGGTCGAAAGATTTGCATTCAGATTCGTTCTATTATAATTGGCGAAATCTATGCTAAAGCATTGAGACGCAAGGCGGCAAGTGGTCAAGATGCCGTTCTCGGAAACACAGACGCTACAAAAGAAACTAGGTTAGAGAGACTGAAGAGATTCTTTAGGCTAAAGAAGAGAGCAGACAAGAAGCCTGGTGCCCAGAATGGTGATGCTGTCAAGGAGGGCGCTTCCAAAGGAGCAGACGAACAAGCGAACCTAGGAACAATTATCAATCTCATGTCAGTCGACAGTTTCAAGATTTCGGAGTGCACTTCCTACCTGCACTTCCTGCTAGCTGCGGCTCCCTCGCAGCTTTTCGTATCTATCGCTCTGCTCTACCGTGTGATGGGTCTCAGCGCTATCCCAGGTCTTGTCGTTATGGTCTTCCTCTTACCGATCAATATCCTTTTGGCAAAAGGTTTCAACATCACCCAGCGCAAGATCATGGCTGCGACGGACAAGCGTATACATACGACGAACGAGATCCTCCAGAGCATTCGGATTATCAAGTACTTCGCCTGGGAGAAGCGTTTTAGTGATATCGTCGATGAGAAGAGACGCAACGAGCTGAAAGCCTTGCGGAATCGTTATATGATCTGGGCACTCGCTGTTGCTATTTGGAACACGGTGCCAGTTCTGATTACGTTCTTCTCCTTCTTAGTCTACACTAAGGTAGAACACAAGCCTTTGTACCCATCTATTGCATTCACCGCCATCTCCCTTTTCATGCTTCTCAGAGTACCTCTGGATCAACTTGGAGACATGATCGCCCATATCCAAGAGGCGAAGGTTTCGGTCGATCGAGTTGAAGAATTCTTGAATGAGGATGAGACCGAGAAGTATGAGCAGTTAGGTCCAGACAACGTGGATGAAAATGGCAACAAGGTCGTTGGGTTCAAGGATGCAACATTTATCTGGGGCGGCAAAGATGCGATTGCAGCGGATGGTTCAATGGCATTCCGTCTCCTTGATTTGGATGTCGAATTCAAGATTGGCAAGCTCAATATCATCGCTGGTCCCACAGGATCCGGGAAGACCTCAATGCTCATGGCTTTGCTTGGTGAAATGACCCTAACCAAGGGTAAAGTTTACCTACCTGGCGGCCGTAGTCGCGAGGACGTCCGACCGGACCCCGCGACGGGTCTTACCGAAACCTGTGCCTACGTTGCCCAGTCCGCATGGTTAGTCAACGCAAATATTCGAGAAAACATCTTATTTTCCGCGCCATATGATGAAAAAAGGTATAAAGACGTTTTGGTGGCCTGTGCTCTGGAGCGAGATCTCGAAATCTTGGATAATGGCGATGAGACTCTTGTCGGAGAAAATGGTATCACCCTGTCCGGTGGTCAAAAGCAGCGCATTTCTCTAGCTCGGGCCGTATACTCGAATTCTCGTCATGTCTTAATGGATGATTGCCTAAGCGCCGTCGACTCGCATACCGCTAAATGGATTTTCACCAAGTGCATCAAGGGTGAGTTGATGAAGCGCCGAACCTGCATTCTAATTACGCACAATACGACACTCTGCGCGCCGTTATCAGAATACGTCGTCTTACTCGACAATGGAAGAGTAGATGCGCAAGGAACCGCCGAAGAAATCATCGCCTCCGGCAAACTTGGCGAAGAGATCCGAACTAAATCCCGACCAGGTTCATCCGATGTTTCACGTGTTCCATCCCGGGTGCCATCTAGTGTTGGCGACGAGAGTGACCAGACCCTTATAGATCATAACACGAACGGTACCGCGAGCGCGAATTCTAGCAATAAGCAAGAGAAGCCGCAGCGGAATATCGTACAAGAAACTAAAGCTACTGGTGCTGTGAAGTGGCCGGTGATTAGCCTTTACCTTCGAGCTATGGGCTCCTGGTGGTTTTGGGCTATTGCTTTTGTCGTATTCAGCGGCCAGCAGCTCAGCACCGTAGCCTCAAACCTTTGGATCAAAGAATGGGCCAACCAGTATACCTCGGGCGTCGAGAGCATGTCTGCGTCTAAGACACAGTCTAGCATATCTTCGCAACTTTCTTACAGCTCTTGGTTATCTCCAGCTAATTTTGCGTCGGTCACTAGCTCCATCAAAAGCATGTCCTTTATTAGTCCTGCGGACTATTCAGCTACTGATGTGCCGGAAGTCAACGTAGATTATTATCTCACTGTTCTCGCCCTGATAGGGGTCGGGGGTGCGGGCTTGGCATTAATCCGAGATCTCTGGCTGTTCTTTGGATCCCTTACGGCATCTTGGAAACTTCACAACAGGCTCATGGCTACTATAGCTAGGGCAAAGTTCAAGTTCTTCGATGTAACTCCTCTCGGACAGTTGATGAACCGGTTCAGCAAAGATCTCGAGGCCATCGACCAGGAGGTTGCCCCTGTTGCCATTGGTGTAATGAGTTGTGCTATGGGCATTCTTATCACCGTGGTACTGATTGCGGCAATAACCCCTGGATTCCTCGTTGCTGGCATTTTCATTACCGGCCTATACATCCTGGTTGGCATGTTCTATCTTCGAGCATCTAGAGATCTCAAACGACTCGAGTCGGTGAACCGAAGTCCTCTGTTTCAACAATTTGGCGAGACGCTTTCTGGTGTTACTACCATCCGTGCCTATGGTGATGAACGACGATTTATTCGGGAAAACCTGACCAGGATCAACACACAGGCTCGTCCATTCATCTTTCTCTGGGCCGCTAATAGATGGCTCGCGTTTCGAACAGACCTTCTAGGCGATTTTGTGGCGTTTTTCGCCGGCGTCTTCGTTATTCTGAGCTTAGGGAAGATAGATGCTGGTTCCGCGGGTGTATCTTTGAGCTATGCTATTGGGTTCTCCGAGAATATCCTATGGCTTGTGCGGCTATACGCGATGAACGAACAGAATATGAATTCTGTCGAACGTGTCAAAGAGTACCTTGACGTGGAACAGGAAGCCGCCCCCATTAATGAGAAGAACCGTCCTGCTCAGAATTGGCCCGAACATGGAGCTGTTGAATTCAGTGATTATACTACGAGGTACCGTAAAGAACTCGATCCGGTCCTGAAGAATGTAACTTTCAAGATCGAACCGCGCGAAAAGGTTGGCATCGTTGGACGAACTGGTGCTGGAAAGAGCTCTCTCACGCTGGCGATCTTCCGTGCTCTAGAAGCAGAGAGTGGTAAAATTTTGATCGACGATATTGATATTGCCACGATCGGCCTACAAGATCTCCGAGAAGCTATTACTATCGTGCCTCAGGATCCTACTCTTTTTACCGGAACTATCAGAACAAACCTTGATCCTTTTGATCTTTACACCGACGACGAAGTTTTTGCTGCTCTCAAGAAAGTTCAGCTTATTGGCCCGAATGAAACGCTTCCATCGACTACTCGGTCCCTTCTATATTCGACGGAGAACAGTGAAATTCAGGATCTCCAGGAGCCAACCACTCCTTCCACGCCCACCACGGCGAATAAGAACATATTCCTTGACCTGTCTTCACCAGTCGCAGAGTCAGGTTCGAATCTCTCCCAGGGTCAGAAGCAACTTCTCTGCCTCGCCCGTGCTATGCTCAAGAACCCCAGCGTGCTAGTGATGGACGAAGCTACAGCATCCATCGACTATGCGACAGATTCTAAAATTCAGGAGACGATTCGCGATTTGACAAGCACCATCATCACGATCGCGCACCGGCTCGCTACTATTGTCGATTACGACAAGGTCTTGGTATTGGACCACGGCGTGGTTGTTGAATACGGCCACCCACATGAACTTCTACAGAATGAGAATGGAAATTTTAGGAGCATGTGTGAGATGAGCGGGGATATGGAAGTTCTGGCCAAGGCGGCTAAGAAGGCGTGGGATGATAAGAAGCTCGTGGATGACGAGTAGGGAATCATCCGCGGACGCTTACGAACTTGAATTAAACCGGTTGAGGGGGAATGGATATGTGTATGAAGTGAAAAATGCCTTGACGACCTGGATAAACCGTTCATGCGGTGAAATGCGCACCTATTCCTAAAACCCTCTTGGCGTGGTTGGCGTTGGCAGTCAAACTGTTTCGGAGCGATTTGCCCTCTGAGATGCATCTGTATATATGGATTAGAGGGCGTCACACTTGCCTGTTTATATGTAATGAAATCGTTATGGTTATATGTGTGGTGTTTCACATGGTGTTGTTTCTTCCGTGCATGCATGTGGGTGGGATCCATGTAGCATTCCACTGTGATGTCTTCGGTACAAAGCTGTTCATGGTGATTATAGCATTGATGATACTGTATATCCTCTCCTTAGAATAGTAAGTGAGACGAGAATTTATCTAGGCACTTACATAAGTCAAAATACCTATGTTGTGAAGATTGATATGAGAGAAGTATCTCAGTACGAAGGTTGTGGTAGCCCTTGGCTGTTGTGCGAACCTTTTGTCCACAACCTTGGTACTGAACCCCTAAATCTCTATCAAGGTATTCAGCCACGCAGCCACATTTAATAAGCTTGCAGATGGAGCCCTGTACCTATTAAATACCTGGTACTTAGACACTTGGAGAGCGTATTAAGTGGATCACACATCCCTGCAGGATACGTCTGACGCGACAACACGTCATTGGCCCAAATTAAAACCAGGGACCCATCGTGTCAATTGATTTGACCACATTGCACACAACCTTTTTTCCGCCGCGAACTTTAAGCTTCGCCCTCTCCGATCCTATGAACTCTATCAATTGAGGAACATCGAAGCTTCTTCTGTACTTCTTTTTCTCCTTTTCCCCTGAGAAGCTTCTTCCCCTTTAATTCCTTCTTTTCCTTTATATATATTAAATCTCCATCAACTCCTCCAAGTGTTCTGTTAGTTGTATTGTGCTTTGCCCAACATGGTGGCCCTCCGATACTCTGTCCTCGCCGCTCTGGCTCTTCGCGTCGTGTCTGTCTTTGCTGCCGAGGCCGACTCTGTGAGTATAACTATTATGTATATTACCTAAGGCTCATAACAGCTAACAAGCATTGACTCTCTGAAGCCCGTTGCAGATGATGCTGGTAACCCTCCCGAGGTTGACCTGAAGGCCGAAGTTGTCGCTACTTTTCCCGAAGCCGATGACATCTTCGGTGTTAAGCTAGTCAATGGCCGCCCGACCAAGGCTGTCATCGATGTGACTAACAGCGAGGACGAACCTATCCTGGTAGCCTTTGTGGGAGGTCAGCTCCTGAATCCCAAGGACCTGGGTCCTGACGCCGACCCCTTGATGTCTGTCGTCCGTAACTTGACAACTGTCCGTTATGAGGCATCTATCCCGGCCGGCGAGACGGCGTCGCTTCCCTACTCCTTTATCCTCGACATGCAGCCCCAGGACGTGCGCCTCCAGCTCGTCGCCGTTGTGACCAATGCCGCCAACCAGATCTTCCAGCTCGGCGTCTACGACCAAACTGTTAGCATTGTCGAGGCTCCTACCAACATCTTCGACCCTCAGATGTAAGCTTCTCTCCCACCCCTCCCCCCTCAAATATAAGCTAATGATATTATCTGTATAGCATCTTCCTGTACATCTTCCTCACCGCCGCCTTCGCCGGTACCTGCTACTTCGTCTACAAGACCTACGTCGAGGCTCTATTCCCCCAGACCAAGCGTCCCGTCAAGAAGACCCGCGCCCCTGCTGTCGAGAAGGAGCCTCTCTCCGGAGGCGAGGGCTCTGCTACCGGTACCGACAAGGGCTACGACGAGAGCTGGATCCCCTCCGACCACCTGAACCGCCCGTCCGCGCGACGCGTCAAGAGCGGCGCCAGCAGCAAGTCCAAGACCAAGACTGCCGAGTAGAAGCGGCATTGCATCGACGAGTCGAGGCCACCTGCTGTTGCCAAGCAGCACGTGCACGTGTGATGAGGAGGGGGTTAATCCGGCTTTGTGGGGGTTGGGTTGGAAAAAATACGTGCATGGGCTTAGTCGAAAGACTGGCGGTGGGAAAAAATGACAACGTATCGGGCAAAATGGGCGTCTGGGCTGCGTGTGTAGCTGGTAGGACGACTTGTTGTGTTGAATGCGGATCACTTATATATATGTACATGAATGGGACTCACGAATAAGTTCTGAACTATTAATATTCTAATATGTGAATATGAGTCTTGTCTATGTGTATATTTGGGATTTCACGTATTGTTGTAGGCCCTCAGTTTCAAATCCATACGAAATCCGTGTCTAGGTAATCTCTTCAAACTCGCTACTAATCCATAACCTACATGTCAGGTTAGATTAAGTGCTTGGATTATATAAGCTATTGTAAGGAAACTTGAGACAGCTTGTTATACTACCTCATGCTTCTCATGAGCTATTTTCATCACTTTATTCTCATCAACTTTGCATTCACAAGCATCTGTGATTGAATTACCTCAGCATGTAGTATATAGCCTCTTTTCAACCCGCGCGATCACATCCATCTTTCATATCCCATCCCATCCTAAACCAAGACAGTCTCTATTCATATATAACATACCTCATTCCCACCAAGAAACAGCCCCATCTCCCTAAACCCAATCCTCCCACCTCCCACCCTTCAAGTACCCATACCCGCCGCCACCCTCCTCCCCGCCAAAAGCCCGCCCGTCCTCCTCCCAGGTCGGCCCCTCGGCCTCGGGGATGAACCCGTTGGCGCAGTACGCGTACTTCACGCTCGCCCCCTGGCTGTCCGCGTAGAAGGCGTCGTATTGTGGTGCTAGCGCGTCCGTGAGAGAGAGTACGGTGCCGTCGGGGTGGAGATGCGCCCACGGGCGCTGGCATTGCGGCCCGGCGCAGGTCTTGAGCACGAGGAGGAGGGCGTCGAGACGGGCGGCGAGTTTTTGGGGGCGGTGGCCGGCTGCTAGGGTGGGGGTTGGGGATGGGGAGGGAGAGAGGAGGTTGTGGAGTTGGTCCGGGTCGGCCTGGTGTTAGGAGGTTGGAGTTAGCTTGCTGGTGCTCTCGGTATGGTAATAATGAAGTAATTAACGAGGAGAGGGAGATACGCACGGCCATGTCGTAGAGCTCGTGCTCGTTGTTGCACCACACGGAGTAGTACAAGTTATACCCCGGCCCCGAGATGCGGAGAGCCTTGTACGTGTTGTTCTGGCGCGGGTCTCCTTTTCGAGCGATATCATGTCAGATCGTGTCCCTCAAGTCTTCGATCTAGGATAGCAGATGGAACTCACGGTTATAAATCCCCTCGCCCATCGCAAACCCCCAATACTCGATCCCCGCATGCTCCCTCCTCTCGCCCTTTCTCCTCGCCTCCTCCACCGCGTCCCGCGTCACCGGTATCGCCGCGCCGTCGAAGTCCGCGCGCGGCTCCAACCCCAGCCACTCGAAGAACGTCGGCGCCAGGTCCGCGTGCGTGCTAACCACGCCCTTCGCCGTGTAGTTGGGCGCGACGCCGGGCCCCCGCACGATCAGCGGCACGTTGACGTCCGTCTCGTACCCGCAGCTCTTGCCCGGCTGCAGCCGGTGCTGGCCGATGTGGAACCCGTTGTCGCTGCTGTACACCACGTACGTGTCGTCCAAGAGGCCATAGTCCGAAAGCCGCGAGACGAGCCCGGACACAAGCTCGTCGACCGCTTGGAGCGCGCGCAGGCGCTGTCGGTGGAAGTGGTCGTTGTACGCTACGTTGGTGCTGTTTTGCTGCGGGAGCGTGGAGATCCAGTTTGCGCCGGAGGGCTGGGGAGTTTGTGAGTATGGGGTTTGGGACGTTTGCTGGTTGGACTCGGGGGTTAAGGGGTTCCGGGATGGTTGGTGTAGGGTATCTGAATACGTACCTCATCTGGGTTAAAATTCGCAGTTCGCGGCACCTTCTCGTTTTCGAAGAGGTGCTTGTGGCGCTCTGCCGGGATGGGCTCTGTGAACTCGAAAGGAAGGTTGTTAGGGTCTGGGGGGCCCTCATGCAGTTTCATCGCGACGTTGGCGTGAGGTGCAATAGGGGCGGCGACGAGGAAGAAAGGCTTTCCGGCTTCTACGGCTTCATCTAGTAGACCGTACGCTTTCTCTGCTAGTACGTCGGTGCTGTAGTGCCCCTCGTAACTGCGCGGTTCCTCGCCGTTACGCTGGAACGTGCTGTTCAGGTAGTCATATGTATGGGGATCGAGTAAGAAGTCCTGGAGATTCAGGTTAGTCCTCATATTCCACATCTAGGCTAATGACAGTATATAGTCAGGTAGATATACCGAGCCCGTGAAGCCTCCCGGAGCAGGCGAGTTGTAGTTTTCTACCGTGTGTACGTTGAATAACTTGCCCGTATAATACGTATTATACCCGGCTTCTTGTAACCAAACCGGAAAGTAATTGTCATTGAAGCCTTCAGCTACAAACTTGGGATATCCACCTATAATCAGAGTGAGAACAGGGTTTATGTATATACGATATATGGTGGTAGATAGGGTGGCACGTGATAATGAGTATAGGAGTCATCGAGAGTTGTATAGTAGAACTAGCCGACCACTCCTTTTTCGATAGAACTAACATACCGTACGGCGGGCTCACATCCGTAACATTCGTATTATGCGCGAACTTCCCCGTCCATATCGTCACCCGGGACGGACAGCACACGGCCGTCGTAGCGTAATGACTGCTAAAGTACGTCCCTTGGTCTAGCAAGTGTTTTTTCACCAGCGGCATGTAGTCTAGAGACCCTAGATGAACGTCCTGGTCATCTGTCAAGATGAACACGACATTGGGCTGCCGCCGTTGTGGTTGAGGTCCGTGGCTATGGCCGAGCGGAACTTGTGCCGGATCTGAAGCCGCCACCACAGCGCCGAAGCCAATGGCTACGGCGGTGGCGTGCGCCAAGGCCGCGAGGTGCATTTTGGTGATGTAATCGCAGAACAGCCTCTAAAGCTACGAAAGAAATCAGGTACTAGAATAAGCAAAAGAGAAGTTACATTTTAGCATTCGATCCAAAGCAGTATCGTTGATCGAATCCGATGTCTGCATCATAAAAAGCAAAAGTGGTAGTTCATGTGGTTATGTAATCGGCGATCTATTCTCCAATGATCGAATGCAGGGGTTCTATTGCGTGCTGGGGGATGGCGTCGTCGTAATCCTACCCACTAGGTGGGCAAGCCTACATTCTACTGTGGATGGGTGCTACGAGAACAGCTCAACCACCTAGTTTAGCGCTTTTTAATCACTTTTTAGCATGATACGTAAAGACAACTCAGCAAGCAAGTTATAGCTTAGGTGGAGAATTGGTGTTACTTCATTGTCAGGTTTGCCAGATGCATACCTGTAGCCTACTAGGTACCTAGTGAAGGCTATACAAACATACAAACAAATGAGTGTAACACCCGTCTCAAGCATATGTAAATGCTCAGGGTAAGAAAGTTCCCTGGCATCTTCATAACTTCGTCCTAGGATGCAAAATCGCCCGACCGAATCCTAGGGTTTTTTCCCAGACACATAAACGCCTTGCTCGCCCCTATCAATGAGGTATCTAATAAAGGACAGCTACTGGAAGTTCTCTGGATCATTCAACTAGGACAGATCCCAACCATCCAGCAAGTCGGCACCGGCACTACCCCCCATGCCGCCGAACATATCATCACCGGCCCCGAAATCGAGTCCGCCGTGACTCGAATCTCCGCCAAGATGGCCCATATCGCTTCCGCCACTAAGGTCCAGATTCATGCTCGCCTCATCCGCCAAGCCATCGTTCTGAGCAGCAGCAGCTAGCGCATCTCCGAGCGCTGCAGCGTTCTCGCCGAGACCTAGGGTCGCCAGCTCGCCCTGCAGCATGGACTCCGTCGGCGGAGGGATGAGCATCTGCGCCTCGACCTTGCGGTATAGGCGGACGATAATCTCGGCCATGACCGGGTCCGATTTCTGCATCTTCTTGAAGTCCTCCGCCTCGGCTTTCAGCGCCGTGCGGAGCGACATCCTGAGTTGCGGGGGCACTACGGGGTGATTTGAGGAGTCCATGAGGAGTGCAGTTTCCGGCGGCGGTGGCATGTTGGTCACGTCGGGAGCACATATGAGGGCCGTAGCGACATCGTGGGCAATGCTTCCGTGGCCGGCCTCCGTGTGCGACTTGATTTCTTCTAGGATTGTGTAAAGAAACCGTTTCGCGCCTTGCATCTTCAAGGCGACTAGTATTTGCCGATGAGTGTAGGACGTTGGCATCACGTTTAGGCCTGGGTGAGCGCTCCATGTCACAAACCCTTGGATTATGTGCCGGATTAGCGCGGTGAGTCCTCCATTAGCCGTCTGCGTCCACGCTTCCAGTTCATTATTAGCGGCACTGGCTGTTCGTCGCGAAAGTCGGAGATTGTCTCTCATCGCCTTAAGAAGAGGTTCTATTACCGAACTTTTCGGGTCAAATCGTTGATATGACCTTAATCCATACTCCAGTGGTATCGCGATTATGTTCACGACTGAAGCGAGCATCGTTTGGGCTTCAGAAGAGCCTTGCTTAGTCAACAGGATTAGTTGCAAAATCTTCAAGACTGCCTTATGTTCTTGGTTGTGATTAAGCTCGATCCAAAGTTGATTCGACATATACAAGATTGCCGGCACGAGAGATGGGAGCAGAAAAGTGTTCACAAGGTCTAATTTTCATGTTAGTTTCTTTCCAAGTTCGTATAAGATTATGACTTACATTCGACCCCAGTCTTGAGGCTTTCTTCGTCGAGGTAGTTTATGCAAAATGCAAGCACGATTTGGTGGAATAGCGTAGGAACAAGTAGATAAAACTCTTGTGGAGGGCACGACGATAACAGTTCATCTGCTAGTCCACCAGATTCCGTGTCAAAAAGACCGTGAATCCACCCGTCGAGATGGGGGCTCTCCTGCTCTGTCAACTCACTCATAGGCTTGTTGATCTGGCTAACACTCAATAGCTTGGCTACGAAGGAGTCTGAACGGATACCAAGATCCATGGGGGAAAGGTTGTAACGGTAGACGAATGCTAAGACTAGAAGAAGCACAGATCCGAACTCTTCATAGACTGGTTGATATTCGCCCTGGTCCTCTTCGTATCGCCAATTCTCAAGCAACTCGCAGAGGGGATGCAATATAGTTATCGGCTTGTCGAAAAGGAGCATCACATCCAGCGACAGCGGCTTCTTACCCAGTTGACCGCAGAGAAGCTTCAGAGTCATGGTTTCCTTGTTATTGCAGAGGCGGCCAATTACCTAGTAGTTATTAGCGTTTAGGTGTTATGATTCCAGCCTCATATATACTTACCTCTGCTAGGGCCTGGCAAACTGCTCCAACATTGCCGTCCATGTTATCCAATTCGGTGATGAGTTTCGGGATCTTTTCGGGATCTTCCATACACCCCTCAACTAATTGTTCTTTAACATATCGACCTCCCGATGGTAGGTTCTGGTATGTTATTTCACCGAGTAGACCTTCAATACTAGACTCCGGAATCAAGCCATGGAGACAGCAAGCAAAACAAAAGTCTTGTCGAACACTATCCGTGAAAGTATTGTTGTTATTGTTTGTGTCATCAAACATGGCAGATAGGGTTGGAAACGCATTCGTGTCAACCTGACTTAGTGCCTCCGTGATACAGAACTGTGCTGACAGCGGAGGATACATGGATGTCGAAAGCGTTGCCAGAAGTAAAGGCAACTTGTTGATTAAATATGACCGAAGGACGTGGCTTGCCTGCTGACCTTCATTGCGGAATACTGCATTCGCAAGAATGTCAAACGATGCTAGAATTAGGTCAATTGTGGTGGATTGAATATCTCCCTACTCTAATAGTTAGCATCTACTAGGTATATCATGGAATTGATATCATGGAATTATACTAAGTATGACGTACCTGATATATGTTGTGCAGGTAGCTGAAAAGAGCAGCATCGTCAATTAGTGGTCGACCAACAAGCTGAATAGAATTAGTCTCTCATAGCAGATAAGCTGATGGTAGGGTCTTACAGAGGCGTTCAAGTATATATACAGGCCAGCTCGAGAATTAACACTAGGTAATTCAGTGACAACAAAGTTGTCTAAAGCCATCGAGGATTCAAGATCATCGATCACAGGGTTCGTAGCGTCCTTGTTCTTATCAATCGGCTCAAACGAAGCGAGTGTCTCGGTACGAAATAGCTCAAGCCGGGTAGCAATCTGCGATGCGCTCTGTATTATTGAAGGGATAAAGCTGGCTAGGCTCTCTGATAAAGCTCTTCGTCCGTCTGTTTATCATGTTAGCTTAGTTGGACTCACGCAAGTACAAGGGATCTGCAAGGCAAACACGCACTCTTAGCAAACGGACGGCTGAGTGCGCCAAGAACCGTCTGGTTTTCACAAATGCCTAACAGAAGCATAACAAACGCCGCTCTGGCTGCTTCCATTTCATCTCTGGATTGTGAACCTTGCAGCTGGCCACTATGGAGTTGGCCCATGGCCTCGTGTGCAAATGCCTCCGATGCTAAGGTGAACAAGGTCATCCACTTGGCCATCAGCTTGCATACTTGCAAAGCATCACCAGCATTGACAATACTAGTGCCTATGGCGACTGCTTTTGTGATCCGGTAGAAGATCACCTCTTCGGCTGCGTACGAGCTTCCCCATCTTAACGGGGCCTTATCCTCCGGATCATCAGGGAGAGGGTGACCAGCCTTTTGAGCTTGTACGTGCGAGGTCGAATATTTGTATAACGCCTTAAGCACGGAAGGGGTGTCGATAAGCTTGCGTTGCGCGAGGACATGGATATAACGTGGGATACGAGGGTCAAGGCTTTCGTGGTTCGATGGTTGGGGTCTCAAGCAGACGTCGGCAATGATTCCTGGCGGCAATGGATGTTTTGAGTACAGGAGAGTAATATAAGAGTCAAAAGTATCTGGATCGAGACGAGAGGAGATGCATCGATCGAGGAACCTGGCCCATTCCATTCGCGACTCAGTGTGGTCGCGAGGAGGACCCATCTCGAAAATGCCCTCCGACACCATCATCTCCACATCCATCTCCATTTTGAGATAGTGCTTGTAAATACTCGAAGAATAAGTGTTTGCGAGTGAATGAAGATGGAGAAGTACGAGTAATCCTGATTCATACGAGTGAGTGTTCTGTGTGAATATTTGTTCTAATTCACGAGTAATTGGAAAAAAGTTGACGAGGCTGAAATATTTCAAGAACACTGACCAAGTTGGAAGTAGTAGGTAAATTGACGAATTGACGTCGGTGGTTATCTTTACTAAAGATAGAAGGGATTAGCTATCTTAGCGATTTTAGCGCTACAACCTTAAACTGGGAGCCCACCTAGGCAGTATCGATAGCTCGATAGGTGGTCAATCCTGCCAAGCCTGTCTGTTTAAGCGAATGGATTGCTCCTGTGGCTAATCCAGTCTAGGCTCCTGCCAAGCCAGGGGCTCGGTAGGGCTAGAACATAACTTAGAGCTAGGGAATGGAGCTTGGGCCATGTGATCACTACTTAGGTACCTGCTGTGGGTAGCTGTAGCTAACGGCAGGTACTTTGACAATATGAAACTTTCCCCCCTATTCCTATTCTCTTTAATGTCCGAGCATACCAAGAACTAGAGGCTAACCGTCACATGCAATGATTCGATATGGCACGCAATACCGATTAATCCACAGTATCATCGTGTGTAATGCAAGATTCATCATACTACATGACAGTGATATCTGCCCCGTTTGAAACAACACCTGACTTTTGATTTATCGAAGACTTCCCACTATTTCTCATCCATCCTGTGGATAATCGTGAGCCGCATCTGCAATACACTTCTTGAACTACCTAACCCCATTATACCCAAGTTACTCTAATCGCTCCTCTTAGCTTCAGGATACCTAGTTAGATCACTTTTAGCTCAGTAAAATGAAAGCCCGTACGCCTATTCACCCGCAGAAGAAGACGAAGAAGAAAAAAAGAAAAAAAAAGAAAACACCGCATCTGGCCGGCTTCTAAAATCCAATCTCGTATCCGAGGTATTGTAGGCCTCAGTAAATCGCCGTTCTCGATGGAGTTTGAGGGTTGCAATTGATATGCAGGTTACGATGCCAATGCCATAGATTAGACATCTTCACTCTTGACAAGGACTGCCATTTCCCTGTCGACATCAGGTGAGCGTGGACCGACCATCCAGTCCTGCATTGCCAGCCACTCACTCCAGTTTGCCTCCGCGCTGACAATCTCCTTCTCTGTCACATTTTGCAGTGGCCGCAGAAAGGGGATGCTCTGGTCGTCCGGCATGTCGTACTGAGACTTGACCTTCAACCAACCAGCGCTCTTGGCAGCGAAGAGGAAATTTCTTCGCTCGACTTCGTGGAGGTGACCAATCCCTGCAACCCAGTCGTCTCCAAAGAACCCGTGCAGTACTCCAGGAAGGTCTAGACCGGTTGCTACCAACCGCCGGACGTAAGGCGTCAAGGAGACCGCCATAGGTGAGTGGCCCGGCATTGGAAGTTTCCCTGCTGCGATTGACGAGGGAGACGGTACGGCCTGAGGTGATCCAGGAAGCTTGGACGAGATGACGGGATGCTGCGGTCTCTGGAAAGGTAATTGAATGTTCACGAAGGCGGCAACGGCCTGCACCGGCCCGCTATGTTGCGCGTGATCGAGAAAGTACCGGACACAGGACTGAAATTGCGGGTACCACTCGAGAATGTCGAATTGGGACTCCTGAAATGGGAGGAAGGGTCCCGAGGGATTTATTTCAGGTGCCATCCCTCGCGCGCCAGCAGAAGACGAAGGATGTGGAGGCGACCTTGGCTGGGTTGGCTGGAACTGCATCGGGAAGCCAGGAGGTCCACCACCTCCCTGAGGATGGAATGCCATGCCGTCAAGTTTGTGATAGTAGATAACGTCGAATATGCCCAACACTATCGTGACGGCCGTCTTTTTCTCCAATCGAAAGGTCCTTGAGGAATGAGTGTCTAGTAACACCTAACCGAACCGAACCTTTGGGGGGAAATAAAGTCTAGATATTGTACCCTAATGCGTGAAATGTTGTCGATGAAAGATAGTGTATGTGTTAAATAGTAAGAAGCGAGCGTACCAGTCTAAAGCATCGTGGATGCTCCACATCGAATTGACCCGCAGCACGCCAATCAAGAAAGAGAGTTTTTAAGTTGATAGTAGGTCTAGTGAAGGTCTAGAATCTAGTTGAAGATGGCGGGTCGTCGAAGGTTTTAATACCACTCGGGAGGGCTTACACCTGTCTCTGGCCCTTTTTATTATATCCTTCTTCTAGACCAGTCTACTTCGAGTCAAGGGAAAGGGGGGAGGAGGCTGTAAGTAGCTATTTGAAATACAAGAGAAATACTAGGTAATAATTTAAAATAAAAAGAAAATATCCAAAAAGAAGAAAATAAAAAATAATATATATTATATGTGACTAGGTCACAGAGAAGGTCACAGTAACCGGCCCTCGGCAGCTGAACCACGAGAACTACACCATAGGGTCCGCCACTTGCGGCATGTACAGTCGGTTTAACAACAGGATCTAGATGTAGTCATTGTGGGGGGCCGATCACACTTGTGAGGCTTGGTGCCCGTACCGAGCAGGGTTCAACTAGTTAGGGGAGTTAAGTACATATGAAAGGTGGACGAAAAAGAGATGTGGCCCGAAGAATAGGAACATGCCAAAATTGCAGGAAGTAGGAAGCAGGAATATTGAAATCTTTACTTTTGATAAAGGTATTCTTTTTTCCCGTCCCGTCGGTACATTTTGGGATATTCCGCATGGGAGCTGCCCATAATTGGTATAGGGCGGCTCTGAGATGATGACGCAAGGAATTGACCTGTCGTCTTACAGGTTCTTGGATCAGATTTGAATTGGGGGGTTTAGTTGGCGAAAGAGTTTAGGCGAAAATCAAACGTAAAAGGGAGAACTAAGCCCGACTAGATGATCACTTTGTCATCTACTATGTAGACTAATGTAGAAAAGATGCAGAGGGATGCAAGATAGCGAAGAAGGTAAACAAGGGCGACGATCCCTAAGAGTTCGACGTCAGTTCGAATGGTATTTTAGTATTCTGGGACCTGCGAAGCATCTAAACTGTGAAGAATAGTATGATGATGACGATGATCATGTCGAATTATTAAAGATGAGGCTGCAGAAAGATATCCCATGCATGTGTTCGCGCATGGCGGAAGAAAGACCCTGACGAGCCCCGATGAGGCGTTCGTTGGCTCACTGGAGAACATTTAGAGGGTTCCCAAGAAGTTCGGTCCCCTTAGGGCCCCTAAAAGACCCAGAAACTACCACATTTGCACATTCAGAAGTTGAAAGTCAGGGTCGCTGCCGGATATGTGATGGGCTACTAGTTAGGTAGCTAAGTAAGCTAGGTAGGGGCCCTGTCGTTCCCTGTCGTTCCTATGCAAAGAAGGGAGAAGATCGGAGAGAAGTGTTAAAGCGAAGGGAGAATCATTGGATAAGAAGCCTAGACTTTGACAGGAGCGAGTTTGCGGCGGCGACGGGGGACGGGGAAGTTGGAAACGGGGGTTACACCGATCCACTCATTGAACGCCACCAAGCAATTGATTGGAGGATTTGTAGGTACAGGATGTATAGAATGTACAGTACATGTACGTAAACACCCCTGAATTGCATACATAGGGGTGGGGGTTATGGATGTCCATGGAAATTTCAGAAGAGCATCATACCTAAATTCGGTATAATACAATACGTATTTCTCATGTACAGTACACCTGGGCGATTGGATTGGATACAACGCATCAACCTGGGAACACATCTACACCTGCAACTTACACCTAAGGTGCAGGTGCCACCGCAGAAAAGCCAGGCATTGAAGCTTCCAACAGTTTCCAATTACATGGTACGTGGATGTTGCTTCAGCTCTTTAGGTACACGTACCTACCGCTAATGCGCTCCTCCGACAGCTAAAGGTAACTGCACCTCTGGTAACTGCATCTAACTGGAACCTTTGGTCATTTTTAGTCATTTCGGTCATTGGGAAACAAATTTTTCTACTTTCTTATTGCATTCATTACATCATTTCGTCATCCCGCCAACTATCCCGCCAGCTATCTCGCCAACTATCAAGTATCATCAATTATTAATGGTGAGATTTGTATTATGGACTGGACCATTGGGGATTGTACCATTGTTCCCAGGCAGCTAAGACGCGTCTTACCTACCGCCTACGTACCCGGTCTCTGATCTGGCAATCTGTTTTGCCTCCCGAGCATCTTTGAACATTTGTACCTCTCGAAACCCTGCACCGATCTGAGACATAGCCGTTACCTCGCTGCCTCGCTGCCTCGATGTGCATCCTCCTACTCTTACAGGGCCTTACATGGCAGCATGGCAGCATGGCATTGTTGATCATAACGTCCTATCGTATACGCAGCATCATTTAACACCACTAGTCACCGACCTTGTCAGCTGCGTAAATTGCCAAGCTGCAGCTTTCTTTTTCCTTCTTCGGGCTTACCAAGCTTACCTATCCAACGGTGCTACTAGTTGGTATCAACAGACGACGCAATATACCTCGACTATCGCTGTGTATGTGTATGTGTCTGTTTGTGTGTGTTGTCCCAGCGAATGTTTGACCCGGTCTCTCCGAGAGTCCGACGTTGCTGCTGACTTATATCGTGAATTATACATGAAGAAAGGCCCGATGAAATAAGTCACGAGACGAGACCCGGAAGACGCTACACTTCCAAAGTAAACGCATCGGTGGTAGACGGCTTTCGCCAGTTACGCCGATACCAGGGGCTCCTTGGTCTAGATTCAGTAATCGGGTGTTCAACCGGCTACGGACCGGCTCTAGGGCTTCAATTTACCCCATGGAGACTGATAACTGGCGGGCTCCCGTAGGATGACCCCGTAAGAATTTGGCATCTTCGTTCTAGTTCATCCTTCCATCCTTCCAGCTTCCTCACCAAAGAAATTGAAGGATCTTGAGCAAGCAGCGGACCAATGCTATCTCAGCTTTCATTTAAGATGGTGGAAATCGTAATGTGCTCCGGTTGGTCCCGAATACAAGCAGAGGAGGAATTGGAACCGATTGGTTCCTATAGTATAACTTGGTCTATATGATCAGTTCATCTAGGCACTAGGCACTTGTGCTTCCAATATCTCACGCATTGTTGTGGGTTTTGGGGGTAATGTCAATTGAGTTGCCTTGAATATCATGGAAATTTTGCATACCAAGAACAGCTTTAGGTAGCGAGTCGCTATGACTTGCATACGTTTCGGTAGAATATTTTAAGCGCTCAAATCATGTTTAGAGGGAGGCCGATCTTCTTCTAAAAAAGGAACAAAACCCTGAGAGACGACGACGTGCACAATTCCTCGATTGGTCTAACAAAACACCTTAGAATTTTGATACCGCAGCAATTCCACGACTACGGCATCGGTATCGGTATCGGCCTACGTGTACCTGAATAATATCTGTCAGGACCCACCGAGCCACAACGCCCGCGCACAGCATCTCTATCATTCCGGAACGTTGCAGCACCAAATCCCAAGCGGATGGGGTATATGTGGCACAACTGACATGTTGTGTGTCGACAGCAACGATGGAGATGGCATCCGACTGCAGTTGGAGCAACCTGTGTAGCCTTGGGATTCTCACTCAAAAACGCCATCAACAACCCACAAAATACCAACCATATATCCTACCATACATGATACATCGCCACCAAGCTTGTCCCGCTAGAGCTTACCGTGCTCAAACACATATCGGGGATATTCCCATCAATCTGCAAATGTCTAACTTTTACCATGACCACTTACTGTCTAAAGGCGCGACTTATACACCCGATATCGATAATTCTCTACTATAGATGATTCGATCATATGAGCCGTGGCGTTAGAGGCTTGGTTTTGATATCAGCTGAAAACGAGGCCAACCGACAGCTTTGACATATTTTATTAACGGAACGTATCCGTTCCGCAACGAGATCGCCGCTACGTAAGTAATCAATGGTAAACATTTGATCAATTTCTGCACAACACTCCACGACATTCACATACACCCATAGATTTACTAGGTCGTCGGCTATCAGTTCCATGTTGAAGTCAACGAACACTGCAGGTAACGCGGGCCCATTCACAAGCTGAAATAAACGCCTCATTCGTCAATATTGAACAAGCTATGTCGCCCAACTATATGCCTACCTAGGCGCCTAGGTAGGTATGTACCAAGTTTACATAACGAGATATTCTAGAGGTTACCTAGGTATTTGTCGTCGATGAATCTACAGTGTTCTTTTTAATGTCACATCTTGGTTCAATAGCTACTCTCGAAAACAAGACTTAAAGCCACGAACAAGTTGGGTCTTGTGGATACAGGGCTTCATTCCTAAATTGTAGTTCGGTCAGCGGTCAGTACAAGACTTTAGTTATCAAATCGTCGACTAAAATCTCGGATCATCGTGTACCTAATAATTAATTAAAAAGACCCCTTCGCGAACAACTATCTAAGCAATAGGCAGCTTACCAGGGTCCTAGGGCGGCTTGAGTTCCCGATCTACAAGACCTATAATAGCTCGAGTGATCGCTGTTACAGGGCACCAGGGCACGATATAACTCGACAGGGGTAATTCTGTACCTGACTACCCGAATCCAGCACGTTGGCTGGCTAGTAACACAACAGATCGCCAGCGACAAAAACCGTTCACAGTATTGCGCTGCAGATCCAAGACACGAAGAAACATACATCGTGCTATTGCACTTCCAAATCAATTGTTCTGAGACTTAGCTACTGCTCTACCGAGCTTCTCACGGCTCTCCGCATGAACGGATGTAAACGTGAACAAACAGCTGAGCTACGTACCGCAGCGCCCTTAGAAATTTAATAGTTACTTACCTATATGCATGCATACATACCTTATTGATGTATGTGGTAGCTCGCGAAGTTCGTTAGATCTGTGACGAAGGAATTAGCTAGCTATTTCCTAATCTACGCTGAGCGGTTAGTCGAGATTCGCAAGTAACACCTGCAAAGGGGCGCCGCCATATCTAAAGCACAGTTAGCTGCACCCGATACCTATTTCCGGGGTCCCCAACGCCTCGTGTTGCCCAGGTGCTGCGGAAGTTATTATGCAGGGGGCCCCTTTCCGGCGTCTTCGCCAGACCTTCTCATTGGGACGATCTTCAGAGATGCGGTTTGCGAGAGGTATCGAGGCGCAAAATGGCATTAAGTGCCACGCCCAGGGCAGCACGCCTCACTTTTCCGGGGGAGCTAGTTTTGTGGCTCGCCCATGTCGCCCTCGAAATGATTGTCGGCTCGCGCATGCGGCCCGAGTGCTTGGTCCCGATTCCCGTCCCAGGCCCCTGGGTTTGGATGCCACCACAGCTTACTGCAGCTAGCTTACGACTAGCTGCCGCTGCTTGTTAAGCTAATGGGATACGGGTCGTTGACCGGTCAACTATGCAGGCCTTATCTTGGACCCTTTAATGCTCAACGTCACCGTAGAGGGAAACTATTTTGTTAACAGAGAACCCATCTAAAGAGATCTACGTAGAAGGTCCATGCGCAAATCATGTACCATGTACCTCTGTGGCTTTACATCCTTGAGCCTGGCTAATCATTGAAGATCCCGTTTTAGATAAGTTGAAACTAATTGGACGTGTGGTTATATAGCCGGTATTCTCTGAACCGGTCCTTCGACCACCAATCAAACTTCTAATCTCTACTAGGTACCTGCCGGTACTATGTATCTATAAATTGAACAGTTCGCTAAAATAGGCAGCCCATGTGGTGTTCAACATATCGAAGCCATTCAGTGGACACAAGCCCTAGACCATAAGCAATGGTAAGCTGCTAAGATCAGCTGAAAGGCCTTACTTCTAGCATTAGAAACAGATATGGGACCGAGATGGTGTGGACCAAATCAAAGCTCTGATTCCAGCTCGCTCTACAATACTCGTTCGATAGTGTCAAGAAAGGGAGACGTGACAAACGCCCCCCCTGCTATCGAACATTGTTACCAGATACATTCGAATAACCAATCAGTCTTCATCCCGGTGTGTTACCAACAAGGGGAGCCTTCAAAACGTCGACAAGGTAGACAGGTAGATTTCTTTTTTTTTTCCCTTTCTCGCCCGAAACGGCCTCAGCTGCCGACAACGCGTGGTCTGGCTGTCTGGGCATGCCAAATCTGTCAAATTGGACCAGAACACCCTCCCCCCTTGGCCGAGATCAATGCAACATCGTTTCTCGATTCCTGCTTCTCGAACCTCTAGGCTGGGCAGGTAAGCGGCGCTCCGGCGGCAAGGGCGGTTCCCGCGATCTGGGTCGATATGCGTTCCCCGACGATCGCGCATGGGGGGGGCGAGCTGGGGGTAGAGCAAACACGTCCGGGGTCGTAGCCCATACAGACGCGTCCTAGGGCCGCCAGCCCTGCCATTTGACGCATCACGTCGCTGCCGTCAGCCGCCACAACACGGGGGTCAGGACCCCTACGGTTTTCTTCTAGTGGCTTTCTAAGGGGGGGGGAGGCTACCCTAATAAGGCTGCTGCAACTCCGAGAGCGGCGGCAACTGGACCCCTGGGATGCCGGAGAACGGTTCAATGCGCGCGCACGTACATTAGATAATACTCTTATGTACTGCCCATACCAATATGCACCGTAGCTTGCTCGGGCTGTAAACAGCTAGACGGTTACATCATCCCGTCGTATGGGGGACGGCCGTGGTAATATCCCGCGCTCCCGCCTTGCATATGATACCCCTTCCTCACATACTGGTATACATACGAAGAAGCGTGCGACCGTTTGACCCAGTAACGGGAAGTCCACGAGGTGCTTCACTGTCGCGACCCGCCCTTCCCTGCCCCGGGCTTTTGCTTACCTAGCACCCTTGCTACCTACATACAGACCTAGCATACATACCTACCTGAACATACACACATACGGTAGACGGTAGTTTTACCAGGTAGGTTGTTATGATACCTCTCCTACGACTCCCATGCTTGCCTGCCTGGGAAATATTTTCCCAGGAGTGGGATGGAGGGCTGTCTGGCCGTCCATTGGAGGCGTGGCATCCGCATATGCGGTGCCACCCCTACCCCCCTCGTTCCCCGGCGTGGCTTACCTGTCCATTTTTCTCTTACGGAGCACGGAAAATTCTGTTTCTGGTTTTGTCTTCTCCGTGTCCGTAGGTGCGGCGAATTTTCTTTTACGCTTTGATGCGGATTTCCCGCGCGAGGCTTACCTCTGCCCTCTTTTTTTTTGGTTTTGGCACGCGTCGATCGCCGCTCCGACATGCCAGGTACGCGTGGCTGATCGTCGGCGATCCGTCCGCCTGACAGCCCAGGGACGACGACGCGCGACGGGTGGGTTGGGTTTGGCTGGTTGCGGAAATTGGGTACCTGAATACCTTACCAGGCAAGGTACCCAGGGTTGGGAGGATGGAGACATGTATGTACGCATGTACCTGTCTTCATGCGCCCCATCCACCACCCTACTAGCAGACACATCATGCAAGGCTCTGCGAATGGTGAGGCTTGTGAGCTTACCCTAACTAGGTGTTTTTCGCCTCCGTGGACTGATTCTGGCAGATGTCAATGCGTGACGACTTGATGTCCGCGGTGCATCGTCGCCATCATCGTTAGGCCTAATGCGTGCGGCTACAGCAAGCTTCGTGACTGCTTCGCTCGAACACGAGAAAGCCCGCCTCACTTGCGTGGATTGATGCGTCTTGGGTCGCCCGTGTGGATAGGGGCATAGCTAGGTTAGGAAAGAGGGTTATCACAATTCCGCGCCCTGCGCAGGATAGATGAGAGGTGATGAGTGTGTGAATGTCCTCACCGCTCCTCTCGTGCTGACATGGGTCGCTATAGCTGTTCTGTGTTGACTTCCGTTGATACCCTGAAGTCCTGTATGAGACTTCATGTGAGCTGCCGCATATGGACCCTGCTATTTCTAGGGGTGTAGTTGTGTAGTATCGACTATATGTCGAGGTTGAGACGAAGATAACCGTGACTTTCTTCGGTGACAGCTGAGATAAGCTGACTGTCTACTCACAGTGTTCACCCTTGACCGGTCGTATGGTATCATCACCATCCTCCCCGTCCGAACTACGCCGGTGTGGTTACGAAGCTATCTCATCTGAGGGCGTCTTCGCAATCTCTTTTCATGATTATTTATATGAAATAGGGTGGCATTTCTCACGTGAGAGAACTGTGAATCAGAGCTTGGCTCAGCAATTATGTTGCACGTTACATCTATGTCAGCTACATTCAGACGATACTAGACGTGTTGATTCAATAACCAACAAATCTTGTCAGTACAACGGAGCTGGTCATGTGCGAGAGCTAAGTTCTTCAGATTAGTAGACCTCCGTTAATGTAATAATAGGTGGCAGAGGAGCATCATATCGGCTTCGTTTTAGAGATTTTGGCTTCATACATCCCCGAATGATTTGGCCCATTTCGAGAGATATTGACCTCTTGGGAAGTTTCATGAAGTTGAAATGAGAACAAACTGATGGGACAGGTTGAGAAGGCAAATCTTGCTAAGTAAAAACTAAGCCTCTATTTATATTTATTCTTGCTATTGAGACTCTGGCTACTTGGCCCTAACGCAATGTCCTTAATCCCTCCCAGTTGTCGACTATTTTATAGTACCAAGGTAGCTCTAGTCCATTGATCGAGCTAGATAAGTGCCTTTAAGTCTATCATAGCGAAGACGCCGAGTGTTCGGGACTTATGTAATGACGAAGGTTCTAGGTTAAGTGGTACTCCTGTGTGTAAACCGAATAAAATTATCATTCTACAAAACATGCATTAAGAAATATTCTAACCTTAATAAACTTGCCACACCTACCTAGTTACGACTATGTTGATTGCCAACAACGTACATGCCTAGATATTATCATGGTGTAATAGCATTCTGATAGCTATTATTTCCAATCCTCTTTCTCAAGGTTGTATCTCTTTGACTGATACAGGTTTTCCGTTCCATTGAAACTAATTGCCTAGGTAGATGTCTCGTTCCTCCCTCGCTAGGTATTTTTACAAGAACGTGTATTTCCTAACGAGTTGTAAATATATACAATACCTTACCTACCCAAACAATTAGAGTCATGTTCGTGGTGCCTTCAGCTCTACTAGGTAGGTACATATTTGCCAACTTCACATTGAGACAGTTTGTATTCACCTAAATATATCGATATGAGTAACAGTCGACATGGCATCATTGTATGACACGTAATTTCCTCCTTGGTTACATTTAACTGATCGGAAGGCCACTATATTTGTATTGATGGGTGTTTGAGTACGTCTTAAAATTGCCTTGAGAAAAAAAAACACCGTACCCCGGACTCGAACCGAGAATCTTCGGCTCTATGATCTATATTTGCATATTTGCATAGAAGGCCGACGAGTTAACCATTTCTCTAGTACGGTTTAAAAGTGATATTAGATTAGGTATTGAAACTTATATCTGAGGAAGTCACCAGGCAGGGGCAGACGTCATGTCAGGTGTAGCCCCTTTAGACAAACACTTAGACAAACGCCACAGTATATTGATAATAAGTTACCCTCCACCTAAACTACTCTTTTCTATATCATTATATATATCCTTAACTAGGTATTGTATGACTTCACATTCCCATTGTAGCCAACTTCAATGATTATGTAATCAACTGAATTTCATCGGAACAAGATGATTGGCCCTTCTCTAGGTATCCTCAGCAGAAATAGGATATGACGATATCCAGGTTACACAAATGTAACATATCCTGACCCGAAATAGTACCGGCGCAAATGCGCTGCTAGATTCGGGAATCGAAGTGCGCATATTCGAATATTAGTGGGTCCAGCCGTGCCGTTGGGGATCAGTGATATTATTCAACTCGGCTTTAGTTACCGCTTCTTCTTTTGGACTATAAACCCATTTAGATTATATAATGCCATTGTTAATATTCCGCCTCAATTTTGGCTATACTTGGTTTACATTGAAATATACTATATCGTTGCTTCAAGTGGAAGCTCGGTCATCACAATGATGCCATCCAATGCCCCAGCTGATGTTACAGGCAGTATGGTAGTTGAAGTAGGTTCAGGTACTATTAATGATGGTGCCGTGGAGAAAGTCAAAGAAGCAAAGTCTTGTGATTTGGATTCGACTTCGTGGGGTGTCTTTTCTGGAGATATAATATGTTATAGTCCATGGGACGAGGAGAATTTATTTTCCCGCGTAATAAACAGCGAAGTTGGACATGAGCATAGCATGGGAAATTACAAGTGGTACATCAGTTGCTTATTGAAGATTATCTACAGCGTACGCAAGGTAACCGCCCCCACCCCCTTTATTTTCTTCCTAATTAATCCAATTCAACTACTAATCCAACTTACGAACTTAGCCCTTAACCTTAGGCTACTCAAGAGAGTTCTATTCGACGGGATATGAAACAGATAAACATGAAATATCATGCCCTAGCTTAACAAATGATTCGACAATTTCAGAATCTCCAATTTGGGTACGGAAGACCCTTGGGAGGCTGGGTCGTTCAGACGCTCGAATTTCTTTGGAAGATAAGATGAAACGAGAGGAAAATATCAAGAGCCCAAGTTTTCAAATACGAAAGCAGGTAGAAGTGACCGCTCTACGTGGGCTTGGGGCTCGTTTTTGGCCATACAACGAATTGGATATTTTTAGCTTGTCCGATCCCGAAACTCCAACGGACACATCATCTGAGGATGATGACGAGGATGAAGATGATCCTTTCAATACTCTACATCAGGCGATCAGACAAGCGTTTTCATCCAACACACAGCTAGCGGAAAAGGTCATTGATTACTTACACCAGCTACCACTAGATCGTCAGCAACAAATCTACGGGTATGGAGCTATGTCACTACACGGTGGTGACCGGACTGGCCATTCTGACAACCCGGATTGCAATGAGGACAGTACCGAAACCAGAAAAAGAAAGAGAAAGTCTAATGAGGCCTCTCCGAGTGGCTCGGGGAGCAATCAAGTTGATGAAGGTAATGACCAAGAGAATCAACTCATGGTTGCCCGCCGTCCCTCAGCAGCGCCAATCCCCCAAAAGAGATATGCTTGCGCATACTACAAATCTGATGGAGCTAAATATGGACCAAGGGCTGCAACACGATATAAGTCGTGTGGAGGTCCTGGGTTCAAAGTGTTCAACCACTATAAGTCTGTATACCCATCTGTCTATGATTGTATCGGCTAATTATAGAGAAGGCGTCATTTAGAACGGGTACATCTCCTACATCAATGTTCTCGATGCGGGGTCATTTTTGAGAAGCCAGATGAACTTCACAATCACCTGGCTCAAGACCCAAGATGCAATAGATCAGAAGGGATCGAACGAGAAGGCATGTCTCAGCAAAGGTGGGACGAACTGAAGCAGATATTCAAAAGAAATCGCGGAGGCCATCAGAATCCTTCAGATGTGGACCGGTGGTTCCTTGCTTGGGATGTTTTGTTCCCTGGAATAGACAGGCCACCTACACCCTGTGAGTCGAAGATAATATTTCCTATACTAGAACTTACCCGTGTTACATTTATACTACCTTCGATTTAGCCTTGCTGATTATAAACATATATAGACTACGAGAAGCCGCCTCTTCCTCTTGTATTCACTCAAATACAAGGAGTCTTCGAGGCTAGTTTGAATAGCCTACCACAAGTAGCTCGGGATTCTGATCTGCAATACGGAATCATGAGTCTACTTGAGAATGCTATTAATGCAGCAACTCAAAGTGCACCATTAGAATTTGAAGGCTACGATCACAATATCGCCCTCATACCTCCGCCGGATACTATTAACGTGCACCAAATGAGTGACATTGGAGCCAACCAACACAATCCTACCCCTATATTCAATTGGGGCACGACGGACCCAATTGAACAGCCAGCCTATATAGGCAATGAGCCATTCCTGGATGATCTATTTAATATAAACACATTCGATGCCGATGCCGAAGGTACATGTAAGCATCCCTTAATAAGTCCCCAATATTACAACGCTTGTAAATTAGGATACTAATAACTTCAATACAGGACTAAGATCTGCCTAGGTCTTTCAGGAAAGAGACATCTATCAGTTAGCACATTCATATTATCCGCTACATTGGAGCGATCTTGAAATCGAGATAGGTGTAAGTATGCCCTGCCATGATACGGATATGATAAAATATGAATTTAACATCTTATATTTAATAGATTAGGAGGAGCAAGCAATGATATAGCGTATCCATTTCTTTAAGCTGGCTTCGTTTCATAATATATTCGCATTTAATCCCCCCTTTAATTATTCCTCTTTAAAGCCGAATGTGTTATTGGTCGAGCGTATGCCCATTAGGTTATATTTACCAACTCACTTTAATCCATATAGTAATACCTACCTATGTAACTCCCTAGAACTGTAGTTAGTTTAACATTTGTGTATTAGGAAATGGTTAACATTCCGGTTCAGGGTTAATCTATAAGAATAAGGTTGACCTTTTAATTCAAAAGCATCGCCGTGCTCACTAACACTCAAAACTTCCTTGCCACTATTTAATCTTTGTCTAGATGATGTGGCTACTATAAAGTTTGACGTATCTCTCAGCATAGTTATCTCTAATCTTTCTAGAATATGTACCTACTTAACTAGGTATATAAGCTTGGTGCTTCGTTAAATTTCCTAGGGATAGCTGTTCTAAAGCCGAGTAAAACCATTGCCCCTACAAACTCGCTACTTCTTTATGACATATTTCCAATTCTAGTCGGCTTTAATCTTTCACAGAATGGCGTTCAATACACTCTTCAACGTTACTTATGAAAGCAACCCCGTCACGAGGGCAAGTTTTCGCCAAGAAGATGTTCCGAAGGAAGTATCATTCCGCGCATTGTACAAGCACGAATTCTTAAAAAGAAACCAGCAGCTTTTCAACGGTGATGATTTTATTCTCTGCCATCACGAAGATACCGAGAGCCTCAACAACGCAACAAAGCCTAGATTCTGGGGGCGGATCGCAACGTCTGCTACGTACCCGTTTCGCGAACTTCGGCTGATCTGGAAGGACTTGCGCCTGCTCATGGCAGCGAGACGGGAGGTACGGAGGGCTAATGATCAGCTCATAAGGAATCGTCAAGATCGCGAATATTATATTTGCCGTTTCTCAGACACTGAAGATCCAGATAAGCTTCTAATGACGTTCGAGGAGATTAACCCTTCATCGAAGCGGCAGAAGCAGCAGCTGGAACAACAAGTTCCTGATGCGGTAGACCTTCAGGAGCCGGACTTGCGAGAGCGTAGAAAGCTTGTTGGACATATGACTTGAGGCTCTCTTTCATATGGTCGACACATACAGTCGACTATTACATTCCAGGGTTCAACTACAACTCTCTTATTAATCCGCGGTAGATGCCCATCTCTGCTATGGGAACTAATGCAGACTCCAATCTAGCTACCTACCTATGTAAAAACATTTCAGTTATTTATATCGCGAAGATGACCCACAAGTGGATCTGTTAGATATAGAAAGGCTTACTAGTCACCAGAGCAAGATTCTTGATGACGAGGAGTCATTGATGTTTAGATTAATCCTCTATTTTAATAGTTCGTAAACAACTTCATAGCTTAACTCACTACCTAGGTTAGATGCTCGTCCTTCACCTACCTAGCTTAGGTAGGTATCCGTTTCCCACCGAAGACGTGCTTGGTTCAGATCACTTGTCAAGTTCGGACTCGCTCGATCAAACCACCAAGCGATTAGGCCCTTTTATATCCTTGTATGTGCTAGGTAATGATGAAACGGGTTGGAATTAGCGGTCAAGGCTGACTGCATACTCCTTCCTATGCTGATCCCCTCATTGAGCTGAAGGAGCTTCATTCGGGTTTGAACTTACCTAGGTATGGGCAATGATGGCATAACTTTTCATTGATTGTGTAAAGAAGAAAAAGAAAGAGTTCATGGCATTAAATGGTCATTCGTGGAGTTCCTACGAAGATATTTGAGGAAGGATGGCCGATCTATAATGGACGCCAAAGCTGCGGGACCTGCCTGAATAGGAGAGATCACCACTCGCCCGTCAGCAACGGATACCAGCCGTCAAAGCTGACACCAGTGCGGAATTCGGTCCCGATCGACTGGACTGTCACAAATGACTAAATTTATTCCAGACAAAAGGCTCTAAGGGATGATTTTCGGCAGATCGTGCCTTTTTTTCAATCCTTCGCCTTTGCGGGGTTGAGACACGGAGAACAGAACACGGACAAATCCTTTTTTTCCAGCCAGCTCTTGTGCTCTGCCAGCCAGCGTAATATGGACTTTACACCTCCACCAATACGTACGTCGCCTGGCTGCATCAATAAAGTGGCAAGTAATAATTAGGTGGTACAACATAGCTGCATAGCTAGAATTCTGGCCTGATCGGGATCTAGCCGCAAAATAATACCTCCCCGGCTGAGCGGCTTGCTGCTCTGGCAAATGCGGTTCAGCGCCGCTAAAGATCTAACTAGGGCCAGATCGTCCCCCATCCTGTGCTTCCTTCTCCATTCTCTCTCCATGTGTACGTGCTCATAATCAGATAATCCGGCGCCGCTCGTTACTTATCATTATAAATAATGAGACAAGTGACGCATGAGAAAAGCACCAGTACATAAGCTGATAAGCTGCGGCGTTTCTTTCTGCGGGAGCATCCCGTCCCATCTTTCCCAAAGTTCCAAACCCCACAGGCCGGCCGATTGGTGTGTTCGTTCGGGTGAATCGACCCAGTTCAACGCGGTTGGTCATCATATACCCAGCAAGCCCAGGAATACATACATAAGTCATACATGAGTGATTATGTATTAGGATGTTATGGGCTTGCTTATATTGCTTTGTATGTACCGGTGGTGAGAGCTCCGCCCCAATCTGACGTCGCACGAGTCACCCCAGGGTCTCATCCAGTAATCCCAGGGTCTCATCAGCCATACTACAGAGGTGGGGATCTCGTCTCAGCTGAAGCCTCACTGGGTGGTTTCATAGCCGGTCCCGGCAGGTAAAAAGATGTTCGCCGCTCACGTTTTGGCAGGTTAAAAGCGGCTCGTCCGCACCCCCCTCCCCTACGGCCTGTGGCCCCCCTCGGATTTTTAATTCCTGCTCCCCTTCTTGCTTACGCCCATCTTCGAATGGTGCCAATTGCGCTCCGTCACCCAACATGACATCCGCCCTCAGGCTGGCCACCTTGAGTTATGCGATCGCTCTTGTTGATGCCAGCTTGCTGTTCTGGTCCGGGGGCCGTCGCGATGCTGGGAATTGGGGTCCGGCCAGACATACTGCTACCGTTGGTGCTGCTGCCGCCGAAAAAGATCCTGTAGGATGGATTCCGCCGAAACCGACTGCGCCCCCGGGGGCCAAGCCGTTCGACCTCGATCTTCGGAGACGGCAACAGACTAGTAGTAGTACTATTACGGCCGCTGCTACGTGCGGATATCCAGTTAGCAATCTTAATGGTAGGTGATGATTTTAAATTATAGATTTCACGCGGCCTATTTGTGAAAAGCTCTTAACTCTTAACTCTTAATAGAGTCGGCTATTAGTTGCAGCAACGGAGAGTACTGTTATGAGAATGAGTTCGCAAACGCTGCAGGATGTTGCGGCGAGGCAAATCGCCGTGATTGCAAGGTACCAACGACGTGCATTGAATCCAGTAAATCGGCATCATATCAATCAGACTCCAGGACTCTTATCTGGTAAGCCCAAAACTATGAACTCCTCTTGGTCCGTTTAACTAAGCCAAGGAAAGCAACAATACGGCGAAGCCCTATTGTGTGACCTACTTGTACAATGCGAATTTCTTCGAGAACTTGAATGGAGTCAGTTTTCTAGCGTGCGGCGAGGATGCAGGATCCAGTACGATTGCAACCAGTCCACCACCAGGCTGGTCCCCCACGAGCGATATTACCACGTCAACAAGCAGTGACCCGACTATTCCAGTAACTGTTACGGTGTTTCCAAGTAGCAGTGCATCATCCTCGGCCACACCAGTTGCATCAGGAGGCAGTAGCACATCAAAAGCCGGAGTTATCGCGGGCAGCGTAATCGGTGGTGTCGCCGGACTTGCACTGATCGTTGCTGCCATATTTTTCCTGCTTAGATGCCTTAGGAGAAGAAGGGACGAGAGGATGGAAGGGAAAGAGATGGAAGGCTCACCCCCGTACCCGGGCCGAGATTACGGAATCTCTAGCGTGTATCCCGGAGGACTAGCCGAACCGCAATACCACTCCGACTTTTATGGGGAACTGCCTCCGCAAATGATTCAAACAGACTCGGCCCAGCATGTTACGGGCTACCCACCGCCACCAGCTAGTTATGACCCTGCGGTTGTGCCTAGGAATATGTATCCGCAGGCAAGGCCAACGACCACGTTCGTGCAGGTGTCACCTAAGCCGAACGACGATGATATAGTATCGCCCATTACACCCGGAGACGGGTTGAACCCTGCCGACGACCCGGCGACATACACGTGGATCTCGAATCCAACGCCGCCCCCACAGTCGGAATACTCCCAGTTCAGTCCGCCGCCCCCTCCGCACTTCCAGTCGTACCGTCCATATCCGGGTACGTGAATACGAATCGCTAGCGATAACACAGCAACGACAGAAAAAGGTGCGGCTGATTTCGTAGAACGAAACGATATATCAATAAATAAGCGAGCTTATCTGGATTCCTTGTACATATAGGGGCGGCGGCGGCGTTCTCTTTCCCGGATTCTGGCGTCTCGGCGGTGTGTCTTGCATATGATACCTGTTGCTTTTCTTAATCGCGGGAGCCCGAGCAAGGAGAGGGATAGTGGAATTAATATGTTGCTTATTATTGGGAAGTGTGTGGTGGCATTGTGATGATATAAAACGCTTTACTTTATACGCTAGGTATGTTATCTCGGCGAATTTACGCTACTGTATGCGTTACACTGTAATGTCCCAGTTTCCAGTCAGACCACGGCTCGACGAAAGATAATTTAGGACCTGGGCCTCTCATATTGATATGGGATTGAGAATTTGATATTCCCGACGCGCTTTCCGAGGATGGATTGCATATCGGATATCGTGCGTGTGCAACACAAACCCCTTTTCACTCCTTTTAGCTTAATATAGCGCGTTAGATCTATAGGACTAATGCATTAGCAAGGTCAAACTAACAGGACCAGTGACCAATCACTATCTATTATTTAGTAATAGAGATTTTATAAATACAATTACAGATATGCATATCGGAACGAGACATCGTGGGATGCCACAACGCGGGGAACGGTAACCCCGGACTCGCCGGATCGGGAAGGAGCGTGGGGAAGCCGGCAATGCTAACTCATCCGAGGTCTTCTCCACGTTTCGGTATCGATTCCGCCGACTTCGAAAGGATATACTAAATAGCTGTAGGTATGTTTGACGGCCGGAATTTCGATCGAGTTTGCTTCTGATTCTCGAAGTCAATTCAAGACTCTAATAAAGCCTTTTGACCCTCTCTTCCTCTTAACCCTAGCAGCTTTGGTAGGTAGATCTTACATCGTTCGCAAAGATGGGCGCAGGAAAGACCGAGAAGTTAGTAAGCGCGGACGAAATATCCCAACACCGCTCCCTCGGCAACCTCTGGCTCGTCGTCGACGGCACGGTCTACGACCTCAGCCATTTCGCCCACGAGCACCCGGGAGGTGCCGCGGTGCTCCTCCAGCACGCGGGCCGCGACGCGACAGCCGCCTACGCCGAGGTCCACTCGCCGTCCCTGATCGAGACCTCGCTACCAGCATCAAGCCGCGTCGGGGTTCTGGACCAGGCCACCGTGACCGAAGAATGGGCCAGGCCTCCACCGCAAGCCCGCAAGCCGGCGCAAACGACGGCAGGAAAGCCGCCGTTGGAAAGTCTCATCAATGCGCGCGACTTCGAGGCCGCGGCGGAGGCTAGCTTCAGCCCTAAGGCGTGGGCCTTCGTGTCGTCGGCTGCGACGGATTGCTTGACTAAGGCGAGGAATGCGTCGGTGTACAATGAGATTATGCTTCGTCCGCGTGTGCTGAGGGACGTGAGGGATGTGGACCTTAGCACAACGATGCTGGGCCATCGTATTAAGGCGCCTATATTCTGCGCCCCGACGTCGATGGGCCGGATTTTCCACCCCGAGGGCGAGCGTGAGTTGGGGAGGGGGTGTCAACGTATGGGGATTCCGCAGTGTGTGTCGACGAGTTGCTCTTTCCCGCTTCCTGAGGTCATGGATGCTGTTGAGGACGAGGGACAGAGGATGGCTAGGGATGGCGATGGCGATGGCGAGGCAGGTGTGGTTCCGGTGTTTTTTCAGTTATACGTAGATAAGGACCGAAGAAAATCGGAGGTGTTACTAAAGATGGTGCGAGAGCGCGGAGTTAAAGCTGTGTTCCTGACGATCGACTCACCTGTTATTGGTAAAAGGGAAGCAGACGAGCGCCTCAAGTCTAACGAGAGTCTAAGGGCACCTATGTCTGGAGCACAGGCCAAGAACGATAAGAAGGGAGGGTCGTTGGGAAGGCTAATGGGCAGCTTTATTGACGCGTCCCTGACTTGGGACGATGTTGCCTGGCTGCGGAAAAATGCCCCTGGCTTGCCCGTCGTGTTGAA
This sequence comes from Annulohypoxylon bovei var. microspora, assembly GCA_022836615.1. NCBI lineage: Eukaryota > Fungi > Ascomycota > Sordariomycetes > Xylariales > Hypoxylaceae > Annulohypoxylon > Annulohypoxylon bovei. The sequence continues at coordinate 331,847 of MU405222.1, read as the reverse complement.
GGGAATTCAGACAGCGATGGATGCAGTGAAAGCCATGGAGGTTGGTGTCGATGCGATATATATAACGAACCATGGGGGTAGGAGCTTAGATACGGTGCCTGCGACAATATTGGTGTTGCTGGAACTGCAGAAGTGCTGTCCGCATGTTTTTGGAAGGATGGAGGTATATATCGACGGCGGTATCACCAGGGGCACTGACATCTTCAAGGCCTTGTGTTTAGGTGCTAAGGCAGTAGGTATTGGTCGAGGGTTTTTATTTGCGTTGAATTACGAGAAGGAAGGGGTCGAACATTTCGTCAATGGTAAGTCTATACTCTAAGCGATATCTCATGGCAAGATGAGAAAGAAGTAGTGCTAACCGGTTTACCACAAAAGTCCTCATTGATGAGTTAAAAACCACTATGCAGATGTGTGGCATCACTAGCCTTGATCAAGTTCATCCTGGGCTAGTATATACAGGTGCCGTTGACCAGCTGGTTCCAGGTTCAGAGGAACATCCATATGCCAAGTGGAGACCTAGGTTAAGGAGCAGTAAACTATAAGAGAATCCAAATGGGCCAAAGTCCACTACATTCAAAGGGCAACTTTACATTGTAGCACGCACGCTGTATAAGGTGCTAGCAAATGTGAACAGGTGCCTACCATACCTGTAGATTTGTTTCTATGGTTACCCTGATATTCTGCCCTAACCTCCCGCCCTATCCTATTTCTGAACGATATATAAACCTACCACCGACCACCAACCGTTAGATACCAATTCTCTACCTACTCCGATAAACATACTCACTTTCACTTCTACAACTTTCCCGGTAAACGCTAGGTACGTGCATAGTCCACCTAGTTACCTAGGTATCTTCCCAATCGTCACCTACCTTTCAAACCCCAACACTTCCCACCCCACTCGACCTACCCTATTTTCTTTTATAAAATATTCACGACTTTCTCGTTCCCGTACTCAAACTTCTCCCACCAATCTTTTACACATTCCACATACACAACTACGTGCACAACCACTCACATCTACACTTTGTAGTACCACGCCATCTTTCGTCATGCCTTCCACATCGTCCGACCGGGCGGTGGCATCTTCGCATTCCAGCGAGGCAGACATCGCCGATGATTACCATATCGTTGGTTCCCATGAGGGTGCACTCGTTGACCCGAAGGACACCGATTTAGTTACCTTCTCCATGTTGAAGGCCTACTATGTATTGAAGGAATCCAGCGGCTGGACCAACGACGCAGACGGCGTGCTCTGCCTCATGAAGACCAAGAAATGGAGGTAAGTCTTTTACATTATTTTGTCTTCTCCATGACCCTCCCAACCCTTCCTCTTCCGTCTTTGTCTACCTTTCTTCACCCTCTCCATACAAATGACTACTATACATAACACCCACTACCAATCGCCACTGATTAACAACTATAATGCGTGAATATTTCCCACAAAGGTACACTACTAATATATAATGGTTCATTGTAGCTGGAAGTTGATCTCCAACGTCCTTCAACGCAGCATTGAAGATGCCAAGGAGCGATTCGCCTACCTCACGGAACTCGCTCGACGAGGAAGCGTCCCGACCGCGATTCTCGGGGAGCTCTTCTTCATCGAGATGAGCGAGTCCTCCGAGTTGCTCGATGATGTCGCCACGCGTGCGGCTCAGTTCGAAGAGGCCAAGGCCAAGTTGGACAAGCAGCATGTCCGTCATCATGTCGCTTCACTGGCCTCTAAGACTCGCCGTCAGGATAAAGCTCAGCGAGCGGCGCATGCCGGTGCAGTTCCCGGTCGTGATCACTACGACGGTAAGGTCTTCTTTCACACTCCACCTAAGAGCTATACTAACGCTGTTAAAGGTCTCAACTATCGCGATCTAGCCTTTGCCCAAAACAACACCCCGCGCAGTGGACCTACCTCCGCATCGACCTCCGTATCGACGGGCAATTCCAACATGTCCGAGAAAGGCGGCGACAGTGTTGAGACAGACATCAAAGTAAGCAAGAAGACAAGCGACGAGGAGGAGGCCGAGGAAATGGCCTCGCAGCTCAAGAGCGACGACTTGATCGACATCTATGCCGCGCAGTACAAGGAGCTGAAGAAGCTGCGTTCCGACGACCACTTCAGTGATCTCGACTGCAAGGTCCTCGCCGTCGTCGAGGCTCGCTACCGCTGCGAGAAGTACCTCCGAATCGCCTCGGACTTCGCGAACATGACAGGTCGTAGCATCAGCCCGGAGATTGTCATGGCGAAGTTGGAGGGTGCCCAGACTATGGACAGATTGATGTCTGCCCTCTGGTACGGATTTGACGCCGCAGAGTTCTTGAAGGATTAGGAAGCATGGTGGAGCACTACAGATTGCATGTTCTCGTTTTTCCTCTAGTGGTTTATTTTTCCTCTTCTCTTACGCTGCATCATGGAAGGTGATACCCCCGGAATGGCATTCGCATGAGGACGGTGTCATATCCTTTTCTATTCATTGTAACAAAGGCGTTCGATCAAACGGCATGGAAGGATACGGGTTCACGGCGGCGGATAGCACATGGCAAATTTTCTTTCCTTTTTCTTCTTTGTATTCTCTCCCTGACATGAACGGACATCGTCACCTGGGTCGAGTCTGATTCTGGGATGAGATGAGAGAACCATTTCTCTCCGATGCTTTAGCACGGCTACCGTATGGTACTCTCGACCGTGTATTTAGCAAGGACAATAACAACATCGCAGTGTTCTTGCAACCACACAGTATTATAACTAGAAACTGCTCGTGCATGAAATGAACCAACAGGTTAAGAAAGCTACGAATGACCCATCAAGGGACAATAGTAATTTGACCCTATGACAGTTAATCCATATGAGTAGGTATCGTAGGGCAAAGAAGGCTCAGGGTATTAGTAATCGGTCATCATACTCTACCTCCCTATATTCCTCTGGGTAGATATTCAAGAGCCAGTAAGCATTGCCTAATGTCATAGGCAAGGAGTTCGGTTTCCTTCCCTACTAGGTATATAAAACGCGCCTACGAATACCTCATGCCTGTAAAGAATTTATATGCAAGGCCAACCAAAGTACAGCAGTGGCACCAGCAATACACCTCCCCACCCAAGCCCTAGAGCAAATCACAGTAAACAGTCACTCATCAACCAGCCGACAGCCATACAGCTTGAACATCAACAGCTTTCTTTTTTCAATTCATTCCATTTGGAGAGAAGTGAGCTCCAGCCTAGAATGCGAGCACACTATCACAGAAGCCGGCCACCCCTCCCGTAAGCCGATCTATCATACCAGCAAAAGACCTGCTGTCCTGTTCCGGAAACCGGTTGCCTACGCCTCCGTTTGAACTGCTATATGGGCCCCATTTTTTGAAACGCACACCACACCGTAACGAACCCGCTCCTTTCCCCGTTCCGCTTCTAATGTCCCCAGATCGTAAATTTCGCGGAGGTGAGAAGGGAAAAAACACAAACGCCGCCAACCTTTAAGCCCTGGGTTTTGTTGTATATGTGACCGTGTAGACCTCGAACCAGCCAGATCGTTTGAACCTATATCCGTAATGCAAATCATGCCTCGTATGAACCTAATAGTCCATTTCCCGTGCCGTAATGAACCAGTGGAAGAAATTAAACTCATAAATGTCATTCGATCCCCCGTCTATCTCAACAGTGAGGGCAATGTACGGCATGCTTGCCGCGGAGGTTCGAGGGTCCCTTACGCCGACGATTTCCCAGCGCGGGCATCCCGTCCCCAGGTTGGGAGCTGTCTCCCATCTCGAACCGCTCGTTGCCGACCACGATGACCTTGATGACATTACTAAGCCCAATAGCCAAACTAGAACGGCCGATCCTAGTTATCGGTCCGAGATTATTAACGAAGAGGTGCCCGTCATCTTCAACCTTTGGACATAACGGCAACGTCTCCCACGTCTCCTTTTTACCGTAATGAGAGAACATCCACACCTCCCAATTATTGTCCTGGGGAGCATGGCCATTCGCAGGTGGGGAGATTTGGTGACGCCGTCTAAGGTTGCCGAGCTGCTGGAGATGCTGAGGGTCATCATGACCATCTGCTCGAGATTTCTCCGAGGTTTTCTTTCTCACGCCAACCATGATTCCAGAAGGTAAAGCGTCCCAGACCCCAGGATTTTTGATAGTCCGTTTTGACACCTTTGCTCTTTGCCACGGGCAACACGTTTTCCTCGTAGGGGAAACCGGATCACAAAAACATAACGACTCTCCCTCATTCTGTGGGCTGTAAGTGTGTACCATCAGGTCTCGGGTGTAAGCATGGTTATATGCCAATGTAAAGCTCCATAAGGCAATAGAACCACACCGCATTTTCCGTGGTCTTGAATGGAAGCATTTCACGCTTTTCGGTTGAATGGGATCTGTGTTGAAGGTATAAATCGTTCTGAGCGTCTGCGAATCTACTAGATCCACGGTCTGGAATCGAATGACGAGAAAAAAACCCAACTGTGGTAGAGAGTGGATTGAGACAAGCTCACGCTCGGTTGAACTTCTCTCGTTCACCACACTAGAAACCCAGTCGGCACTCTCTTGCTCTTGGGTAGCAATGCGCACTTGACCTTCACGAGTAGAAGCTATAACTTGAGCGGGAAACCCTTTAAAATTGTCAGCATTACTAGACCTGTGATACAACACGAAAGTTATTTACCTTTTTCCGCAAGAGAGCCAACGGAGACAATGGTGCTCTCTTTGGTAAGCATGATATTCTTAGGTCGTACTTGATCTGTTCTCAACTCCACGAGGGTGCCGTCCCGCCGAATAACGACCAAAGAGGGAACGGTCACAGAATCGTCGGGAACGAAGAAGAAAGCTTCAGGCTTATGTCGATCTGGCTCTGCCTTAAGTACAGGACCCCACCGAAGATCGACGAGATTCCATAGTAGGACTTTGCTAGAGGTTAAGAGTGCTAGCCAGTGAGACTCATCGTCGATACACACGGCCAGAATGGGAAACGGGATATTGAAAGAGTCGTCGTTTTCGCCCAGCACGTAGCTCTCACCGCCATTTTTGACATCCCAAATTCGAATAATTCGGTCTAGTCCTATGGACACAAGGTGGCCGTCTGAAGAAGCCGAGAGTAAAGCGATGTCTAAAGTATGACCTCTACTTAGGGTTTTCACCGAAAGAAGAGGATCACCGTCAGTGCCATCAATTCTCGCAGAATCCGCCAGTTCGTCCCATAGTAGATAATTCATTAGTAGGCGAACTGCAGCCGCAATGACTACTATAGTTATTATGAAAGAGGATGATTGATGGTGGATAAAATCGTAAACGGCTGGCGGGAACCACGGCTCATTGGCTGTAAGGTTTCGGTCTGATCCCTTAAGAACGAAAATTGTAGGATGGAATACCCTTGCAATATAACTATGAGCATCAGGTTTGATAACGTGAATGAGTTCCCGAGCCGTCTCATGATCTTGTAGACCTAACCACGATGCTGGACTCCTACCTTGATGAACTTCAGTTAGAGACGAAGATAGCGACAAGTTCTTATATTTCGGGGAGATGTGGAGAATCCGACTCAGTGCTCTAATCACACTTTCATTCTCAAAAAAGTGCCACTGAGAGATGACAACGAAGCCCACCATCACAATAGTTCCGGCAATGCGTGTTGACATGGCGATTCGGCCCTGTAGTATCGCATCTAGCCATGTTGGCCGCGATTGTGGATCGGAGGCGGATCGATGAGATCGGATCGAAGCTTTTGCGAGTGCATCGCTGAGCTCAGTACGCCGAACATCGACGCTGAGTACCGAGAGGAAAAAAGTTGATAGGTAAAAGAAGTCAAATATTAATGCAATCGCTGTAAAGGTGCAAAATGCCCCAACACCAGGCGATACGAGCTTTGAAAGACCATATAAGATAATCAGATTTTGAGTCACGCTAGTGAGAGCGACGTAACCTGTCTCACCGAAAGCGTAGCCAATTCTCTTACTTGTGTTGTGTTCGGACGGTGTGAGAATGACAGCATTTATGAGACGGAAGATGTTTTCCAAGCTCATAGAAAAGATAACGACCGGGTATCCTAAGCGGGGGATCCTTGACAAATCGATCTTAAAAATAGCACATATAGTAAAGCTTGAAAAGATGGCGAGAACAATCTGAGCTATAACCGTGACCATCAATCCCACCTTCGACTTGACAGCCCGTAACTTAGACAGGCTGGTCAAGAAGTAAATAAGGACGAGGGAGTAGGCTAGCCCTAAAAGAAAGACATCCTGAGACGACATAGGACGAAACTGAAACTCATACAATTCACTGGTTTTTCCGCTCGGAGAATAATCAAATATGTCCCAATTATCGTCCGTGTTTTGTTTGAGAGCTTGGACTTTCTCCTGCCACCGACGTCCAACCGGAGAGTCTCGATGATGGACAAGGGTGATGACAAGGGCATCAGCAGCGACAAGCTGGCGGTCCTGGAAACGCTTCCCGCTAAATACAGTCGAATGTCTTAGGGTTATATTGACTGATGTTGACTGCGTCTTTCTCTTGTTTGCCGTGGCAATAATATCATCATCTTTTTCTATGGTATCCGAGGAACACGACCAATACTGAAGCGGGGACTGAAAGAACCAAGACTCGTTCGTCAAGCCGTTAGCAACATGGTAGGTATCACGCTGGGCGAGCGTGAGATCCGTATTCGTAGCATTGGCATCGTCGATCTCGTCAGCGATATGACGCTGTGGGTTAAAATTGACAGTGCGGCCAAGCAGCTCGTCTTGAAGATCCAGCGCACTAAGCAAGACGTTTCTGTTGAGAGCCTGGAAATAATTGCCATGTACCCATATCGAGCGCATAATAAAGTCGGGTTCGACTCTGTTCTTGTCGACCAGAGGTAGAGTATCGGTCCAGGCATATTCGGGGAGGATGGACGCGCCACTAATAAAGTCGGTAGTGTAGAGAAATGGAAAAGGATAAATAAGGAGAGTAGCGACAGCGACGGAGACCAGCAAAGTTGTCACGACATGGCTAGCAGCATATCGGCCGTACCGCGCGAAGGCGATACGCAACGGATGCGACTCCTCTAACACAGGACCTTCGGTAGTTCTAGCATTTTATTTCGTCAATTGAGCTGTGATATAACGGATAGGCGGAGGGGAGTAGAGCATACCCTCTAAAAGGATAGAGGAGATACCAGATCATCCTTCACATACGCAGCGGGCAAACACAAGCTTGCGAGCCGCCCAGGAAAACACAGCGCGCCAGACGGAAGGGAGGCAAGTGGCCTTTCGTGAGGTCACAAGAGGGGCGCATTCTCCTCACCACGTATCACATGCGAAGAAGAGTATATATTTCGACAAAGATCAGACAGACGTATACGTTAGGGAAATAGGTAGTCAGGATTTAGGTGTCAAGTTGGCGAGACATAGCCGTGACGAAATCTATATAATAATCTTGAGATCGAGTGGAGGAGACCGAGGCTAGTAGTGATTGTGATTGGTATTCGTTGAAAAAGCTGAATTAGGACGAAAGGAAAGAGATCGGACATGGAGGCGCTATTGTCGACTTTCGTTTTTCATAAAAAAAGGGAATTGAGTTAGTGAAGACGCCAATAGAATATTAGAAATATGCTGGAAGAGGACTAGAGCGGCGCCGCCGTGTTTAGAGTTGTTTCCTACTGTCTCGCACTTGACTTGGCCGAGTTAAGCATCCCAGGTAGCTGGAGCCACACATAGAGTTTGTACCTAATAGTGTATGCGTAATCGGGCAAGTGCGAAGATGGGAGATGTGAAAAGATTGGATCGATATGCAAATTCATGGGTATCGGATGCGCTTCAAAGATTTCCGATTTTCAGCTGACCGCACTAAAGGTAATTGTATGTACTTTGATTGAGATATGGGAGATATGGGAGATATGGGAGATATGGGAAAGAGTTCCCAGCTTTTTTTGCGACTCTGAAAACTCCATCGTAAATGCCAAGTTTTGGACCAAAAGTTGGACTTGGGTAACTGCGACGGCGGGGCGGATTAGCGGGACTCACGCGGACAACCGGGGAAGTTCCCATTCCCTGCTAGCTTTCCATTAGGCTTCGCTCTAGCCCTCCAGCTCCGATTCTACAAAGATCCATGGGATACGTTGTACTCCCCCCCTCCATCCTTACCCCTCACATCTATTGGGTAGAGTCTTTTCCTGCCCCTTTCTATATCGAGATTGTACCTAGTTTCTGGTCATCTTCTCATCTTTTATACCGCCAAAGTTGTTTAGTTGTCTCGGACTTGACAACACATCGCAATATCGGATGGACCGTTAGATTCAAACCTCGAGACAAAACTGGGTTAGTCTTTATCTAACCGGTCGAAATGGTCCGCACACATCGTTAGTGGCTGAAGAAAAGAATTACATATTCTTTTAATAATATGTACTAGTAAGCTATTAACTAGGTAGGTGATATAGATGCTCAGGTCTGATATCGAAGTTGATCATCAGATTCTATCGCAAACGAGAGGGAATTGTTTTGTCGAGATCGGCAAATATCGTGAGAAATATATCTAGATGGGAGAGTATTATGAATCTGGGGTCTGGGGAACGGCTGGGACTTTTATATATTTATAGATTTCTATCACTTTTTTATCGACCCATAAAGAGAAAGAACTGACCGCTTATATTGCTACCTAAACGGAACAAACTCCATCATAATCATGACCAACAATAGGAAGGCGGGGTTTATCAAGTCAGAATCAGCTCATTTTTTCTCGCGATGCCTTCCATTGGAGTAAGATAATTGGTGCGCCATGGGCAGATTAGGCAAGGGCTTTGTAATTAGATCTACCCAACCCAGATTTCCGGGCATACTAAACTGTAAATATCTGAAAAATCGTCCCATTAACTCGCGCTAGATCCGAAAAAAAGGCTATAGGGCTGAATTCGCAGATGCCGTACCTAGGTATTACAACTTTTCCTCGCATCATATCATATTCCGTACAGTCGAGAGGACGCCTGGACGCATAACTTACCCCAAATAACCGTTACCGATCTCCCGTGCCTCCGTTAAGACCCCTGCGACGACAGGGCTTAGGTACTAGGTATTTGCGAGAAGATGGACGATATAGCCGAGGATCCCATTGAGGAACTGATCACGAGCTTCAATGAGCTAAACTCCAGTTCCGTAGAGGAGCTGTATGAGGAGCCGAGTCCGTTAGAGTTCATGCGGTATGTGGCGAGAAATACTCCCTTCGTCGTGCGTGGGGGCGCCGCCGACTGGCCGGCTACACAGCGCTGGAATGCTGCTTACCTGCGCGAGTCCCTGGCCGGGCATCGCGTAAACGTTGCTGTAACACCGTTCGGCAATGCTGATGCTCCTACCATCGTGGATGGAAAACCCGATTTAATATTCGCTAAACCACACGAGGAGGACCAGGATTTCGGGGAGTACCTTGACTACTTAACGACGCAGGAGAAAACAGAGCGCTCTTCACCCGAGAGCGGCGGTGAGGTAAGGTACGCACAAACGCAGAACGATAACTTGCGGAACGAGTACTCCCTTCTCTACTCGCAAGTTCCGCCATCCATTCCGTTTGCTCGAATCGCGCTTGAGAAAAACCCGGATGCTATCAATATGTGGATAGGATGCTCTAAGTCGATAACGGCGCTACACCGCGATAATTATGAGAACATATATGTGCAGGTTGCCGGGCGTAAGCACTTTGTCCTGCTACCGGCCCTTTGCCAGCCGTGTGTTAATGAGCGAGAACTGCGTCCTGCCTCCTATTTTCGAGGAGAAAATAGTCTTCTCTTGAGGATGGAAGATGGCGATAAAGTGCCTTTTGCTACCTGGGACCCGGATAATCCAACTATGGAGGCTACGCAGTATTCGCATCTAGCACGACCTTTGAGAGTCACACTCAACCCGGGCGACATGTTCTATCTACCAGCTATGTGGTGAGTCCTAATAACCACACATAACCAAACGACAACTATTTAAACATTGTCCCAATACTCATAATAATTCAGGTATCACAAAGTCTTGCAGTCCTGTTCGGAAGAAGGCATGTGTGTTGCCGTCAACTATTGGTAAGTGTCAATCAAAACCAGTAGATATTCAGATCAAGGCTTATGTTTTTACTAGGTACGATATGGAATTCAGCGGACCACTCTATCCCCTGAACTCCCTAGTCCGCAGTCTTGGTAGCCAAACAATTAAATGAGCATCTCATATTATCCCGAGAGTGTAAAGAAATGTGCATTTAGCTGTAAGATTTTTATAATCGTAAGTTGTCATGTTGAATTCCTACAGGTATTCTACTAACTAGAACTAAGCATCAAGACCGTACCTCGCGCGGCCCATCGGCTCAACTCGGCCTTGTTTAATCGTTTTCATAACTGTGCCATACTCCAAACACCATGCCAACCCATCACGGTCCAACTCGGATTTCATAAAGACTGTAAGACTACCTGCACGGGACACCTCAAATATTCACTCGAACGCCAAGCGGGTTGCGCGCACCATCCTCCAAGAACCGGCCCTTGTCATCGCCAATCTTCCTCCTGAACAGCGCCAAGTCCTCCAGGAGGTCGTGCATGTAGTCCTGCACGTCATTCGCATTGTCCTCGTAGACATCGGACTCGTAGCCGTCATCCTGGTCGTAGTACGCCTCGTCGACCAAGCTCTGGCGTCTGCTCGCGCCGTCCTTCGCATCCTTGCCCTCCTTCTCGGCCTCGTCCTCGCGGACGACGACCTCGGGGATCGGGTTCTTGAGGCTCTCGAGCGCGAGCTTGAGGTGCAGGCGCAGGGCCTCGTTCTCGGTCTGCAGGCTGCGGATCTTGCCGTCGGCGACGAGGCTGCGCTCCTCCATCATGCGCTGCATGGCCGCGACGCGGTTCTGGTACTCCTCGAGCCGGCCCTCGCTCTCCTGCGCGTCCTCCTTCTCCCGCCGCCGCGTCTCCGACACCGACTGCTGCAGCAGCCGGATCTCCTCCGCCATCGCCGCGATCTGCGCGTCCCGCTCCGCCGTGCTGATGTGGTCCTGGTTGACCACCGCGCGCGTGCGGATCCGCTTCGCCTGGTCCGCGTACCGCAGCGTCGACAGCGTCTCCTCGTAATCACTAGGCGAGATGCACGCTATCATCGCCGTCTTGCTGTTGCCGCCCAAGGAGTCCTTGAGCAGCCATGTTAGGATCGAGTCCCGGTACGGCACGATGTCGCGGTTGCGCTTGCCAGGCCGCTGCGCCTTGGGGTCCGCGAGCGCTGCTATCACTCGGCCCAGGGTCGTCAGCGACTTGTTGATGTTGCTGCCTTCGCGGAGGCGCGCGCCGGTTGCCTCGGTGGACTTGGCGCGCTCGCTGCCCGCTAGGTCGACTAGGCGGATACGTGAGCTGCGCTCGGTGGTCTCGTCCGTTTCCATGTCGTGGTGGATCTGCTTCAACATGATGGTAAATACGGCGTGACTTCGACTACTCGTGTCATTCATCTTCGTGCTTGCAACAGTACGGCTGGCGTCTCCGGCCTTCATGTACCGGAGAATCTCATTAAGATTGCGAACCGGTACTTCGGTCAAGTCCTTCACGTACGGTCCGTCGGTCGGAGACTCGCGGATCTTCAGGTAGTATGGTGCTTGGTTGGGCACTACGGGGACGAGTAGGTCACGCACGTGCTCGTTGTAGACTTCGAAGTAGGAGGCGCGCACGTGGTAGGAAATATTCGGCGTCTCGTTCTGCGCGGCCTCGATGCGCTGGAACAAGTCCTCGCAGGTCCGCGGAATAAGTCCCGCCTGGTCCGGTGTTCCCATCATGGTGTACGACTTTCCGGAGCCGGTTTGGCCGTAAGCGAAGATACATGTGTGATAACCCTCGAAGTTGTGGTCGAGGAACTCCTCGCCTAAACAGTTGTATACATCTTCTTGATGAGCATAATGTTCGTCTTCTAAATCATGACTCCAGAATGAATTGTCGAACGTAAAGTCCTTCTCCTCGACTACCTTGCGGGACTTCGCTCTCGAATTTGCGGGATCGCTGTCGTTTGGTACGTGAAGGATAGTCTGCTGAGTGATTGGGTCCATGCTAATCAAGCACTCAGCGCCTCTTTCGATCTCTAACAATCAATATTAGCTACTGTTGATGTATCTCGTATGCCCAACACATGTAGTATAGAGTAATACATACCTCTGGGCAAGAACGCCCTCACTCTCACCACGACTCGAACGTTTCCTCCAGCATCCATCCTCATGTGCGGCGGCAGCGTGCCATCTCTAGAGCGCAGCGAAGGTGTCGAAGCAGAGGAGTGGATGGCCCTCAACATATCTGGGGAGGGCATTATGCGTGGGTCCAACATTCCATTCATTCCTGTGTACAGTGTTTTACAAATGTCGTTGATGATGTCCCTATATCGTAACTGGGCTTGTGTTGAGATTCCGTACACTGGCATGTGGGACCGAAGGGACCGGATGCACAGTGGTTTTTATTTACTTTCGAATTAATATGGGGCTTCGTTGCTAGGGAAGCCGATGCACGGTTCAATTTGGGGAAGTTGCATCGAGATCTTGGTTCTGACACCTAAATTGGAACGCGATTGCCCCGCGTTATCATTTGTGGGATACTGTGTAAGTCCGTAAGAATAAGGAGGGGCACGGGCAATGATGAGATGAAGATCTTGTATATTGAAGAACTGAATTGAATGAAGAATTATAACAGTTCCATTAGCCTTGTGAAGGACTGTGCGAGAAATTCTCGTGTCACACAGCATTTAGTGCTGAAAGCTGTCGCTATGGAAACTGTGTATTGAGGTGCCCTCTGTTGTACTCCTGAACACCATCTCATCCAATCTAATCTTACCAAGACTGACTGAAAAATCAACGCCTACTTTCTATAAAACCAGCTCAAAGCTATATAGGGACCTACTAAACTACCTTCTATAGGTTTAGCGTGTATATATATTACACTACCAGTCTATTGTCTCGCAAGACCTTTCCCTAACAGCACCTGTCCGACCTCTCTTGTAAGATCTGTCTTGAATACTTTCTCCTTAGCCAGCACAGTCCCTTGCGCATCCATAGACCTCAAGAGATCTACGAGCTCTCCTCCTAGCGGCAAGCAATAGGTCATAAGTCCAAGTGCTAAAATCATACCATCCAATGCCTCTTTAGAATCTTCTTGTGATATAGCCTCTAATAGCGATGCTGCCAATTCTACTTGGTCTTCCTCGGGAAGAGCGTCGCCTGATTCCACTCTCTTCTTAAGGTTTGTGGAAGCAACGTTGAATAGTAGCGAGGTGGCTGCTACTCGGACCGTGCTATGCTTGTCATCGAGGAAGCTAGACGAGATGAGTTGTGTGATGGCGCTTCGTAACTGCGGATGACCAAGGATCTGGTCTACGTAAAGATGACTTGAAAATAGGTTACTAGCCATCTGCAATGTTACCAACCGTAGAGCGTAAGGGCACTTTGTGTCCTTGTTCACGGCATCTAGAATAGCAAGGACCGTCTTATGGTCATGTTCTTCCGCGAAATAACCACTGACCCGTGCATCTGCGAGAGTACATCGGAAAAGGTCTACCACTGTGAATAAAACTTCCTTGGGTAAATCTTTCACTGCCGCGCACATAAAATTGGAAAATGCTGACAAATCCGGTAGGTGAGCCAACGCGGGGCCCTGACTTGCTCTGATTTCGATGAAGCGTATCATACCCTGGATCGAGTCGTCGTCGGCTTTTGATCCTAGCTTGGACAAGAGTTTGGGAATCGGAACGACTTTCTCGTATATTATTGGTCTTGATCCCAACCAAGTAGAGTGGTTTAAATTGAGTAATTGGTGTGGGTGGCTTGGAATTGCCATTTGAGCCAGAAGACCAACGGTCCCCCTAAGTTTGGCTCCGTCTGCACCGGTCCATCGATCGTCTTCTACGCCATGGAAGAAAGTGATGAATGTAGGCGTTGCCTTAATGTTGTATTTAGACGAGACGTCAAAAGCCTGGTGTATGTCAACCTTGATCAGGTTGATCTTGTTTTTATACTCATCCGCTAGGTTGTCATATAAGGGATAGAGTGCTCTGCAGGGGCCACAATTTGCCATGGTGAAGAAAACAATCGCACAAGTTTTCTTCGAATCGTTTAGTACTTGGTTCATCTCTGAGAGACTAGTAACGGCCTTTACCGAAGTTGCATGACTGGACTTATTTTGGGACGAAGTTGTAGAGGCGGCTCCATTGGTGTGCGGTTGAACATTGTTCTGAATACCAAGCAATCCGCCTTGCTGGGCCTTCCTCTCCTCAACCATCCGTGCTAGTTGAGGTTGCATCATTTTACCAAATGGCGAATCAAGCACATCATTAGGCATGTTTGCGATGTGGTCTGGTATTCCCTTCCCAACTAGAAATGTAGAGAAATCATTGCTGAAGTTGTTACAGTTGTGTCGAAATAGGTCGTATGCCTGAGGCGTATATATCTCCTTTAATGATTCGAGATATTCAACAATTATCTCCATTGGTAATTCACTCTTCCCGAGATGTATTCGTTCTAGCGGTGGGCCTAGGTGAGAAGTTCCCGGCTTTATCACATTGATACCACTGTCGTAGACATACTCCATGCTTTCTAACTCAATCGAAGTGTGATAAATAGCATCAAGTTGAAATCCCAATAGTCCAAGAGACAGTTGCTTGGCTAGACCATTTGATAGGTCATAGACAAGGAGATGGACATCCATTATGAGAGTTTCGTGGTGAATAAGTGATTAGGTATGGTTGTCGTTATGTCGGCAGATTCTAGATTTTGTTATAAAGTTCGTTATTATTGGCTCATGCGAAAGACCTCGAGAGCAATGCACCTCAAGAACTAGTCGATAAATGTTGCCAAATTTGCAAGCACAAATTGGAAGATTATGACAAAGTGATTAACGAGTTTGAAGGTTTATTGACTTGAGATGCAGTTTGAAAGAGTGAAATATGTAGATTGTGGTAGGAGGCAACGACCCGTACGTCAGATGTCGACGCGAATGTTAAGCACCTGCCTGTGCAACAGCACCTTCTAGTAACATTTTGTACCTTGACAGGTACCTAAATGCCCTTAAATGCGGCTGATTAATAGAGGTGCGGCAAGAGGCATGTACCTAGATACATGCTTTATGCACATACGTGGCTGTGTATGTGGTAAAGTGGAGACCGTTAAGGCTTAAGAGTTAGGAGACAAGGATCAATGTATGCAACTACCGACCCACCGCGTGAAGGCCAACTAAATTCCAAAATTCCAAGTCTTTCAGGGGTTATGGATAAGGACATTAAACTTCCCCTTTGAAATTGGAAGGAAAATCTTCAAGACGAGATTGCCTTTTGAACAAGTTGCGCTGCCTCGTGTTCGCCCCCCTTTTTTAACAACTTTACACTTTTATCCTATTTAAATCCTCCCCTATCTGGAATTGATCCTCGCATCCGTCTAGTTTAGGACTTTATTGTCGTCTTGTTGGATGTTCAGCTGATCGCTTATTCAATCTTCTTTTCTCTTTTTTCTTTCCCCTTTCTTCCCCTTTCCTCTCTTTCAAAGTTCCCCAATCCACTTGGGGATGCATCACGTTTGAAGGTTATGAGGAGAACATCGGTCTCGTTGCCTACTAAGCAAGTACATCACGACCCTCACGAGAAACCCGCACGTTACGACTCGGGACACCGAGAACCCGGCATCCTGGAGAAATTACAATCCGCGACGATGAACCAGGCCCAGAGGACGCGATGGCTGAAGACCACGGCCATCGTTGTTTTCATGGTGTTCCTGTTCTACTACTTCTCGCCGAAGGGAGTAGAGGTCTATAAAGGAGGTATGTTTTTATGAAAATTGGACAGATATCTCAATGGTAATCTAATTGAAATATTACAGTATCGCATAGTGGTGGTCAGACACCCTCCGATTCTTCTTACGGAACCGACAGATGTACGAAATCAATCTCGAAAGACAAGCCAATCGTGCAATATGTTCTTATGATCGATGCTGGCAGCACTGGATCTCGCATCCACGTCTACAAATTCAACAACTGCGGCCCAACCCCGGAGCTGGAGAAGGAAGAGTTCAAGATGACCGAGAAGAGCGTTGGTGGCCTGAGCAAGTATAAGGACGACCCTCTCGCTGCCGCGAAGACCTTGGATGATCTTATGGCTGTCGCAATGAGGACCGTTCCCGACAAGTTGAAGGGTTGCAGTCCGGTTGCCGTAAAGGCGACTGCTGGTCTACGAATGATTGGCCCGGAGGCTAGTGACCGAATCCTAGAAACCGTTCGCACTCACCTTGAGAAGGACTATCCCTTCCCTGTTGTCTCGAAAGAGGAGAACGGTGTCGCGATCATGGACGGTTCCGACGAGGGTGTGTACGCCTGGATCACTACCAACTATCTTCTAGGAAAGATTGGCGGACCGGACCAAAGCCCAACTGCCGCTATCTTCGATCTTGGTGGTGGTTCTACTCAGATCGTCTTCGAGCCTACGTTTAAGGGACTTCCTTCTGGCGGTATACCTGAGAAGCTGGCCGAGGGCGACCACAAGTACGAGCTCTCCTTCGGCGGACGCAAATTCGAGCTCTACCAGCACTCTCACTTGGGCTATGGTCTGATGGCCGCTCGAAACTCGATCCACTTGAACCTGCTCCAAGATATCTACAGCCAGGACAAGACAAGTAGCTTCCTACAGAAGCCCATTCTCAACCACCCCTGCATCAACTCTGGCCAGACCGACACCGTCAAGGTCAAGCTCGGCGACGACAGCCCTCTGGGCCAAGGCGAGGT
This sequence comes from Annulohypoxylon bovei var. microspora, assembly GCA_022836615.1. NCBI lineage: Eukaryota > Fungi > Ascomycota > Sordariomycetes > Xylariales > Hypoxylaceae > Annulohypoxylon > Annulohypoxylon bovei. Next base: position 315,139 of record MU405222.1, on the reverse strand, counting down.
AGAGCTTAACGTAACTGGCCCCGCGACGCCTGCCCCCGCACAGTGCCGCGCCCTAGCCGAGCGCATCCTGTACAAGGACGCGACCTGCAAGCTGTCCCCTTGCTCCTTCAACGGCGTACACCAGCCTTCGCTAGCCAAGACTTTCGCTACCGAGGACGTGTACATCTTCTCCTTCTTCTACGATCGCACCAAGCCTCTAGGCATGCCCGACTCGTTCACCCTGCGCGAGCTGCACGAGCTTGCCCACGCCGTATGCGGTGGTGAGCAAGCTTGGGACGCGTTCAGCAACGTCCCGGGTGCTTTGGATGAGCTCCGCGACCGCGGAGAGTACTGCTTGGACTTGAACTTCATGATCGGCCTACTCCACACCGGATACGACATGCCGATTGATAGAGAAGTCAAGATCGCCAAGAAGATCAAGGGCAATGAGTTGGGATGGTGTCTGGGAGCCAGGTAAGCTTTCCCCTTTTCTATCCCTTTTTATTCTTGCCAATGCTAACATATACGCAGTCTGCCCCTATTATCCAAGAACTCCGGCTGGTCATGCAAGGTTAGCCAGACTTACTAATTACACGGCATAATACCTTGACGAGGTCAAGGACATGATTATAGAGACCTTACAACCTTTAATGAGATGAGGAAGGCACGGAAACGTGATGGCAATGGTTATGCCCTACGAGGCTGGCGTTTCGGATCATGATTGCTGTAAAAGTGTTGCACGAAGTGTATGCTCGTCTTGATGAAAGATGGATTAGTAGTCACGTTAGGTTAGGTAGTGCTGAATTGTACACAATTACGAACAAAACATTGTCTTATACTGAAGTTGCGAGATGTTTTTCTGTAAACCAGTGACTTTATTACTATTACTGATCTGATCTATAACCCGGGGTATCTTTGTATATAATAATAACTATCACAACGGCGCCTCCACCATCCCCAACACATCCTCGATCACATACTCCGCATCCACACCCTCCAGCAACGCCTCCACGGCACCTATCTCACTCCCCCACTGCAAGCTCCTCTCCTTCTCGGGCGTTGTGACGCGTATGCGATGCGCGTAGGCCTTCTTCACAGCCAGCGCCACCAGCGACGGCGTCACATAGTCCAGCCCGTGCAGCGCGGCCAGGCTCTTCGCCAGCTGCTCGAAGTGCTTGGTGGCCTGCGGCGTGACGCCGCCGCCGGCCGGGGCCACGGCGCGGTGCATGCGCAGGAACGACACGATGTTCATCTGGTAGCGCAGCACCTCGATGTCGAGGCTTACGTTCCGCGCCAGCAGCGCGAGGGACGTGATGTCGGCGTCCGTGATGCTGGGGAAGGACAGCCGCGAGCTGGAGATCGAGGCCGAGTACGAGGATGCTTGGTCGGCGGGTTTCGTGGGGATGGGGATGGGGTTGGGGTTGGTGCGGGTGCTGCGTGCCCGGCTCACGCGAGGCGTGCTCGGCGGCTCGGCGATGCTGCGCCGGATTACGACGCTCGAGGTGCTGGCTAGGCTGGCTGTTTCGCCTCCTCGCCTATCCCCGTCGTCACCGTCACCTCTATCCCTATTTCTATACTGGTCCTGCTCCTCCTCCTCCAAATGCGCAAATCCGTCCTCGGGGTCGTGCCAGTGCGAAACGTAGAACAAGTCGTTCAGATGGGAGACCAACCGCGCGGCACCCCCCGATTCTAACACGGCCACGAATAGGAACTGCTTCGGCGCCGTCTGCACGCTCGTGCGCGTCAGGATCCGCCGCGTGCGGAGGAGTTCTAGGCATTGGATCTGCACGTCCTTGGGCGCGCGGTCGAGGTTCTTCGCTAGTATTACGTTCGCGATCTGCGGCGGCGGAGGAGGTGGGTAGTGGTGACTGTGACTGTGACTATGACTGCGATTGCGACTTGGTGTGCTAGCTACAGCGGTGGCGGTGGCGGTGGTGGTGGTAGTGTAAGTATTAGTGTTCCCGTGACTAGGACTACCACGGAAGTACGAAGACTCGGTGCCGCGACGACTCCGTAGGGGTGATGCGGAGGGCGTGCGCGGAGTCGGAGTGTGAAGCCGCTGCGGCGTAGGTGGAGGGGGAGGTGCAGGCGGGTGCAGCTGGATGGAGGCGGCGAGGTCGTCGAGGGTGGTATACGGCGTGCAGTCGACGACGGACGAGGGCAGGTGGAAGGTCTGCGAGGCGACAAGCCGCAGCTCCTCGACCAGGTCGTCGAGCTCGGATGGCTCGGTGCTGATGATGCAGTGCTCGCGGCTGATGAGGCAGAGGAGCGATGCTAAGTCCAGGTCCTCTAGCCCGTGTATTCGACGCAGGAGGTCCTCATCCGCCATCGAGTCTCTGTCGGATTGGTATATCGATGTCCATGGAATCAATCACATTGGAGATTTAATCTGAATCATTTCGAACAATGTACTCGATATTAGTGTAGTGAATGTTGAAAGTGGCGGGTAGCCCCCCGAATCGGGACTTTAAATTGGTTGGAGCTAAGGGAGCTGAGAAAGCTTGGGCTAGAGCCGAGCCGAGTTTCCGTCTTCAACTTTAAATTCACTCTCGGCTCCACTGATACTTCAACTCTACAGCATACAATGCCTAACATATACAAGCACAAATTTATGCTATACATAATAACTCCTCCTGCAGCATTCATGAACGTAATGGTAATACAATGGCATGGTGATATATACATTAGATTGCCTTCCTAAACGAATGCAGCAGAAACGATATAACACGACGACATCACCTAGGCACTCAGCTACGCATTCCAATCAATCCCCTCCGTCTGGCTGCGGCCGCCACTATTCCCACGATAAGTCAGTATACCATACTGTTTTAAAACGCTACAACAAACAATAACGACGACAGAATGATCTAATTCAAATTCAAATACCAATGCAATAAAATACAGGACGACAGCAATAACACGCATTACTCACGTCCCCTTCCAGAATTTAGAATCCACCTTATCATCGGATGCGGGGGCAGCGCGGTCGTGCCGCTTCTCGAAGTCGGCGTTATGCCGTTCGACTTCCTGCTTCTGCTCGTCACTCAAGCCCGACTTGACGGCCGGCATGGCCAGGTTGTGGATCTTGGGGCTGGGCGTGCCCTTGCCCTGCGGTCCCTTCAGCGCCTCACCTCCGCTCTGGCTCGCCGCGTCGGCGATGCTCCCGCCAGTGGGGCTGCCGCCCGTCTCCGTCGCCTCCTTGGACCGCGACCCGCCGGACTGCGCGCTGGCGTCTTCGGGCGTCTTCTTCTGCCCGGACTCGCGGGCCGCCGCCTTCTTCATGCTCTTGTTGAGCCCGGCTTTGGTAGGCCCGCTGCTGGCTTTCTGGCCCACGTCGGGGGGGCTCGGGCCCGGGTGTTCGGACGCTTGCTGTAGGTCGCTCGTGGGCGGTTGGCTCTGGGGGTCATCCTGTACGGGGTTTCCCTTGCCGTCGCCATAGCCTTGTGCGTGGTAGAGAGAACTAGTGGCGAAAGTGCGGTAGGTTTGAGGAGCGCGAGTGCGTGCGGCTCGCAGCACGTTTAGAGAGTTGCTTACTCGAATAGCTACCATTTTGAACAGCTGTATGGTGAATCGTAGTATTTATTAAGTCAGAGTGTTACAAACCTTGGAAAATCTAGGTATGTACTCAAGGTAAGTTTTTATGATTGGAAAACATCGGGTAGCTGCCTCGATATTCGCCATAACTGTGATGCCATGTAACGGGAGATGATGATATATGACATCATGGAACTGTACTTTGATCGAAGCTCTCCCTCACACTTGCAGGGTTTGTTATTGATTCATCATTCTTACTGGTGGTAGAAATTGAGGCTCTTCTATTCTACAAAGTGCCTAGATCAGATTGATATATATCTCATAAGATTAGACATTGAAATGCTGGTGGTGCTTTAGATCATATGGAGTTGAGTATAAGATTAATGCATGTGATAACAGAAGCTGATGTCCGAACCCGCTAGTGTAGTGACGCAGGGGTTTTGCATAGGTAGTTCCTGCCTCAATCATCATGGGAGGCATCTATCCTTTGTCTATATGATTCGCTTGAACTATAAACATGAGATGATAGTGTCGTTTTATATTGAGTTTATATGAAGTCTAATGTCGTATAATTAGAAAATATCATCGAATTGAGTTGACAGCTGCCTTAAACTTTATGCCATTCATGTAAATGCATGTGGCTTCAATACATTGGTGAGAAATGTGGCTGTATCCAGCCACTGTAATTGGTCTCGTGCCCGCTAAAGGCTACAAAGCTACAGGGCCTTATCAGCTCCTGTATCAGGTAGGTATCGGCGAAGGTCCGACCAACTCTTTATCCACCGTCACCCAGGTCCCAAACAGTAACAGCTGCAACTTACAATAACAACAACCAAGCATCACCGTCTAACCAGCAACCGTCTCACAAACAACATCAGTCGCCCTACTCCGATCCCAAATCTTTTAAGGCGGCGCATAAATTTTGCGTTTCTCAATCGACCTCCTTTTCCAATTATAAACCGTTAATAAGAGTCGCTCGGCTTGATCATCATCATGGCTTCTAGGAAGAAGGTCCTTTTGAAGGTATGACAAATACTAAATACACCTCGGAACTGATCGGTTCGCTTGCTTTTTTACCTTTCTTTGGGCTAACACTTTGGTTATTTAGGTCATTATCCTCGGCGACAGTGGTGTCGGCAAGACAAGTTTGATGAACCAATATGTACGTTACGATTTACCGAGACGAACAATCCTCCCCTACGACTCTGCCATTTCGACACCCAGATGATCCGAGACTGATATAATCTGCTCCTCAGGTCAACAAGAAGTTTAGTGCCAGTTACAAAGCTACTATCGGTGCCGACTTCCTAACTCGGGAGGTGTTGGTTGACGACCGACAAGTCACAATGCAGGTATGAGAAGACCACACACGACAATAAGCTTGTCAAAGGACGGTCGCTGACGATAACTAGCTTTGGGATACAGCCGGTCAGGAGCGCTTCCAGTCATTAGGCGTTGCATTCTACCGAGGAGCCGATTGTTGTGTGCTAGTCTTTGACGTCAATAACTCTAAGAGTTTCGATGCGCTGGATAGCTGGAGAGATGAATTCTTAATCCAAGCTTCTCCGCGTGACCCCGAGAACTTCCCTTTCGTAAGAGACATCGTTACATCATTTTTAATGGATACCGACTAACGGAATCCAAGGTCGTGCTTGGAAACAAGATTGATGTTGAGGAGAGCAAGCGGGTGGTAAGTAAAGAGATCAACCTACTATTAACAAGATCCACAACTCACAATCTATAGATCTCAAGTAAGAGAGCAGCAACTTTCTGTCACTCTAAGGGCGACATCCCCTATTTTGAGACCAGTGCAAAGGAGGCGGTGAATGTTGAGCAAGCTTTTGAAGGTAATTCTTATTCATTTTCTCTTGTTGAGCATACTCTAATATTATATGCTAGTCATTGCACGAAACGCTTTAGCACAAGAAGAATCAGAGGAATTCAGCGGGGAATACCAAGATCCTATCAACATTCACATCGAGAACGACCGTGATGGTTGTGCATGCTGAAAGCCATCAGCCATTAATTTCCACAGCATTTTACCCATCTCACGTGCCGCCATCTCGGGCGTTCTGTCACGGTCTGACCAAGCCTTGACCAATACCTACTCGCAGATCATTACGCCTTCTCAACCATCGTTCGCCTCTTTGTATGAAAGACTTGGGATTTCAGAGGCTCTCAGGGACTATTTACAGGTTCGGAGCAGTAGGTTTTCAGAAACTACGTCCGTAATAAGTGTATAGAGCAGTTGATGCATCGCATTTTGAGTTGTCCTGTTGGTACAACACGGGACTATAAAGTCGAGTCTTAGGCGTCTCATCAAAGGTTCACTGATTAGGGACTCCATTAAGGCATTTCGATAATTTCCAGTTAGCATTCAGAAGTGGTTGTCTCTTTATTCAGTGAAGTAACTAGAGCATGGTCTAAATTTATGCTTGTGACTTTTCTGTTTTCTACATAATACCTAAAAGGTCAATAATCACCAGATTTATCTCTAACAGTGGGTAACAATGAGAGGCACATGCGGTTGTTAAGGTGTGCTGACATAATAAAATGTAACTAGTGGACTTCATAAAATTCATAAAATTCTGTATCCCTATCCCGTTTGTCTTCCACTTGTTTCTCATTTGCCCCGATCCATTAGAGCTCTAGTCTTACGCAGGGGCATGGGGGATAAGTGTCTCGGCGTCTGAGACCACCGACGGCGCAGTACCTAATCGTCAAATCGAACCTTTCACTTGCACGATCTGTTTCAGAACTTCGAATCCACCCTCTTTTTGGATACTTCTTAGATCGTTTTATATTCATTCTTTTTTTTCCATTTGCTTTTAGTATATCTTCATGTCCTTCCTTGTTCCTCGTCTTAATCCCTGTATCCTTCGCGGCCGATCCTCTCGCTCTCTTGGTCGTTAGATGATTCCGTCTCACGCGACCGTTTTCTCCTAGAACCGCCTCCTATCACATTGCGCTTCGCTCATTGGACGGCAATATGACGCACCAGGAACCACCACCCGTATATACGGCAACAGCCGAACCCCAACCAGAGTATGAGGCTCCGAGACGGAGGCTTTCCGAGCTATCCATCCCTGAGGAGAACATGGCCGGCTCATCCATGTCCTGGGGAAGCGTCCCGAGCTTGCGGCGGAAGGGCGGGGTGTGGAATATGGCAAGGAGGACTCTGGGTATCAGTCTCTTACTGGTCACTGTATTCCTCTGGACGGTGTCGAACTTCCTCGCCAGCGTGAGTTACCCACAACTACGAATAGCCGCTTACGCGGCCTCGGCCTCTTCGACTGACTTGATGCGAAGGGCATATTCTCCGACCACACCTACGATAAACCGTTCTTCCTAGTATACATCAACACCTCCATCTTCGCGCTCTCTATGATCCCGATATCCATAAAATATGTAATAGAAAATGGCGGCATCTCCCGCGTCAAAAACCAGGCGATCCAGGAGTGGAGGACGAGGTACGGAGGGGTGGAGAGGCTAAAGACTCAGGAGGAGGAGGATCTCACGGCGGGGGAGCGATTGCTGGTGGACGACGAGGGAAGCCTGGAGGCGGCGGACCTGCCGAAGCCGAGCGACAAGATAGGGTTCTTCGAGACGGCGCGGTTCAGCCTCGAGTTCTGCATGATCTGGTTCTTCGGCAACTACTTCGCGTCGGCGTGCCTGGAGTACACGAGCGTGGGAAGCGTGACGATATTGACGTCGACGAGCAGCGTGTGGACGCTGGTGTTCTGCGCGGCGATGCGCATCGAGGCCTTCTCGGTCCGGAAGCTGGCGGGCGTGCTGGCCTCGCTCGCCGGCATCGTGCTCATCTCCACCGTCGACCTCTCCGGCGCCGACAACGACGACAGCAGGGGCAACTTCCCCCACAAGAGCCAGAGGCAGATCGCCATCGGGGACGCCATGGCCTTCTTCAGCGCCGTCATCTACGGGTTGTACGTCGTCGTCATGAAGGTCCGCATCGGCAACGAGGAGAGGGTCAACATGCCGCTGTTCTTCGGGCTCGTGGGCTGTTTTAATATTTTGATCCTTTGGCCGCTTTTCATTATCTTGCACTTTACGGGGATCGAGCCGGTATGTTATACTTCTAGACTACGGCCGTAGTTTTGGGTGGAGTTTCTAACGTTTTACAACAATAGTTCGAGTTACCTCCGAATGGCAAGATCTGGGCAATTATCATGGTATGAATGATTCATATTTCTTTAGTCCCAGGATTTAAGCTAATGTTATTGCAGCTCAACTCGATATCTTCCTTCGTCTCGGATATTTCATGGGCTTACGCTATGCTATTAACTACACCATTGGTCGTCACTGTTGGTTTATCCTTAACGATCCCGCTGTCTCTTATTGGCGAGATGATTCAGTACGCGCAGTACTCGAGCTTCGTATACTGGATCGGTGCGGCCATAGTCTTAGTCTCTTTTATCTTCATCAACCACGAGAGTCGCGACGATGAGGACGGGTCAAATACCGGTTCCGAGAGATCGGCTAGAATAGTAGAGCCTTAATTTTGTGTTCCTGGACTTTCTGGCTTCTTGGGTGGCACTAATGTTTGGTCCGGCGTCAGGGAGTGGCATGGTTGGAATAATTAAGCGTTGAATCGGTCACTTGGTTCGACTGGTGCATAGATACTGCATACTAGACTTAAGGTATCATAGAATGGGCACCACTACTATAAGAACTGTATCATATACGGGATCGAGCGAGACGACGTACATAACCGAAAGACCTAAACACGAATGTTATCTTTGATATTTATCTAGGTATGGATATCCTTCTCAGCGTATGTGAATAATGTTGATGTTTGCTCGAGTAAATCATATTTAGGGGCCATATCGGCGGGATAGTTTCAAACTTGGTAGATTGCCTAGGTTTGGTCCTTAAATGCGTCTATCCGAGATGAACAAGACATCAGATGGTTTGAAAAAGCTTTTCATATTATAAAACTCAAATTTTCTATTCTTTCCACCAACAAACACTTCAATGTTCTTTTCTTATAAGATCTAAATATGGGTGTGTCTTTTACCTACCTAGTAATACTTGGGTTTATTTAACCCAGATGATTCAGGAATTTACCTAAACCACAACAGCACTAGTCTCTAGCTTCGTATACATGGATTTATAAGAATGACATCAATGACTACTAATTAGGACGGTTCATCTAATATTCTGGCCAATTTTCTATCAGACGAAAGTAGGTGCTTATTCCGACTAAGCCAGGAGTATCGTGTAGTTTAGACGTGGTGTTGAACTTTAGTTTTATTGGTGAGAATTAGGTATGTCCCTTGAGAAACGCTGCCATTGATTTAACTATGCTGGTATATGCTGGTATATACTAATTGAAGTTCGTCTAGGCAGATAGGATTATTCAACTTTATCGCTGATTAATTCAACCCATATTCTCGCTGCGGTTGTCATCGAGGTGTGGTTGTCTGACACTCTCATAGCCCCATGAGGCCTAAAGGGGTCACATGCCCATACCATAGAGCCGCAAACTTGTTGGGTCAGCCGCATACCTGCCTAACTGGATACTAAGCGAGTCTGAGAAAGCGAGGACGCCGTTTTGTTGCACAAGACGCCTGGTTGCTTCCCGTCGTGTTAGGTCTTTGTCCTTGGTGCAGTGAGGCTCGCAACATTGCTCTTACCGCAAGACTAGGTCGACACAAACAAACTTGATACGGGAAGGTTATATTGGGATTGTAACTACCTACCTAGTTAATTACCCGGGGAAAGTGCCATGACCGTGGCCGTGGTTGTATAGTGTTAGATGTGACTCGACTTACTACATAAGTCACCTGGCTACTTACTCCTGAGCCGCCTTCTGGTCAGCCCTCACTCACTCTCAGCTTAGCCTTGCTTTGCTCAACACAGCTAGCTCAACATACCTGGGTCTATTTAATATCCAACATCACAGTCATCTCTACATCCCTAGGTATACTTAACACGACCTAAACGACCTAGACAGATCAAACTCCCTAAAGACGGAAAACAATATTTAGCAAACTTACCGACCTACGGACGTTCCACTAACAAACCTACCTACCTCCTAAACAACCACCAATATGCCGTCTAAAACCCAAGACGCCGGCGCTACGCCCGAGTTCCGCACCCTAGGGGAATCCATCAATATCGCCACACGTCCCGTACACACCAGCCTGAACAAGCTCATCATCCTCCGCCTCCGCCTAGCCCTCCCGCCCCACGCCGACGACGCGTCGAACTACGTGCAGGGGCTGCTGCACATCGCGCCCATATACCTGACCTTCGAGTCGCTGTGGCAGGACATCCTCTCCACGCCGCCAGGCCCCTCAGACTCCTCTCCCGTCCCCGGAGACTCCAACCCCGGCCTCAGCCCCAAAATCTCCCCCCGCATCCACGCCCTGCTCACCAACGCGCACTTCGCGGCGCTCTCGCGCTCCGCGGCGCTGAAGGCCGACCTGCGCGCCATGACGGGGTGGCGCGCGGACGAGCTCGCGGCCCGCCTGCGCGAGGCCCCGCTCGAGTCGCCCGTGCTGGCCGGCTTCCTGGCGCGCATCCGCCGCGGCACGGCGCGCGGCCCCCACGTCCTGCTCGCCTACGCCTGGGTCCTGTACATGGCGCTGTTCGCCGGCGGCCGCTTTATCCGAGCCTCGCTCGAGCGCGTCGATCCCGCGGACCGGTTCTGGGGCCCGCTGTACGAGGACGGGGGCGCGAGCCCGGACTTGGAGGATGATGAGGGAGAGGCTGAGGAGGAAAGGGGGCACGAGAAGGGGAGGCAGAGGATGCCGGGCGCGTTTCCGTCGTCGGCGTCGGTGTCCACGAGCAGGGAACTGGGACACGCGGAGGTAGGAGGACAGACGGAGGCGGACTACCGGCACCCCCTGTCGTTCTTCCGCTTCGACACGCCGGCCGATGGCCAGGATCTAAGACAGGCGTTCAAGGCGCGCGTCGCGGAGGCCACGGAGATCCTCACCCCCTCCGAGGTCGAGGACGTGGTCGCCGAGGCGCGCGACATCTTCGAGCGGATGGTCGGCGTCGTCGGCGAGCTCGACGAGGTCTGCGGCACGGAGTACGAGGCGGCGGCCGCGGCGTAGGGAGGCCCGCCGCCGCCGTCGCTGAGCCTGAGGAGCCGCGACAGCGTTGTTGTTGAGCGCGAGAAGAGGGAGCGGCTCGCGGCGATGGCGGAGAAGGGTAGGGCTGAGGGGCGCTGCACGCCGGTTGGGGAGAGGGGCGCGGGGAGTGTTAGGTTTCGGTAGATGTTGGCTTAGATTGGTTACGCGGGTAGGCAGGTTCTGGGATGGGCGGTACGGGATAGAATGGATGGTGGGCGCATGAAGGAATGAATGGGCTTCCTGGGAGGGATAGAGGCGCTGGGGAAGCACTCGGTCTGTGTACGAGATACCCTGAATTGCATATTAGAAAAATAGATATGATTTCTGTCCCTACCTAATATTGTGTGCTATCTATGTATCTAGGTAGCCTGGCTTTTGGTTTGATGTCTATTTACTCGGTCTAGTATTACACCCTCTCTGATTAGGTAGATCAGTTAGGAGTTAAGGGGCATGTAGTAATCGTATACAGGATCTCGGGCACTTAGCTCATCCTAAATCGTGGTTACACATTTCTGCATATACTTACCTGTATTAAGAACTGGTTGGTAGCTAACCTCGTAGCTACATCTTGGAGAGCTTACTTGTCTCCTCAGATAAACTTGATGACTTCTGCCAAGACGCTTGCCGATCACTCGCTGCAGGCTAATGAAGCCAATCGCGGCCTTTCTGGTTTTGGTAAAGTGACTACATACGTGGCATTCTGGGGTGCGTGGGAGGGAGTAGAGCCTCGTGTGAAGAATGCGGAGGAAAGAAAAAGAACGTAGTGACGAAGACAACCTTTCATATACGTTCTAATGCGTTGCCGCGAGTCCATATGACTCCTTACGTTTATTTCGTGTAAATATATGATGTACAAGTCGAGAAACGGGTGCTAAATTATGTCCTCGAAATTTTGGTAGCTTATGACATTAGGGATATAATATATAAAATAGTTGCATAATTACTTTTAAGAATACTATGGTGTGTGAAAGCATCTTCCCCTTTTTAAGCTTAGAAAGCTCTTAAGCAAAACTGGTAGCATATTTCACCTTTTCTTAGCATTGTGCTATATACGGCTATACCAATTGTATTATATGAAGCATCCTCCCCCCAAGACCCGAATATCTCTCATAATACGCAGTTTAAGTGAGACCTTGGGCGCCAATCGCAGACTCAGAGAAGGTCTACTATACGTCGAGATCATCGAGCAATCTTAAACAAGTTTGACGAATCAAAATTGACTTCCCAAATAAAACTCGGTCAGTCAAGGGCACTTTGTTTGATATGGCCCTTGTCTCGCTGCTTGCAAGTACCTACTGTAGGGCTGCATGCAGACATGGTTAGATATGTAATGTATGTATGAGTTGCTGCGACATGCAGCTAGGTCGTCGAATCAAAACGTTACCTCACTGCAGTCCCGCAGCTGACGGACTGCCAGAGACATGCGATGATAACAGGTATTCAAAGCACCCGTCAAATGCCCCTATATAGGCATTGAGAGGTTTGCTCTTTGTAGAGGCAAGCAACAGAAACCTCTTCATAAGCCTTTCCCCAAGGAAAGATCGTCACGTTCCTGATATGGCCGAATTCTAGGACTAGGTACTAATTGTTGATAATCGTGATACAGTCTTTTCGTGCTAACAACAAGCAAAAGGGATAGTAAAAACCCGCGCAGCGTGTCTTCACCGCCAGTCCTAGTGTCGTTTGTTGCGCATATCGACAGTGGTAGTGGAGCGTCGGTAGTCAGGATTTGTGACGAGGCCGCAGATTCCGTAACCTGCAAAATAGATTGACGGGGACCGCTGAGTGGATAGTGGATAGATACACTTAAGCAGGCCGCATATTCGACGACCCAGAGCGGAGAGCGAGTTATATAACCATTCTCGGCTTCTCTCGTCCTCTATAGCGAATCGTGAGCTGAGATGATACGTCTACGTACGTCTAAAATGGTTGCGTTTTCTAGCTCTTCATGCAAAGGCCAACTACGTCAACTGAGAGGTCAGCTCCGTCATTATTAATAGCAGAGTCTGCAGAGTGTGGTTACCGGTATCAGTATACAGATGTAGGATTAACTACAACCCACCCCAAATGAGAAAATCGGGTGGTTGGGGATCGGAAATCTGTCTCTTCTTTCTGGCTATTGGTCAATGGATTCTCCCCGGTCGGGCTCCCCTGTCACCATCCGCGACACAGCAAACTGTGGATTTGCGATGCGCGTATCCATTTTTTTGTTAATGCCTTAGGTCTTAGGAATTGACGATTATCGCATCGTGAGGGTGCGAAGTGCATCTTCGGTGAATACACCACATGGATATTCCAAGCGTGTTCCCGTAGCACAATGGTTGCTAGCCGCGAGTTACCAGACAGATTCATACAAGTTTCTCCGTGCTTCGCCTCAGGCTATTCCGAGATGTGTCTTTACGCCCCACGGCTTAGGCTGTATGAGGATGGCTCAAGTGTCTTAGACAGTATATCGTGGCATTAGACCGCAAACTAAAACCCGTAGCCACGGGACGGAATACTAGCAAAATACTAGCAGAGGATGGCATCGTCTTTTGGTCTGTTATTGAAACACCTCAACCGCCTAGCAGAGAACCGAGGTAAGTGATCACGCAAGCGTTAAACTCGTAATATAAGATACGAAATATTTGCTATTCTCTCAAACTCGAATTGTTAGGGGATAACTATTTGTATCAGAGTTGATATAAACTCGATCGAGAAATATTATCTATCATATTCTTCGGTTGGCTTCGATAAGGTAACTCAATGGCTTGATATCGTGGTATTATTCGTCGGCTCTGGAAATCCAGGTACGAGCTAGGTTAAGTAAAAGGACTCGGGAACTTTGGGAGGGAAGATTGTCGATTGTCGATTAAAGACGTTGATAAATAAGTCCTCTAACCCCTGACCCCTGTTGTTCCTGGAAATTTTCACCTTTTGGGACGTGTTTGCGCGCCGCGGCTGGACCCGTCATAAGTCCAAAAAAGTAATTTCTGGGTTTGATCAAAGCTGACTCCTAATAATTCTCATCCTAATCCTAATCCTAATAATAATTGCTCTTTTTTCTTTTGGTCAATCAGCTCTCCTCAAGTTAAAGGTCGGCATTGGATAGGCTAAAACTAAGAGCCTGTGATTCTAAACGTCTCAAGACTCAAGAGCCTAATATAATACTTATACTTATAAGTTACACAGCATTGTCTACTCGAATCTCCGGCTCGGACCCGAATTTCCTTCCCTGTTGTTAGCTTGGTGCCCAGTTGTTGGACTTCCAGCTAGGACCGTGGATCGTGGACGGTAAAACTAGACACCCTCCGTCTTGTTGTTGACTGGTCCCTTCAGCTCTGACGCTCCCCGGGAGTTGGACAACTCATCTTGCATCAAAGTTGCTGCACGATAAACGGCCTCCCATTCGTCTGTCACCTACAGTACGTTCCCTTAAAGATCGGAAACTTAACTGCCTGTACCCGGTACAAGTATTACACAAGGCTCGTGGTATCTGGATATGGCTTCTTGACACAATATCTTCTCATTTTCTTCCTCGTTTTCTTGCCTTTGGGTTCGCGTTTCCCCAGTTCCAGTTCAACGTCGCATCAAAAAGTCGAAGCGCTTATAGGGAAACGACCGTCGCGGACGCGCGTATCTGCAACCGTACTGAGAGTGACAAGCTCTCTCAGAGCCTACCTTGTCCGTTCATGCAAAGAACGTTGTCCTGCAGCTGGAGCTCTCCTGAAAATATTATTTTTATTTTCCTCCCACGCGGATCTCGCCCAGACATCCTCGTACATATGCATATACATGCATAAGCGCGAGCACACAAAACATTATTTACATCCACCGTGTGCCCCCTTATTAGAGAAGAAGAAAAAGAAGGAGAAGCTGCTCGAACGAGGCTCATGCATCACCACCCACAACCACGACCGCGTCTTATTGTGACTCCCTACTGAGAACCACACACCAAACGCTAATGTCGACTTACGGAGCCGCTTAGAAGTTCGCGGGGGCCAAGAATTTCTTCGACGTTATTCCAGTTGAATATAGCGGGAGACACTCCACATAGTTCGAAACCGAAAGCCTGGAAGACTAACGATTCACAATTCAAGAACGCCCGTTGTTGACCTCACACCGCCACTGGTGTACTTGGATCGCGAAAAGCGTGCTAGTTCTAGCAGTTCTAGTTCCAATTCCAGGTTCTGCCCCGGTCCTTGGCGGAGATCCTATATACTATACATAATTATACATATCATCGTACACCTTGATCAGCGGCCGTTACGATCAGATCAGCGGAGAAAAAGAAAAACAAGTGCGCGCGCTACTGACGTCGAAATGCTTCGCGATCGAACAGGCCTCAGAACACCTACCGCCGCCGTCCTCGCTGCCATACTTCAGCCTCCATCTCTCACCACATTTCCTCGCCGGCTGATCCTTCTTTAATTGTTTAATTTGCGCATTCGACCCCATTCGGAACCTCGTGTCTGGGTCTGTCTGCTTTGTATTACTTTTCGCTGTATCATATTGGTCAGTAGCCCCCTCCAATGGCGTCGCTGTGTGCCCCCCTTTGCTGGTACGGATGTGGACCGATGAGCTTGCGCCAGCTAATACACCGTAACGCTAGTCTATTGTAATATTTTCGAATGTTTAATTTTGGTTGGCTTTGTACTTTCTCGGTCCAGGTTCTGCGTGGAAAACCGTGTAGCTCTATCGACTAGAGTTGCCCTGCTTTGACAAAAGACCGACGCGGTTTATTGGATCGACGCCTCACCACCATTCACGTGGGCTCGACTCTTCCAGCACCGACTCCATCTCGTGCTGACATCGAGACCGAGTCGGATTGCTAGTCACTCGTTATCAAATTATCTACGGTTTGTAGAAGGTGTTTGGTTCAGGTTTGCCAACCTGAGTACCTAGGCAATTATAGCTTAGTCTCCTCAGTCAGCAACCTGACCTAAGGTAATTATCCTCTCTCTCCAGCTTAACTCGATCTAAGTGGATTTAATTATCACTAGAAACGGTATAGGATCTAGGCCTATCTTTAAAAGGCTGGGTGCCTTAAATTGGAGGTTTGCCATATACAAACATCTAATTCCTAATCTTTACCCACACATTTGAAAGGAACCTCGTCTACAAGGAGAATCGCATTATATCTATATCGGACTGGAGTAATCTCGAGGGAGCTGTCGGTTTTCTGAGGTATGTGAATTCCTTGCTAGGCACTTTTTATTCTACCAAACATTTCTGCCATGTTATCCCAACGCATCAAGAATAAAACTCATAAATCAGCTACATATGCGATGAGAAATCTTACGCATATCAAGACTTCTAAGTTTTTGCTGTATTTCACCTGAGCTTTTCTCTCATACTACTTCCTCTCCTACATTCCCTACATTCATCCCAATATCTAGACCCATTTCTCACCTAATTCTAGGGTCGTGGCATCCGCCATCTCCCCCTCAGCCACTTTCAATGGCTTCCTCCGAGGTCGACCAGAAGTACCTCGGGCGCCTCGCCAAAGCTGTTGAACCCAACAACGCGCTGCTCGCGTCCATGCTGTTCAAGATCCTCGGCCTGTCCATCAACGTAGCGGGCCAGCTCGTCAAGGCCAAGAAGCAGCGGCGCTTCGACACCACCCGCCTCACCGAGTCCCTCGAGCTGTACTTCCACATCATATGGCTCTCGCGCGAGGGCCTCGTCATGCTCGAGCAGTACGTGCTCCCCATGGTCGGCGACTACGTCGAGCTCAAGGTCCTCGCGTACAAGCTGCGCGCCTCCTTTTACCACATCTTCGTCCAGTTCCACAACAACCCCCCGGTATCCCCCCTGGGACTCGCGACGACCCCGGAAGCCGTGGCCGTGGCCGCGGCCGGGATGGCGCAGATGGCGCCTCCGAGAGTGGACAAGGGGAAGGGCGTGGATAGAGGCGACCCGGCGGCCGTATCACCCGAGTTCATGCGCGCTTCAGTCCAACCCACGCACCCGACCGAGCAAGGCGGCCCGGCCCCTCCCCCGGGCTTCGAAGCGCAAGTCCCCGCGTTCACGCCCGAAGCCGCCGCGGCGTTCCTGCTGCCGTACGTGGACTACCTGCCGACGGCGCACCAGTACTTCCGCGAGGCGTGCGCGCTGGCGGACGGCCTGCTCTGGGGCTCGCACTCGCTGCGGCTGTCGGTCAAGACGGAGTACGCGGCGTTCCTGTACGAGTGCGTGCACGACCGCGAGGGCAGCCGCAGGCTGGCCAAGGAGACCATCGCCGAGGTGTACGAGGCCGGCGAGGGCATGGACGACGACATGTTCAACGACGCGTGCGAGCTCGTCACCGTGCTCGGCAAGATGATGAAGCGCGGGCTAGGCGCCGGGGGCTCGAGGAGCGGCGGACGGCCCAGCCCGAGCGTCACGCTGGGCACGGGCACCGTGTCACAGGGCGGCGAGAGCAGCGCTACCGTGGTGCCGCCTGTGCCGCCGGTGGGCATGGAGAATCCGATATGATCGAGTTCGAATTCGATTTGCTCTGGCTAGGATGTCCGGATGTGTCGTTTGGGACGAATCCACGATCTAGCCCTTTAAATTACTAATGTGTACGACCTTGTGGTATAGTAGGTGGACGAGAAGAATCACGACTATATTGGAAAGCCTGCGAATGAGGGTGTCTTTGAAGCTCAGGGGTGTCGAGAGTTTCAGCCGTGTTTGACAGACAACGCTTGATCGACAAAATATCCAGGAAATCGCACATCCCACCCGACCACCACGCACGATTCTACGCGAAGAGCTTCCACATGCACTTATTCGCTTATCCCAACGAATATTTGACACCAAACCACTTACCATCGAACCGACCCGATCCCTCCCGGAACATACATACAAAAACCACCGCGGATTAGGCGGCCCAAATAATTACTACGGAAAAGGGGCTACTGCGCAATCACGAATCACAGCCTCCACATTACCTACGAACCTGCCTACGAACCTCCCTACGAACCTCTCTCCATACATACATTCGCATACATACGCATACGCATACATCCTCTAATCCCCGAAACCCCAGCCCACACGAGAGAGGCAAAAAACGACACCAAAAAAGCAGTAGCCCCGATTTTCCACCCCTCTCCATTTCTTGTTAAACAAAAAGCATTTGATGATACCCAGTTTCGCACTGCTGGACGGACGGGGACGGCCCGAGCCCCGTCGTTGCATTATTAGACATTATACCTCGTTAGTCGCACCAAGGTTTCTCCGTTTGGCTGGCTCCGGCTCTATGTAGCTTGGAGCCCGCGCGTTCTGAGATCTTGAAAAAAGAGAAAGTTTTGCAAATTTTATGTTGTGCCTTGACTTGAATTGCGTGATGTGATATGATTAACCAGGTAGGTACCAATTTAGGTAGATTGTGAGAGGTACTTGCTTCAAGTCTGATTATTCCGGGGATATCTAAATCTAAACTCTTGCTATAGGTATCTATAAGTGAAGGTTATTCTGCATACTCGGAAAAACGACTTACAAGTCACTCGTAACGAAATATTAGTTCACCGTCATATCCTCAACACAAATGTCTGTTCTGCCAACTCACATATCTGAGCGAATCTAGTTCATATTTATTAGTCATCAATTTACTTACTAACATCAAGACTGTTGATAAGCTTCTTGCTGAGGGATATTTACTTCAAGGACGATAATATATTGGTGATTAACTCTAAGGGTGCTAATATCCGAAGGCTTGTCAAAAGGGAGTAGTCATCTTCAAGGTTAGTTACCAATAGCTAGGAGTAGAATTAATCGATATCACATGAGAAGTTATCAATAGATGCGTGAAGCAACGTGCCATTATTTTGCTACGGAAAGGGGGTATACAGTTCCACCTATAAAGCTCAGATGCTCAAATGCTTAATGCTCGATGCCTGTGCTTAGTCAACACCGAACGCCATGCCATGCTTGATGAAGTCACAATCCTCCTCACATCTTCTCTTTCACTTTCTTCACTCCTCGTCATCATCGGGCACATCCCAATCTCCCCCAACTGCCGCCCATCCACATCCCCAGCGTCTACCCTCGCCCTCACCTCCAGTTCTCAGATCCTGCGCCTCTTCTCTCCCCTCACTCCAGCACCGGATCAAGAAGTCGTCCCCGGCAGTCACGAGCTTGCCCTCGTTCGTCCAAGTCAGCGCGCCGACCTCGCTTTCGTGACCTCGGACAAGCGGGGTTCCCTTCCTTACAATGGGGATATCGTCATTCAGTCGCGCCGAGATAGTAGCCGTACTATTGGTCCTAAATAACGGTCTGCGAACTGTTGGTTCGACAGGTGTAATCGGGGCCGACTGCTGATTCGAGGTAGCTATTGTCGAGCTCTCGAGGCTAGGTGCACCCGTCGCACCGGCCAAGTCATCCCTGAAGTAACGTTCCTGAGTGGGAAATAGCACGGCGCAGTTAGCGCTGCTCCCAACTGCCAGAACTTCACTCCTGCCATCACGCGCTGGTCTCACTGCGCATTTAACATAGAAACTCGATGCCATTAACGAGGGATGTCGGAACCCATATAGCGGGCCTAGGCCTTGATGAGTTACGGCATTGTGTCGACGTCGAGGGGGGTCGCCGTTCCGCGTAGATAGTTCTGGGGCATGGCCTAGTATGAGATGAGCGGTCGAATACGCATAGACGGTGTTGTCCTTGCAGAGCGCGTATAATCGGGAACCGTCGGTGTTAAGTGCAAGTGACGAGATCCCAAAAGGTCTCCAATGTAGGTGCGATGAGGGAGCCGTAGTTGCTGACAACGGGGAGGGGACTTTCTGGCGAGAGGAATGAATCGATCGGATGTCCCAAAGTTTGATAGATGCGTCCGCCTCGCAGGCTGTGAGTAACAAATGTTCTCGTCCCTCGGGTAGGAATTGTAGAGCCGTGACAGATACATCGCCTATACGGGCAGGTAGCTCGCGACGTGATGGTGTATCACCTTGTCCGACTGTAGGCTGTTGAACTTGGCGCGATGTACGTGCGTGAGCATGATAGAGGCTATTCACGGCACAGCCTTGTTTTGGTAGCGGACGTCGGTATCCCAAGGCAACTTCACGGTCCTGGGGAGGAGCAAAGATATCCTGCACTAGTGGCCCTGCGCAACGAAGATCCCATATCTGAACACTACCATCACGGGAAGACGTCGCAAGCACACTGCTATTGGATCTGCCTGGTTGAAAACGCACTTGCTTAAGAGAGGCGGTATGATGCTGAAGGATTGAGATGGGTGTTTGAGTCATCATGTCTATAACTCGTCCAGTCTGGTCGCCGGATGCAGTGGCCAGACGATGATCATCATCTGAGAAATCAAGATCAATGACAGCATTGCTGTGGGCTTGAAAACATAGATGAATCTTGCTGAATGGCTCTGTTGGGCCACCAGAGGACTCAAGTAAGCGGACCCGGCCTTCTTCATCTCCTACTGCGGTGAGACTATTTCTGTGGCATGCGGCCGCGCAAAACGGGATACATCGGCCCGGAACGTCGTGACTAACACATGAATGAACGTCATCAGGTCTGGTATAAAAATCGGCGGTATGGACTCTCCAGTCGGAGGTCGGGAATGACATGTAAGAACGTCCAGCACGAGGCATTCCTCCCAATTGTCTTTGTGCGAGCTGGCCGGCAAAGCCGCGGTTTGTTACAGGAACTAAGCGCTTCAATGGCCTCGGTTGAGGTGGAAGTTCATCCTCGCTCTCATCTTGATCGGAATCGATGTCCTCCTGGATGGATTGTAGAGCTCTAATTGGACTAAGCAGTGCTGTCCTGGTGCTTGGCGAGGGGCTCAGCATCCCATGGTTCGGATCGGTCATCAAAGAGGGTCGGCATGGTGAAGAGTCGGGTGTATGCTGAAATTTTCGTCTCTTGGGTAGTCGAATATCTATATCATCTATGTTTTCATCCCGTACATGCTCCTCAGTGGGTGGCAGTAAAGGGCTGGAGGGAGCAGGAGTCTGATATCGGTTATTAACGAAAGGGACTGCGAGATCCTGGAGAGCCTGTCTAGCTGGGCTAATTCGTGTAGGTACTCGGGAACGAGGAGTAAAGAATCGTCTAAACTTCCTCGGGGTTATAGACGGGTTTCGTCTTTCCTTTCCATTGGTAGCTCTTGGGGGCGAGAGAAGGTGTGGGTTCGACATATCATCTGCCATCGTATCTTCCAATTCTATATCTACGACCCTGAGGTACTTCCACAGGGGAAAGGACTGATGCTCCTGGTGCTCCTGATGCTCCCAATGCACCTTGACCTTCAACACTTGACTTCTAGTGACGTGAACATGAAGAGGTATATGAGAGATTGTTCATAACAAGGAAGATGATGAATTAATGAATTAATGAAGCAATGGGATGAGGAGAGATTGAATTGATAATAGAAAGAAAACAAGCAGAAAGTAGAATTGTGGTGGGGAAAAGATGAAAGGTTGGATTTGTCTGTTTCGGAAGTAAGAGTGGCACCAAGAAGTGAGAGACACGCCCGCGAAAAGACGCGCTCACGAAAAAAAACCACTTACACGACCCAAAAGAGGAAGTGACGTCTGGAGCTTGGACGTTGGAGTGGTACGTGCGCGTTATTAATACTGTGTTCATACCTTGGTAAAATTCTAGTGGCTGCGACGGATGCTAGTCCCAACTGTTACTGGATTCCGTAATAAGGTACACCAATTGAGCCAATCATCGCCTATTATTTTCACCAATTGAGCTCTCCACAGTGCAAATTTCATCAGTACTTAGGTACAAAGCAGAACGCGGATGGTCGCACAATTAACGTTCTAGACCCACTGATAAGCTTATCAAAGAAATAATTCTCAAAAATTTCTAGATGCAAGATCAAGACCCTGCAACTTTGATGCGGGACACATGAACATATTGCGCTGAGAACAACCAGCACCAATATATTCCGAGACGTATCTTTTGGCTAAGCGCCGGCCATTTGAAACATCATGGCAATCCAGAAAAAGCATGGTAAAGGTCGTCTTGACAAGTGGTACAAATTGGCCAAGGAGAAAGGTTACCGAGCCCGTGCCGCCTTCAAGTTGATCCAGTTGAACAAGAAGTATGGCTTCCTCGAGAAGAGTAAGGTCTTGTTGGATCTTTGTGCTGCTCCAGGAGTAAGTTAATGCCCAAGAGAAATAGTATGGACTATCAACTAAATTTATGTTATAGTCATGGTGTCAAGTAGCAGCAGAGGCTATGCCAGCCAACAGTCTTATTGTTGGAGTTGATCTCTCTCCGATCAAGCCTATTCCCAAGGTTATAACCTTCCAAAGCGATATTACCACCGACAAATGCCGCGCGACAATTAGACAACACTTCAAGACATGGAAGGCCGATACCGTGCTTCACGATGGTGCGCCCAACGTTGGTACTGCTTGGGTCCAGGACTCCTTCAACCAAGCAGAACTGGCTCTCCAATCCATGAAGTTAGCGACGGAGTTTCTAGTTGAGGGTGGTACATTCGTCACGAAGGTCTTCCGATCGAAAGAATACAACAAGCTTCTTTGGGTCTTCAACCAACTATTCACCAAAGTCGAGTCGACGAAACCTCCGTCTTCCCGAAATGTTTCTGCCGAAATTTTCGTCGTATGTCGGGGCTACAAGGCGCCCAAGCATCTTGATCCCAAGTTCCTTGACCCGCGGTCGGTATTTGCCGAACTCGCGGATCAGGCACCCAATAACGAGGCCAAAGTCTACAAGCCTGAGATTAAGAAGCGAAAGAGAGGAGGTTATGAGGAGGGTGACTATACACAATTCAAGGAACTGCCAGCAAGCCAGTTCATTGAAACCATCGATCCTATAGCGATACTCGGCAGCTATAACAAACTCTCTTTCGAACAGCCGCGTAACGGTGATGTGGCGCTCGCGGCATTAGATAAGATGCCAGAAACGAACGAAGAAATCAGGATATGCTGTGCAGACATGAAGGTGCTAGGTCGGAGAGAGTTTAAGCTTCTCCTCAAATGGAGGTTGAAGGCGCGTGAGGCTTTTGGGTTGCCAACCAAGAAAACCTCGAAACCGGTCGAGTCCGAAGAAGTTGCAGAAGTCGAACCTATGGACGAGGAACTAAAAATCCAGGAAGAACTGCAGGCACTAAAGGACAAGGACAGCTCCAAGAAGAAACGTGAACGACGAAGGGAGAATGAGAAGAAGCAAAAGGAGATCGTGCGCATGCAATTACATATGGTTGCCCCTATGGACATCGGTATGGAACAAGACGGCCCTGCTGGCCATGACTCCATGTTTGCTCTTAAACCTATCGACAAGCATGGTGCAGCCAACAAGATTGTGAAGGGAAAGATGGCTGTCCTAAATGAAAAGAAGGATAAAGATAGTGGTATCGGGTCTTCTGGTGAAACAGATGACGAATCGGACGACGAAGAAGATCGTCTCGAACGTGAACTCGATGGTATGTATGACCAATACAGAGAACGAAAAGCAGACTCAGATGCGAAATACCGAGCAAAGAAGGCCAGGAAGGAGCACGACGATGGCGAATGGGAAGGAGTATCAGCAGACGAGCAACAGTCTAGCGATGATGAGGTACTGGATGAGGATGAGGATAGCAGCGATGATTCCGATGAAGACTCAGCTCCCTCGAAACCGCTCCTTACCGATTTAGATAACCAACCCGCAGCGTCTGGGGGGCTTTCGAAACGAGCCACAAACTTCTTCAGCCAGGATATATTTAAAGATATATCAGGCATTCTTGACGAACCTGAGGCCGACGAAATGGACGTTGATGAGGACGAGGCTTCTGAAGTCGACGAACCGGCACCTAAAACGAAAAAGGATGCCAAGGCTAAAAAGGAAAAGGCTAAGAAAACTAAGGTTGAGGTTCCTTCTGAATCCAAAGATGATGATAAAGGTGGCTTCGAAGTTGTCAAGCAAGATCAAGAGGACGACTGGGAAGATCAAGACAAACGTCGAGCAGACGGAACACTTGGTAAGAGCCTAATTCTTGTTCCCATTTTCTGCAACAACACACACTAACAAGCACACCAGACATCGACATCATCACTGCCGAAGCCATGACGCTCGCGCACCAGCTCGCGACGGGCCAGAAGTCCAACTACGACGTCGTCGACGACGGCTTCAACAAGCACGCCTTCCGGGACCGCGACGGGCTGCCGGACTGGTTCATCGACGACGAGTCGCGGCACGACAAGCCCCAGAAGCCCATCACCAAGGCCGCCGCCGCCGCCATCCAGGAGAAGACGCGCGCGCTCAACGCGCGCCCCATCAAGAAGGTCCGCGAGGCCAAGGCCCGCAAGAAGTTCAAGGCCGCCCAGCGCCTCGAGAAGCTCAAGAAGAAGTCCGACCTCCTCGCCAACGAGGAGGGCCTGACCGAGAAGGAGAAGGCCGACAGCATAACGCGGCTGATAGCCAAGGCCTCTAAGAAGAAGCCCACTCAGCCGGCGAGGCTGGTCGTGGCTAGGGGTCTGAATAGGGGTATTAAGGGACGCCCGAAGGGTGTCAAGGGCCGGTATAAGATCGTGGACCCGAGGATGAAGAAGGAACTCAGGGCGCAGAAGAGAATCTCGAAGCGCAAGTAGATTATCTAGAAAAGGGGCTGTACGGAAAAGACTTGTCTATTGACTGCCAGTTGTGGACTTTTGAATACGAAATACCCTCGTCATAAGTAGTGCTATGTCATAACCTCAATACGTGAAAGTAAACCTTAATTGTGCGCATAGCCCTCGCCTGTTCACATAGTGCAATACGAGGCCACTCGATTGGTATCTCTACGATCCTGTGCTTAAGACCAAATTCCGCGTATCAACCTAACCCTTTTTCTTTACAGCCCGGAAAGCACTTTTAGACTAACCCCTCTCCCTTTTCTACCTAGGCTCACCACTACTTTCCAGCCCCAGCATTTCTCCGACTCTTGCCCATCCTTACAGCGGGCCTTCCTCCTCTGCCACCTCCTCTTCCACCACCTCTAGCACCTCCTCTAGCACCTCCTCTAGCACCACCTCTAGCACCTCCTCTCGCGCCTCCTCTACCGCCTCTAGCGCCGAAGCTAGTCTTCATGCGGCGGGCGTCGAAGGAGCTGAGGTCGCCGGAGCTGACGGCGTCGCCGGACTTGGCGTGGCGCTTCTTGCCGCCGAAGCCGTACTTCTCGTCCTTCTTCTGGCGCTTGCCGGCGTGGCCCGAGGACGACGAAGAGCGCTCCCCGTCCTTGCCCCGCGAGAAGGCGCGCTGGGCGCTGTGCGCGTTGAGCTCCGCGTCCACGCCCACGTCGAAGAGGTCCGCTTCGGTCGTGCCGATGTCGCCGGAGGATTCTTGGCGTTCTGGGAGGGGGTTAGTATGGTAGATACGTAGTAAGTGAATGGGGAGGAGAGAGGGGAAGGAAGGGGTACTCACTTCTCTTGAGCGTCTTGATCTTCTCTAGAGTCTCGCGCTTGGCCTTCTGTCGCTCCTGGAGCTTGGCGACCTGGACCTGCTTGCCGAACTTCTTGAGGTCGCGCTGCTTGCGGGCCTCGGCTGAGGCCTTCTTGGCGCTAGCCTCCTCCACGAGCTTGGCTTTCACCATCTCCATGTGTCCGTCGTCCTTGATCATCTCGGCGAAGTAATCCGTGGGTCGCGAGAACGGCACGCCTTCGGTTTTCAGTAGGGCGCGCGCACGCTTCGCGGCGTCCAGGCTCTGCGCGTAGAAGGCGAGCTCCCGCTTCAGGTCGTCCTGGATGTCCTCGATGCCGTCGGCGGTGGGCTCGACGCTGACGACGCTCTGGTGCGTCGCGAAGGGCACTGTTTTGTCGGTGAGTATGGATATTCGGCTCAGCGAGGCGAGGAGCGCGGAGGTGTTGTTGATGGTGAGGCGCGAGTGCGGGACTAGATCTTCCTTCTCTTCGTCGGGGAGGTCTTCGAGGTCGGACACGGGTATATCCTCATCGTCTTCCTCTTCATCCTCTTCGTCCTCGGCCACGGCTCTCTTTTTCTTTCCATTCGGAGTGGCATTTTTGGCTTTGAGAGCGGCTTTCCGCGGGCGCTCTATCTTTTCCTCGAGATCTATGGAGGAATCGGAGCTGTCGCTTTCATCTACCGCTGCGAAGTCGATAAGACCTTCTTCCTCCTCGTCGTCGTCCTCTTCGTCGTCAACCTCTTCGGCTTCATCATCTAGGATTGATGCGCCGCCCTCGACCTCATCCTCATCTTCCTCATTGACACCCTCCCAGTCGCTATCGTCTTCATCGGCAGCGTCTGGTCTGGGTGCCCCTCCATTCTTGGCCTCTCTCTCTTGCCTCTTCTTGGTTCTTTCCTTGTGCTTCTTCTTCTCCTTCAATTTCTTGAAATCAACACCTTTCTCTGCCGCGAGGGCGACTTTCAATTTGCTTTTGCCCATTTTTGCGGTTGTAATCGAATTTTATGATACTTGGTTGGCTGATTGGACATGAACTTTTTCTAACTATTAACTAAGTTTAATCTTCAGACTTTTTTTTTTCTGCCGTTAGCTTAGCATACTGTGGCTGCCGGTTATTGTGGCTGAACAAAGCGGTGAGCCCAGAGTGGCTTAGCTTGGTTGTTTCCAGGAGGGGCAGTTTTGGTCCAATCAGACTCAATGAGTTGACCTCGAGTGTGCACATGAAATTTAATTATACCACCCTGAATCCTGATATTACCTGCACTTACCCCGTTTCATAAGTTAAAGACTCCCTTCCTATTAGAATCATGATGAAATACGTTTCGTATCTCGTACAAGGAGGTTGAGCAAATGTGTACAAGCAGCCATCATGCCGTGCCCCCCTAACTACTGGCCGGAACCACAAGCCACCAACATGAAGTAGGGTGAGAGCGATGTCCGTTAGTTCAATGAGATAATTCATTTTGTTTGACCTTAATACAACAACCCCTCGTGCATTCGTACCATTCGTTTTTATACAAACAATTACAAGTTTGTAATATAACTACAGGGGATTGTCGAGGAAATGTAAGAGCGCTTGGAAGCGTCCAACGGTGGAAAGAGACGTCAAGCGGATCAGGTTTACTTGGTCAGACTAGACGTCAGGTAGTATTACTTTTCACTAGTGCCTCCGTTAATAAAGCCTCGGTTTCTGGGAAGTGACCGTTCAAAAGGTCTATAGTTGATGAAAGAGGCTCGAGTGCTGTTTTCACAATCGATAATAATTCTTCCTTGGTGAAAATAACTTCAAATTGACGGCGAAGAGATGGCATGGAAACCTCCACCACTTCGAGATTCCAATCTGAAGCGGGAGCCGTTTGTTGAATAGGTGGTAAAGTTAACACGTCTTCCTGTTCCACATGTGGATGGGTTTGAAGGAATGCAATCTTTGTATGCCGACTTGACTACGCGGTACGCCGTTAATTGACCTTTCGCTGGATCAGCGTTTGTTTTCTTCCCACCCTCATTGGAGGATGTAGAGGCATGTTGATCTTTCATAGTTGAGGACGATGAAACAACGAATGTGAGAGAGGGCTTTATGATAGTTAATAAAGGAGGTAAATGAAAACTAGTGCCCGGAGGAAGGGGATGCATCCGACACCAGACCTCAGAAGCATCACCGCGTTGTACGCTGAAGTGTTGCTGGAATATTAAGATGTCTTTCAACGCTTGATCTATCACAGCGTCAGATACGGCCTGCCTAATCATTGAAACATACGGTTCGTTATTAGGATCTGTACATGCAAGGAATTCTCCCCAAAAGA
The DNA here is from genome assembly GCA_022836615.1 of Annulohypoxylon bovei var. microspora. Classification (NCBI taxonomy): domain Eukaryota; kingdom Fungi; phylum Ascomycota; class Sordariomycetes; order Xylariales; family Hypoxylaceae; genus Annulohypoxylon; species Annulohypoxylon bovei. The sequence continues at coordinate 287,894 of MU405222.1, read as the reverse complement.
AGTTAACCTTAAATGGAAGACTCATCTTATCTTAGTATAACTATGTAATTGTAAACGTATTACTGTACTTTTAACATACAATAGAAAAAGTTAAAAGATCAACATGAAGCTAAGTCATAAATTAATGAAAGGAAACAGTTAAACATATGATCCAGTCACGTGAATACCTACAGTTTTAACCTTAGGTTTCAGAAAGTAAATATTAATAGGGGACTACTATTGAAAGAAATCTGATAAGAAATGATAAGGATATTACTAGTAAGGATTTGGTAAGAAACTGATAACTTATCTCCAAGCGGTTATTGGCTATTAATTTTTAGCGTGCCTTGGTGGACCCGACAAAACACAGAATATTTTTAAAGAAAAAAAAGAAAAAAAAAGGGTTGTCCAACGAGTTTTGTCACTATTATTCAAATTTCACGACATAAGCCGTCGTGAAGACCCGGGTAATAATCGCATAACTAGACATCATGGTGGTTATTGCAATAGCCAATAGGGTCGTCATCATCCGTTGTGCGCAGACCATAAATTCAAAATAGTTGAACTACATAGGAATGCGCCCCTATGTTAGTCATGGATCCACAATAGGAGAAGAGAACACATCGAGAATATGACGGATTCTTTTTTATGTCCGTTGGATTTTATTTAACTATGTGCACAGGTATGCGAATATGGCTTGTTTTTCAAGCCCACAAGCCCTATTCCTAGCACACCGAATGACCATCTACAATGGGTTAATATCCTTAATAACAATGTCAGGATTAGGGGTTTACCTACTGTTTTCATGCCACCAGCAATCACCCAGTTTCTGAGGGAGATCCAGACCTGCTTTTCAGCAGATTTCAATCCATCTTCTGCTTCTTCACTTTACGCTCCTCTGGGGCTCCTGGGCTTTGACGGCGGCGCTTCTTGGTGTTGCTGCCGACAAGACTGCCAGCTCCTTGGACCAGGTCAGCGCCGTAGCCGTTCTGGCCAGATTCGCGCTCCTCAAGGAAAGGTTCCTGGAAGACAACCTTCTTGTCCTGATCGGCCTTGAGGGTGCTAAACTCGCTCTTGAGGCATCCCTGGAGATTGTCACTCATCGGCTGGTCTGGTAAGGGGGAAGTTTATTAGCACATCTCGCTAATATCAGTAGATAATTAGATGAAATCAAAGTTCCTTACCAAAGTCGTCCTCGATGCTCGGGAGGGGTGTCTCTGGAGAGATTGGGGACGTGGCGGGATGTAGGACGGAGAATACAGGTCCTGACAATATCTGGTTTCGTACTCGCTCGAGCTCTTCTAGTAGACGAAATTGTTAGAAGCTTATCCAGCGTGGTATATTTTCGATATCGCCGAGGTACATACCGTCAGCCATTCTGAGCAACTCCTCGGCCATTCTCTTATCATCGCGTACGGGCGCGTAACGACTGCGTCGGCGTATCTGACCATAATTGGAGGCGGAAGATACGGATCCAAGGCTACCGTCCTTGAAGGCGATAAAATCCTCGCTGAAGACCTTCTCGGGAGTAGAGCGGAAGGGCGGAGGGTCTTTTGTAGGATCCATCTTGAAGAGTTGGTAGATGGTGAGGCAATGAAGAAAATGTTGTTGGTAAATGAGGAATTTGAGAGGGAGGAACGTGTTTTGTGTAGAGGGTACCAAATGAAAAGAAAGAAAGAAAGGTACATAGAAAAGTTCACAAGGTCACAAGTCTCATCATCAATAGACACGATTGGTATGCCGAGAAATGAGTGAAGGGCAATATAAGAGGCCCGAATTATATTGACGATATTGATTACCAACTTAACCATAGTTACACCTTACCTAGTAGGATAGAATAGGTCCCTACTTAGACTTTGGGCTCTGATTTCGAGGATGACAATAGGAAGACCTGTATGTTAGCTTAGGATAGGGGCAATGATAACAGTACCATTCCATAGCAGAGCCGAGAATTTCAGGCTCATAGGTCTGTTTAGCAGATTGTTACCTTACCTCACTTCCACTATACCTAGGTAACTTAGGTCACAATCATTCATGAACGAAGCATCTTCGCGGCAACGAATTAATTCAGTTTATGAATAAGCGCATGCATAGAGCGAAAAAAAAAAAAGAACTAGTCCTTCTCACTGATCCAGGGCAACCATGGTATCCACAATTCCCGACTTCTGTAGTAAAGTCTCCATCAACCAACCCCCTTTTCATCACTGCCCCTTCCTGAAGACCATGTACGATGATGAAAATCATCATAAACCCTGAGAATCAGACTAGTTCATCTAGCAGTGGTCATCTGTGAAAAATTAGTATCTCTAGTAGTAGCCTCAGGACACTAAGAGCTTACCTGTTGTGACCATGCCACTAATAATAATCACGTCACCCGAGAGACTCGCGGTAGCATAGCCCTTAGAAGGGTTCAATGCCGCTTCTGTCGCTTAGGTCCGCGCTCCTCCGTGCTTGAGTCATCTCGTAGGCGACCATCCGACACTTGGATCATAAGATGGTCATTCACACGGGGGCGGTATCGTAACTCGCCGGTATGAGCCCGGACCTTTCGTGTAGCGAGTGGGGTACCACGACGTGATTTGCGGGTATTGTTGGCGTCATCCTCTTCGGAAGTGTTGTAACTCGAGGTATTGTCGTCTCGGTTGTCATACCGGTCAGACACGTGTCCATTGGCAATCACCTCCGGGGAAGCTGCCCTGTGACCTGAGGATGAATTGAACGCGACGCTCTGTCTAGTGAGATCGTCTTCGGACATTGGGGGCACTGAGTGCTTGTCTAATGGATATGTGGTCAGAAATATTCGGAATAGTTATTAGGTGATAAAGATACATACCCTGAACTGCAATACCAGCGCCAAGTCCAACATCGTTGGTTTGAGAACCGGCAGAACGATTTGCGATAAGCTGGAGAAAATGAAGACGACGTCGCTGCTTGGCCGTCATCGTGGGTGGAGTTTGCGGTTCTAGTGCCGGCGCCCCAAGCAGTCCGTCGCGATAGAACGGGAAAGTAGATGACTTAGTAGCATCGTCTGCATTGATAACGACTGGGTTCTCCTCGGAACCCTTCTTAGGAATGACCTGAGCGTACAGGTGATCACTGGCTCGTCCCATTGTGAATAGTTGTTTGGCGATTCTCTAGTCGATAAAAAGATGAGGCGACCGATTGCTAATGATGGTGCCGAGGGTGTTGATGTTTTTTATTGGTTGGTGAGTTGAGAAAGTGTAAGTTTTCTTGGGTGGAAAGTGTGAAGGGGAGAGAAAGATGGAAAAATTCTTGGGGGGAGAAGAGTATTTATATGTTTTCGTGGGAGAAGGTCGACGAGGAACCACAAAATGGTAACCGGGCGACGTTAGTCATGGGACAAATTTAGAGTTTAGGCAACGAGAATATAAGAGTGGTCCGAGTGTGTTTGCTGTCGATATCAGGTAGGTCATCGCCTAGATGTCGTTCTTTGCGCACATGACCCCTTTGGCCCCATAATAACCCGAGTTATATGGTGCGAATAATTTGCAGTTAAAGCAACATAGCAAGCCTTGGTACCTGATTCAGTTAATATCTATGAGATCGAAATATAAAATTTCCTACTCAAGGGGCCCAAGATAGGGGGATGATGAACTCAGTCTTCTTAGAGCAATTTAGAAATAGCCCCTTTTCGTCGTAAGTATTTACAAGCCAAAACTTAAACCTTTATAAATACTACTAGGTACATCAATGAACGTACTAATGGGTTCATATGATAATTGAATTAAGTATCTACCCCTATCTTCATGAATGGGACAACTCAAAGTTGCTCTAATGTTATGAAATGAAAACAAAATCATGATATTTCATACATGTAATGGGATACTTAGACGTATCAAGAGACACAGGAGAACCAAGCTTTAAAATAGGGATTGTGAGGTTACATGGCTCCCTTTATGTTAGAGAAAACCACGTAGTATAGGTACCTGGAGTAGTTACTTAATATGACTTGGAAAGAAAACATGTTGCTAAGAGCAAACGTTCTTCATGTACTTTTAGGATTGCTCTTATGCCATGCACTTACGTATTAAAATTGAAAGATAATTGTTAATTTTGATATCATTAGATCGAAACACGTAGTTTTCTAGCTGCGGTATCCTTTTGTTACAAAATTTAGATTGAACTTGATTTCTATCTATGATCAAGTTTACCCAGATACTTGACGTCGGAAGAGCATACTGAGGATGTATACCTGTTTGTTTGTGTATAGAGGGTCTTTATAAAAAAGGGGTACTGTTATTGTATTGAATAGTGATTGAAAATGATATGGGTTTATGATAGACGATAACCTACCTAAGTAAGATACGGCTTATGTGAATAGTGAGTGAGTGACGCAAGTGGGGAATATATGAACTTTTCTCTAATAATTCATTTAACATCAAAATGGCCTACACTTGTATAGGGGTAAATTTATTATCTTCCATTAGCAAAAGGACCTTGTGTTGTACAAGGGGTGCCGTGATGGGTATCACGTGACAAAGCTGGCCATGTGCTTAGGTAATCCCTGTATTAGGTAAGACGTAGGTTATGGCAGTTGCTTATGTAAAACTCTATTTTAAGCCACAGTTCGATGGCATTGAATCGTAACCCTTATTAGTAAGCGATGACTTGCGTAGGTAGTCTCGAACTTGGTCCCTTATCCTAACTATCGTTCGGTTTCTTCTGGCAGATCGTCACGAGGGCTCCCGATCCTGTGAGGAGTTCCTATTTAGCTCGTCATGTAATATATCGCGAAGGCGAGAAGTGAGGGGAAGCGTCGCCTATCAAGCCGTATTCGTAACATTCCTAGCTCTGCCCCCTACGAAGGCATCGCCGGCCTCGGTTAGGACGGAGACGTGAAGGGCAGCTAAGGAGGGCCAAGAGTGCGGAGTCGACTCCTGATCGTCGCTGGGAGGCAGCGCGATCCCACGCAGTCCCCCAAACCGGGCAGAATCATCTGCCGACCTTGGCGTCGTGTATAATATATATGACACCCCTTGGGAAGCCGACTGGGCGCGTTGCGCGCTCTAGCTAGGTCCCTGACGATTGCTAGATGTGTATAGAGCGCGGAGGGTTGCAGCCGGCCATCGATCTAGGTACGCCAGCCCGAACCGGCTAAACTTGAGATTAAAGAGCGTATGTATGGGCGTATACTCTTTTCGATAACGATAAGATGCCAAGAAGCGGTGTCACCCTCATCTACGTTCCCCAAGCTGTCGTGTCAAGCTCATGCAGCCACCGAGAGAGAAGAACAAGCGAGTATGTGACATATGGGATGCAGGTGGATAAATGAAAAAGGGTCGCTGTGGGGGAGGGGAAAGTTACATCAGACTACCCAAGGTTATGGAAGATGGTGTTCCGACAACGTCTTCATCGTCATCGCCTGCCTATAAAGTAGAAGGGTTCAGGAGTCGGTGAGCGAGAAGACAAGTCAGCTCTGAACACTGTCCTTATCCTTAACCTAGCAGCCAAACAGCAAAACCAAAAACGAACAACCATGGCCATCTCAACCGAAGTACCGCAGACCGTGGACTGGAACGGGAAGAAGGTCCCGATCTACCCCATGGAGATCATCGACTTCTCCAAGCTGCTCTCCCAGGAGCCCACTGAGATCGAGAGGCTTGTTCAGTGCTGCCAGGACGCGGGTTACTTCTACCTGGACCTGCGAGGAATCGACGGCCGCAGGATGGTCGAGGACCAGCAGGACACGCTGAAGCTCATGTACCGCTTCTTCGACGCGCCCCTCGAGGCCAAGAACGAGTTCGGTCTCGTTGCTCCCCACCTCGGGTAAGCAAAAATAAAGAAACAAGAAACGAGAAACGTCGAAAATTCCCACTGACACGTGAGCCAAACAGCTACGAGCCCATCGGCTCGCGCACCGGCGTCCTCAAGGACACCAAGGACGGGTACGAGATGATCAAGGTGTCGCGCGACGAGATCCAGAAGGACAGCCCGCACCTGCCGGCCGTGATCAAGAACAGCCCGGACATGAAGGTGCTCGAGCACGCGATCGCGGGGGCCAACATCGCGACCAAGACGATCCTGGCCTCGCTCTCCACCGCGCTCGGCCTCACGGGCGCCGCGCGCTTCGAGAACTCGCACCGCAACGAGCGGCCGTCGACCAGCACGCTGGCCATGATGCACTACATCCCGTCGGAGCCGACGGCGAAGAACATCGGGCACCAGAAGCACACCGACATCAGCTCGCTGACCTTCCTGTTCGCCGAGCAGTGGGGCCTGCAGGTGCGCCCGCCGGGATCCAAGGAGTTCGGCTTCGTGGAGCCGAAGCCGGGCATGGCCGTGATCAACGTGGGCGACTCGCTGCGCTTCGCCTCGGGCCACACCATGCAGTCGTGCATCCACCGGGTCGTCCCCCTCGACCCCACCGAGCACCGGTACTCGATCGCCTACTTCCTGCGCGCCGAGAACGATACCATGTTCACCGACAGCGAGGGCCGCCTGATCACCGCCGGCCAGTGGCACGACGAGAAGTTCTTCGCCTTCACCAGCCCGCCCGAGGTCCAGGCGCTGGCCCCCAGCTCCATGATCCTCGGCGGCATGACGGAGGAGGACGAGTCGGAGGCCGAGACCAAGGACGCGCCTAGCCCCATCTTGGGCGCGACCAGCGGCCTGAAGGAGTCGGTCCAGGTGTACTAGACGCGATGCATCATCCCTTGGATTCCTAAAAGGGGAGAATGGGGGGTTTTAGAGAGGAAGATGGGTTGATACCTACCTACTAACGGTCGTTATCCCTTAAGGACTCCCGAGAACACGAAGGCCATCCTTGTTCTCTCGTTGTGTACTAGATCGGTCAGTACATCTTCTAGATCGCCTCATACACAGGGCAGATAGATGGAGGGAACCAATATACTCTATAGGTACCTACTATATGTAGTCTTCGAATGTGACTATTTCTTTTGCCGTTATGACATGTTCGATCTGTATATTGAGAAGAGGCTGCGTGACTGTGTTAGATCAATCAGGGATAACTAAGTTATATATCGTACGAAACTAGATTCTCTCGGTTAATAAAAACTCAAGATATAAAATGATATAAAACCCATATCGATATCACGCAATGGTCGTACGTCCTAGAGTGGTCGGATACTGGACCATCAAGGCTCATTGAAATTCCTACCGACCTATTCCTCAGCCTGGCATTATAACGAGGGCAACTACATATCTACCTAGGTAGGCACTCAGGCTCAATGAATTCCCATCCCACCAATACCACGAGCAAGGTTATCGATCTCCTCTGCCCGTTGCACCCCTTGAGCAGGTGTGTGATGAGTACCACCGACAGCCGCCCCACACTCTGGGCATCTAGCCTGCTGCATCGGCATTCCGCACTCGCCAACAGTAAAGGGATGCCCATTTTCACAGTTGTACCAATGGCCTGTCCCGCGTAACTCACGCGACATGGCCTGGTATACCGCTCGCAACTCGTCCGTAGAGACGGTCTCATAGAATACGTTATCGCGTATCATTTTCTCCGCAGCTTCGATCTCCGCGCTTAGGCCTCGGGTCTGGCCTTTAAACTGTTCGACTAGACCACGAGCGATAGTTAGGCGCTCCGAGGCTTGCTTCTTGAGACTCTCCATCTTTTTGTTGTTAGAATCGCTCGACGAGTCCTCGCCGTGTAGCAAAAATGCTCGGCTGAAAGCACAGAATTGCGCGTAGTAGATGTAGGCCTCGGTTTCCTGTCTAGGGTACTTTGCCGCCCGAGCACCTGCTGCTAAAGAATCACAGTCATTGATATGCTGAGAAAAATCCAACTCGAGTTTGTTACGAGACGACCGTAGATTTTCCCATTGTACCATGAAGTCAGAGATAATAATGATGTCGCATTTCACCCAAAGCGACAATGCTTGAAAAAGTGCTCCATGCTGGATTTTCGTTTCGTCGAAGGCAAAGGTCCCTGTGATTTTCCTTTGCTGTATGGCATATTGGACAAAGTTGTCGACTTTCTGAAACGGCTGCTCCTCTCTTTTCACTTGTCCAACGAATGTGTTTATTCTGTGCCAGAGTTTGGTCGCTTCGTCGTACCTGTTATTTTCTAGCCAGTCGCGGATGAGCTGGATCTGTCTCACACGCCCGATCGACATTTTCTTCTTGCCAGGCTGAGTATTTTGCCGCGACCCTCCGAGAGGTACCGGCATCTTCGATATGCTCTCCTGCGCGTCAAGCAAGCTAGTTGCCAGCTTAGCATACTCAATTTGAGACCAAGCAACAAATTTCTTGGTGGCTTCGTCGAGCATAGCTCGTCGTACAATTCGCCCATATCTTGCAATGTTTCGAAGAGATCCGCGACAAGTAGGACAAACTTTGACCTCCTCCACTGAAAAGGGTTCGGAGGCGTTGCCAATGGCTGTTGGATTTGGACTTTCGTCAGTCGACATTGTATAGTGGGCTTTCAGGTCCATGATACCATCCATATTAGTCTTTGTGATGAAATGGCCACAGTCCGGGAAAACGCAAGGATCATCATTTAGATCAATTTCGTGATATTCCGTACCCATGATAAAGTCTACCATGACTTTCTTTACGTCTTCAGAACAGCATGTTTGACAGAATTTCTTGTCAGGACAGGCCTCACCACATATAGATGGGCATTGATGCCCACAGCCCAAAAGTTTCTCACACCTTTTCGAGCAAGGCACCCAGTCGCAGGGAGCAGCACATGGCATAGTGCACTGTGAGTGGGGACAACTTGATGAGCAAGTCTGCCCGGCACAAGGTGCACAAGGCTCATGACACTTCTTGCTGCATCTAGAATGGCTGCAGCGGACCTCGCAAGGTGTTGGACATAGGGGACATGCTGCCTCGCCATGACACGGCTGTTGGCAGCTGTGACGGCACGTCGTGTATTTGCGCCCGCATTCCTGTCTACATATTCCATCTACAAGAATAGGTGTTAGTAATTTCTTCTTTTTTAGGGAAGAGTGTTAGGAGTTTTGAGCAAATCTCAGAAGAAATAGCTCCTCGGTGAGTTTATTTAGGAAATCCTCACTCTCGAGATAGGCTAGAAAGGGGAAAAGAAAAGAAAAGAAAAGAAAAAGGAAATCTCGATGTTACATACGATTCGTAATGACGATTTCGCCCGCTTTCCTCTCCTTGCACTGGTAGCATGGGCTCTTGCAAGAATGGCCACATGGCCGAGGATCTAGACACATCTTTCCACATCTGTAAAGATCGGTACTGACGTCTACGTGACAGAATACCTCAACCATATGGTCGCAGCCGGGCACTTTCTTCTGAACCATTTGCTTACACGCGATGGATGAAGGATCTTGCGCCTGCCAACAATACGCCGAGGGTATTTTATGGCCACAGGCAAGGGTGATGTCGAGATTCTGCAGGTATTCGTCACACTTAAGCTTGCAAGGTGCGCCGCAAGCAAATCTACATCGATGCTGACAGCCTTTTTTGAGTCTAGGGCATGGCTCGAGACACTCGACGGCGTTGTGCAAATTCTCATGATGACATCTGTTGATACAGGAATGTCCACAGGGTAAGCGTCGGTCGCAACGGAGAATACACCCCCCTTCAGGTGCAACTCTCAAGAAATCATCAGCCTTAGACACCAAAAGAGGTTCTTCGGGATCAGGATGTCGGGGGCCTAAAAGAGTAAGTGTCAATATTTAATACATTCAAGAGTAGAAACTACTCACATTGTAACTCCAACTCATTTCCAATATTTCCATTTCTCTCAAGGATTTCTAGCACCTTGGCCCACATATCTACATGTCTGTAAGTATTGGCGTTCCCGACTAGATACATACCATGCTGGGCTCGGCTTAGCAGGACATTGATGCGGTTGGATGTGCTCAGGAATCCGCATTTATTCTCATTGTTGCTTCTCACAAGGGAAATAACCACTACTTTAGCCTCTTCGCCCTGAAAATTATCGACAGTTGCCAATCGGATACTCTTTAATAGGGTTCTCTTGATGGCGGGAGGTTTCTGTGGCTGGGTAGCCATGTTCTCGTCTGTCGACTTATCTGCATCAAGAGCTTCGAGCTCCTCTAGATCTCTTTCACCAACCGAGATTTCAAACAACCTCCCCATCTCTCGGCGGAGTCGATGGAGCTGTCCTAGGTAAGGTGTAATGACGGCGATGTCATCTGCACCATATGATCCTTGTCTGACCAAGTGCTGGACGAGTGCTATAGTCATCTCAATCTCAAATGTGTTTGTGCGTGAAGTAGTTGTTGGGTCCAGCTGCGATGCTTGGTCTTCTGGAGACTCATGGTGTAACCAAAATAAACGTTTCTTCACGCCGTAAATTCCTGGGTACTTGGCTACAGCTCCTCCATCTTCTAGTGACGGGTATAAAGTTGATCGAATTAACTCCGATACATTTGGGTGCATTCGTCTTTGGGTCTCTAGCGTATCAAACGGCAATCTCGGGTCGGTGTCGTAAGCTGGTTTGATCAATCGCTCGAATAACGACACATCTAAGGAGTACTGAGCTCCTCGGTTACTTGTGCTCTGAAGATCATAATTCACAATCTGAGGTCTTAGTTGCATGTGGTCGCCGATGAGAATAGTATGCTCGACTGATGGGAGTAGAGCAGTAAGAGTGTGTGCCTCGAGAACCTCGCCAGCTTCCTCACACTACAACAACGATAGTTAGTAATTTCTCTTTTAGAAAAAGGTTCTAGAAGTTTTAAGCATATCTCGAGAGCAAGTACCCCTTACACAGCAAAATTAGGAAGTTATCGCTCTCGAGACAGGCTAAAGGGGAGGAGAGGATGGTGAACTCTCGATTTTACATACTAGCATGACCTTGCATCTCAGCTTTTGGAGCAGGTCGATGTTCCTCGCTAGACCAGTAGTTGTAGCCCCAACAACATCTGATTCGTGTAAACATCGAAGGTCGACATCACGCGACACTTTGTCTAAATTGTTTTTGGTATCTTGGTAGCTCTTGTAACTGCTTATGACATCGGTTATCAGCGGATCACGTAAGTTTCGTATCCAAGAATTATAAAGATGTGACCTCTCGGTATTAGTCATGCCCCAAACATCCGCATTTAGTAAATCGTCGACGCTACGAGGAGCGGAATTGTCTCGTGCACCGCTGCGTCTCCATTGGCCAAGGAGTTGGCCAGGACTGGGACGTTGTTGCTGTCGGTAACCTTCGTCGTCTTCTATGGCAAATAGGGACGCATAGTGTCGAGGATGGAATTCGGAAAGGTAGTCTCGTAGTTTAGCAGGAGTTTGGCAGGATGCAAGATCCCCAATCGAATCTGTTATGGCGAGAACATCATCATCGCGTTCTTTCCTTAGTTCGTAGAGAGACCCTCTTTCGGCCCTCGTACGCTCCGCAGCTTGGGCTACGACACGGAGATTGACACCCTCTAGTTCTTCCTCCTTTGACCTTGATCCTATTCGAATGACTTTGACCTTATCGCGCTTCAAGTGTACTAACAATTGGTCCAGTGCGTGGTTGGTATAGCATACGCAAAGAATGGGCCCCAGATTAGCCTGGAGTTTGTTTGCGAGTAGTACTTTTATGATCTTCTCGCCCGTATAACCTATATGATATTTTGTTAGTAAAAGTAATTGTTTATGAAATCTGAAGCCGCCAACAAGAACCCATGGCATCCGTCTCGAAAAGGGGGGCCCGGGGGATTATGACACTTACTTTTCCCTGTACCAGGCGGTCCTTGGATTAGAGCTACTCTTCTTGACAATGCGTTTAGGAGGGCACCAGATTGGGTTAGATCGAGTGAAGAATGATTTGACAACAGCTGGGGGTCGAGTGGAGTCCGAGGAGAATGATTCAAGGCGGTATCATCGTTTGTCAGGCACTTTAAGTTGAACGAAAAGCCTGGCTTGGTCGTGTAGTGAGGAGCGCCGACCACTTTTGTGTCTAGTTCCAGTTTCTGTTTAGCTGGGGCAAGCAGGTCGTCGAAAGGTACGTTAGACTTTTCCGACATGCGTTGAAGAGCTATAAGCGTATGCTGGAATGAGGGTAACAGAACACGAGGAAATTCCACAAGGCATCGTTGCTGCCTGTAACCAATCTCCTGGAACCATCGGAGCGTTTGTCCAATATCCCTGGGGCAAGCCTCAGCGAGATATAGATAGGCATAGGCGAACACTTCATCATCGGCAAGAGATGGTTTCTTCTTGAGCTCTTCGCCCTCAGCCTGCGTCCTGGTATTCCCTTTGGGCCCATCTGTTACGATAGTACTCTCACTAACCACACCGAACAGCACATCTCGCTTCTCGGAAAAAATACAGACAAGGCCACTAGGCTGGAGACGCTTAGAGTTTTCCCACCAATCTCGACGCTGGTGAGCAGTCTTTTTCGATATGGGCTGATGGAATTGAATAAGTAATTCTATGCCCTGGTTTTTGTTAAAATCAATATCGACGACTGAAGCTTGGTCGTATGCGTAGGTACGAAGACTATTCTTGTTTCCGCGGTCTTGTTTGCGTTTGGGGTTTCGCATGGCATCGAGCTGTGCGCTAACTGCATCTCGAAGTTGACCCACCGTATCTTCTCGCAACAGACGGAATTCTCTGTCGAGACGACCGTGAATACCTGGTCTATGGAATAATGCCGAATGTGTAGTCGGCAAGTATTCGTTGCGGATCGAAGTAATTTCTTCGTAAGTGGGCAGGATTCTGATCTTGCAGATATCATCATGATCGTTGTCATGTCGAGGCCCGTTCGCCGAAAGGTTTCCAGGCAGATCTTTCTGCATGACAAATTCAGCTCTTGTCACTGGAACCTTCTTCTCTTCTTTAGCTTCATTTATAGCACTACCAACCCCAAGGCGTCGTTGAAGGTACTGTAGATATTTCCGAGCCTGTAATTTCGAAAATTCGTTGGGGGAATTGCCAGCAGCTTGGACGCGGGTCCCGAATCGCTCAATTATTTGGTTGAAATTGTCGTTGACAATATTACTAGTATTGCAGTCGACCATCGCGGCCAAGCCCGAGAGGGAAAGCTCACAAGCAGATATTCCATACGCATCCTCTGCGGCCATAGGCGTAGTAGACCAAACATCAAGCAACCCTAAGATGAAATCAAACAGGGTTCTCATTCGTCTGCCGCCGATGCCCTGGATGAAGTTGTACATGGTAGCAACTTGTTGCTCAAGCACGTTAGAGTCGACAACTCGATCATGAGTAAGAACAAGAAACATCGGCCGTATTTGGTTTAGCCATAGACGGACTTTGGTAGATTTGTCTGTAGCTTCGGGAATTTGTCGATCGGTAAGATTCTTAATGAAGGCAAGACCAGCCTCTTGAGCCATAACTTTGACAGTCTCTTGTGAAGCACCGACGTCTCCCTCCATTAGCTCAAGGGCAATTTTGAAATACTTATCGTATGTCTGAGGGCCCATGAAAGTAGACGAACGAATAGGGCGCGAATTCGAAGAGTTCAAATTAAATTGTCGTTTCCATTCTTTAAGACGGTCGCCGGCTGGGTTCGACGCCTCTTGGCGGTTCCTACCTTGTGTCCGTTCCTGAGACGAACTTGCTTGAGATGGAGGACTTTCATGCGAGTATTTACATTCTGCTCCGTATTTGCACCTGCCATGCTGGGAGAAATGATGGCAGGGCGCCTTGAGCTTTGGCACACGCCGTTTCCTAGAGGGGTACGTTAGCAGTTGAGTAGAAAATGTTAGAAACGGTTGCAGCGCCGTCGCGGGATAGGGTTTTAGGCAAGAAAGTCTCCTCACCGGTCCATGGTCGTTGTAGGTGAAGTTGGGTCAGTTGTCTATCCAAGTCTGAGTGCAGATGGTCGATAATGTAGGTAGTAAATCTGGTTGTATGAGTAGTGCGGGAGTGGAAGATTTAAATGATAATATGATAGAAAGTTTATATCTTATGCAATTTATCGACCATCTAAAGAACCAATTTTTGGATGAAAGTAAAGGTACCAGGTAGCAATCAGAAGAAAAGTTCGATAAAAAGGAACCGAAGTGGAAACTGCTCGAGGCAGCCTGCTGTTTGAGTAACGAACGCAGGGCATATTTGGGCCACAGGTGGCCACGCCTACAGGTATACTTTTAATACCAGCACACCTCAGTTCTCCTGTGAGAGGTCATCGGCAGCGGCACAACATCCGGGTGCGGGAAACACATAAGACGCTGTCAGATTAAAACCCAATAATTTACGATAAATAAAGGGCTCATGTTACTGAACAAACGGCAGGGGGTTAAAACATGGGTTGGGCATAGTTGACTGTCGATGACCGACTGTTGTTGGGATATAGCCACAACCGCTAAGATTGTTATCTCTTGATGTAAAATAGGTAAAATAAATTCTAAAAAAAAACACTTGAGCAATAGCATGAAACCAGGGTGGGATTGTGCCATCACGATAGGGCTTCGAGACGCAGCTCGAATCGATGGCGCACTCGGGAGGACGTCGTTGGTGGCCCAGTACTGCCTACGAGGCTCCGATACCCCGAGGCCTCCTAAATCGTCTAGTTGAACATGCACACAGCCGGCCAACAGCCAATAGCGAAGGCATATTTGATTGTAAACGCTGTTGACCCTTTCTAAAGTTTGGTATCATTGCTAGGGAGCCGCTGCAGTTGGTGATTCTCATCTCAATATTCGGCAGGTCACCGAGGTCCGCTTGTTTCGAATGCCCTCTGCGCCCACGTCGTTAAAAACCTGCAGCCTTAAGTGATAGGCAAGGCAGATTTTGAAGCAGAGGCCTCAATTGGAACTCGCGCATAACCCCACGATCAGGTATCAGCGGAGAAGGGGACATTTCCGCCGAAAATGAAATGTTCAAATCTGTACACACTTGGGGGGTTGATATAGAATTGTTACATGTCGTTTTGATTCATCTGAGCGACTTTGTGTCATCCCACTACAGGCCAACCTAGCTTGAGAAGGCTGGCAGGATGTTCTGGAGTATGGGACATTAACGTATTTGAAGCCATAGAGTTCATGTAAAGGTGATAATTAAGAATATGATATACATTAGGTATGTATGTAAACCGGTTTCATCAAGAGGAAGTAACCATAGATGCATGAAGCTTCCTAAAATTTGGTTGAGTTGATGAAGGTACCTCCGTCATTCAACTCCAAGGCTCTTGCAAAATTTTATACTTATATGCATATTAGTAATACTCGGGTCAGCTTACATGAATATTCGCGATATATAACTATATATGTTATTAGATTTAGTCAGTTACTAGTTTCTTTTCGAAATAATGTTTCTATTTCATCAAGAGTTACAGAGTATGTACCTAATAAACAAACTAGTAGTAAAACGTCAAGTCGTTCTGCAACGGCTTCCATCTTTCTTGAATACTCTTACTATAAATAGCGACGATTAGAAAGTTCAAACGAAGCTCTTAAGTGAAAGAGACACCAAAGCGCTGACAGGGCTGATGATTTTTATTGTCGGAGAATTGCAACTCAGACGTTTCCACACGTTACCTACTGAGAGCGGAAGAGATCGTCGCTGAATCATTCTGGGGATAGAGTCATCTGACTGAACGACCAAGCACGAACACCGTAACATTGCGACAATAGCTCTCACTTGAAAACGTCAATTGCATCATTTGCGCTAGCTTAGAAGCTCATTTATAATATTCGGCAGGCCTTATGCTTACAGCATATTGACCAATGCTTGGTTCTGGGCGCTGTCGCAGGTCTGCGCGTCCTTGTTTCACCTGATGAGACGCTGTAAGGACCGACTGCCAGATATGTGACGAGATTTTCAATTATACAGTAAGAATTTATTCAAATACCTCTGTTATCCCTGAAATCGTTCCCAGATACTTTTGATCTGATCAACATCGGGTCTATTTTTTGTTTATTCTTTTGTTTATTTTTATCCTACTTCGCATTGCTGGTCAATCTGCGTTATTGTACATACCTAGCACATAATAATTTCACCCCTTCCTAATTCAAGATGCTGTACAAATCTCTTGCCATTCTAGCAGCGGCGTCGGTGGCGTTAGCTGCTACTCCTAAAGGGTTCCAGCCCACTACAGAGGCTACTCTGTTCGTTTCCTACGGCAGCAAAGCAGCCGCAAATGGTGGAAATGTCCTGGAAAAAGCGGGTGAGCTATCTAGAAACAAAATTCTTACCGTGGTGAAATTTACTCATAAGAACCGAAGTAACGCAGACGGCTCCTAGTGTTGGGACACAGTCCAAGCTAGATGGAACATCGTTCGCGGTGTTGATGATTGACCTGGATATCCCCACGAACAGCCCTCCCGCGACCGGAACTTTACTCCATTGGATGCAGACCGGGTTGACCCAGAGCACGAAAGCGACGGCTATAAACACGACCACGGGTAGCATGAACGCTTTCCTGTTGCAAAATTCCAAAAACCAGGCAGCATTTGCAGCGTATTTGGGACCGGCGCCACCAGCTCGAACTCCGCTATCTCATCGATATACGCAGATCCTGGTGGACACGTCGAACGCCACGACCAATAACCTCAACATCCTCCAGACGGCAGCTTCGAATCGAAGTAACTTCAATGCCATGTCCGTCTTAACACAAGCCGGATTAGCAAACAAGGTCATAGCCGCCAATTTCTTCAACGTGACGAACTCCACTACCGCCAGCTCTGGGGGGAGCTCCCGTAGTACTGGAACCGGCTCTGCCACCTCACCGACTCAGACCTTTGTTCCCGCCGCGGCGGTGTCACAAAGAGCGAGCGTGATGCTTTTGGCTATCGGTCTGGTTGGTGCTGTATTCATCAGTCTGTAGATTGATTAAATTGGGATGAGATGAGATGAGGTAGCGATAAGCCAGTATCAGCGCGCAAGAAAAAACGAGAGCAGTCATGTTTGCCGATTCCCTTTCGCTAGAGGTCCACATAAATCTCAGAAATCTCAGCAATCATGACTAAACTACACGTACTGAGTTCGGTGTTTCGGAAAAGGAAAGCAAGCGGTATTATACCATCGAGATCAGAAGCAACCAGACAACCTACTTGGCTCGCTGAGAGCTCATGTAACAGTAAGCTCTGCTTTCACGCGCGGGTAAATAACTATTCCCGGGAAAGAAAGTTGCCTTATGCCGAACGCTACGATTACGAGTTCTCTCTTAATATACCCTTTTCGCCCGGTATGCATGAACTGTACCCGGTGATCGTTGATTAGATCATAACTGCCGCGAAGAGTTAAGAAATGTATTCTCGGGACGTTGCACATGAATAGTTCCATCTCCTACTTAGTTGGGATCGCTTGACCAATCATTGAATCCCTCGCCTTATTGTTCCCAGATCTAGCGATGCTGCGTACCGGTCCCCTCCTTCAACCATCCTCCTTTGTCGTCTTGGCCGTCCTGACCGTCCTGGCCGTCTATTCGTCGCGATTCTTAGCAGCTTAGCTCCAACTCTTTGACAAGCTTCCCCGCAAACATCCCTTTCTTATGTGCGTGTGTAGACTTCCGAAACCCCCCACTTCACCGATGGCCGAGTACATAGCTCTGCTTCGAGAAGCTTAAAACTCATCGTCAACTATGTAATCATCCCATTGTTGTTCTTAACTGCTGATGACCTCCACATGGTGCACATAGCGCTCTTCCAAGCTAGCATAGTTACCACTTGGCTCGAACATTCCCTGAGCTCCCGGCCTTGAAAGCACACAGCTGACGATCCCTTTGCGCGGCGCCCACTAGCCTACTCCGCAGGGCGAGGGGCAACAAAGGGTGCGGGACCTTTCCCTCACACACACACCGAAACATCACCGAGCCTTCCCGGCGGGCAGCCGAGAGTGTTTTTGGATCAATATTCGGGATATTCACAATCTCACGCGGGTTGGATGGGTTCGCCAGAACCATCCAATATGCGTTCAGAGAGCTGTGAGATGCGGGCAATGGTCCCTATCTGCAGCATCGGGATGCCTCATATGTCCCTGGATGTTCCTCTATCCGCTTGCCCTACTGTGTACATGATTCCACCCCGGCGGAAAGCCACTACTTAATGTAGCCGCTCCTAAATCGCAGTGCATACATCCCTAACGAGAACATTGGAGACTCGTTGGAGACTACTACGTGACCGAGTAATAGGGCCATTGAGCAACGGGGACTATCTACCTCTGGCTAGCTCTGTGCTCGAAACAGCAGCTAAAACATTCTCCGATCGTGTCCACCCCTCCGCTTCCCGAGCTGTGCTATGTATTTTCAAACTGTTACTATGAGAAGAAAAAAAGATACCGTTGTGGTCCCCCTGAAGCTTTGCTTTGCTCTTTGTACGCGAGACCCAGCCCCAATTCATAAATGGCCGCGAGCTCCCACCGTCGTCAACTAATCCTTCCTACGTTTTTCTCTACTCATCCTATTCTCATACTTGCGTAATTGGCTTTCTCCCGAGAAACTTACCTCAGACCAGCAACTTGTTCCATCCCAACAAGCTCCAATACGTGTGATTGTCTTCGGCCTACCTATCCAGCATACCTGCCTACTCAAACCTACAGCTACCAGTCCAATTGGATAAAGCATTAATACAAACTTCAAAATGGTATTATTAACTCGCTCCCTCTCATCCTGCTGCACTCGTCCCATCTCCGCGAGGGCATTCTCTACAGCCACCACGGCAGCAGCTCGTTCTGTTAGCAATGGTCGACCTCTGGGCGCTGGCCTGACGTCACGCTCCATCCCGGCGTCTAAGAGTCCTCTATTCCACCCTCCCTCACCACGAATCCCCGCTACGACACGTCTACTAACTACGAAACGTGAAAAGGTCAAAGTTCTAGCCGTCCTATACGATGGAGGTATCCACGCTCAACAGGTAAGCAAAAAGAAAAGAGAAAGAAAAACACCTATTAAACACGATTCCTTACCTACATGATGGTTTTGCTTCTTTTCTTAATTTCCTTTTTTTTGGTCTCCACTTCCAGCTCCTTAGCCTCTGCCGTCTCCCCTCAATGCCGTTTCTTGCCATAAGCAGGTTGGTTTGTCCAATGGAAGAGACCCGACGCGTAATTGGCTGAAACGTGCATGCAATGGTCTGCTTTGGTAACTGGATGTGGCGGCAGATGTAATGGTCGAAAGGGAGAGGGGAAAAGGGGGGAGGGGCAGGGGGTTGAGATAGTATCGAGGGGAAAGGGAAGCAAAGCAATAGAAGAGAGGAAATGTGGGGTAATTGGCAAAGAAAGCAAACACCCTATTACCTATACCCATACCCCTTGACCCCAAAGTCGCATCACGAGTTTCCCTCTCCACTTTCCGAACTTACATGAACTAATTTATCTTTCTTCCACCCAATTGCAGGTGCCCGAGCTACTAGGAACGACCGAGAACGAACTAGGCATCCGAAAATGGCTCGAAGACCAAGGTCACACCCTCGTTACCACGTCCGACAAGGAGGGAGAGAACTCCACCTTCGACAAGGAACTCGTAGACGCTGAGATCATCATTACCACTCCGTACGTTATTATATCCAATCCCCTCCTACTACCCCCATAACCCGGATATCCCGAGTATGCTGGCCGGGTATCCCGAGCGTGCATAGGCGGAGCGGAAGATGGGCGGGAAGACAATGACCCGGACTAACACACCCCCAGCTTCCACCCCGGCTACCTGACCGCGGAGCGGCTAGCCAAGGCCAAGAACCTGAAGCTCGCCATCACGGCAGGCATCGGGTCTGATCACGTGGACCTGAACGCGGCGAACGCGACGAACGGCGGCGTGACGGTCGCCGAGGTGACGGGCTCCAACGTCGTGTCCGTGGCCGAGCACGTCGTGATGACGATCCTCGTCTTGGTCCGCAACTTCGTGCCGGCGCACGAGCAGATCGAGGCTGGCGAGTGGGACGTGGCCGCCGCCGCGAAGAACGAGTACGACCTCGAGGGCAAGGTCGTCGGCACCGTCGCCGTCGGCCGCATCGGCGAGCGCGTCCTGCGCCGCCTCAAGGCCTTCGACTGCAAGGAGCTCCTGTACTACGACTACCAGCCCCTCAAGCCCGAGGTCGAGAAGGAGATCGGCGCCCGCCGCGTCGACAGCCTCGAGGAGATGCTCGCCCAGTGCGACGTCGTCACCATCAACTGCCCCCTGCACGAGAAGACCCGCGGCCTGTTCAACAAGGACCTCATCGCCAAGATGAAGCCTGGTGAGTTCAACAGCATATCAATCCTATCCTACCTACAGCATACATCCCTCAATTTGCGAGAGACTATAACTAACACACACACCCCAGGCTCCTGGCTAGTCAACACCGCGCGCGGCGCCATCGTCGTCAAGGAGGACGTCGCCGACGCGCTCAAGACGGGCCACCTGCGCGGCTACGGCGGCGACGTGTGGTTCCCGCAGCCGGCGCCCAAGGACCACCCGCTGCGCTACGCCAAGAACCCGTTCGGCGGCGGCAACGCCATGGTGCCGCACATGTCGGGCACCTCCATCGACGCGCAGAAGCGCTACGCCGAGGGCACCAAGGCCATCCTCGAGTCCTACCTGACCGGCAAGCACGACTACCGGCCCGAGGACCTCATCGTCAAGGACGGCGACTACGTCACCAAGGCCTACGGCCAGCGCAGCAAGGCGTAAGGAAGCAAAAAGAAGAAAAAAAACGACACCCCCGAAGACGGCAGTCAGTCGGCGGAGGCGACGAAACATGTTTTTATATATCAATTATTTCGAGGTGGCTTATCTTGCTGAAGCTGAATTACTAGTGGTATGAAATATATACGAGAGGATGGTGGTTAGCCGGACGGAATCCGGCGTCCAACGATATCTAACTAACTATAAGTGACGAGCGACGCTACTACAGATATGAGCCTTTGATGTGGGTAATATGATTAAGTAGTGTTTTAGCATAGCCATTGTTTTGAACACGATGAAGTTTGAAATAATCTCTCTAGTCTTGCAAGATGTTATGTATAAACGTCTCGTGACCGAAATCATAATGCATAATGAATACTCTAGCCACGTTATACAGCACCTGGTAGATCATAAAGCCTTTAGGTAACAGGTCAGCACTAGCTGATCCTTTGACTAAAAAGGGCCATCATCCCCTCCCCTCTTGTCCATCAACCGCTCAACAGCCGTAGAACTGGAACCGCTGACGTCTCTTTTGCGCGACTATCGCGTATAATGTCGTCAGAGATCTTTCATCGACACAAAGAACTTACCCCACGACCCATTCCGGTCTATCCAGTCTATTTACGTACCAAGGCAGTACCTAAGTAAAGTCAGGTACTTCCAATAAGTAACCACAAGAGCCTAAAGATCAAGTCTTTGTCGAAGCGTATAAATAACCCCCTTTTCCTACCCTGATGGCCGAAAAGCACCTTGCTGGACAACCCTCAATTGCCCGTTTCGATCACAGCCAGCCAATCAACAACTACCCTGAGCCATTGCAACATACCTGCTCTAGATTACAACTAGTCGTAACCTATAACGTTCTCTAAATCATACACGATGGGCTGCAACTGCAACTCCGCCGGCGCCTGTACCTGCGCAAGCTCGGGCACGTGTAAGTGCGAGCAGAACTGCGGCTGCACCAACTGCCCTGTTAGTCAGATATTCCCCTTCCCTTGTTCTGCGCATACTCGTATGTACTAACTTCGAGGTAGAAGAATGATTAATTGGGTTCTCTACCGCTTGCACGTGGGACGAATTCCTATTAAGGTTGTTGGGGTGTATTAGTTTTGAATAGTTTGAATTATGACGGCGGAGTTGGACAATATTATCCACGAATTCATTTTGCGTTTTTATGTTCGATGTTCTTGTAGATAGTTAAATCAGTTTGACGGAGGTATCAACGGAATAAACCTAGTCGCTCCTTATTAACACAATTGCTGCACATGGTTATTATTTCCAAACCTGTGCTTGAATCAAGGCCATGAATACAAGTCTCCTTCATTACCCTATCCCCAAGCACGCCAGACGCCAAAACCATGCATTATTCCCTAGGTAGCCGTAGTCGTTACTCCTCATCACTACTATCCACAACAAACCCGGCTCTCCGCCGCCTCGTAGGTGCTTTCGAAGCAGGCTCGTCATCATCCGCATCCTCCATGTCGACATCCTCTTCCTCGGCGATCGCAACAGACGGCTCCTTGGACAACCGTCTCCTCTTCGCACTCGCCTCACCAACACGCGGGCTAGACAGCGGCGTATCATCCGTCGCATCCTCGCCCTCGTCCTCGTCGTCTTTAGCCCCCTTCACCCGACTATGACTCGACACATCATCATCATCATCATCCGACTCCTTCGAAAACACAAGATCGTCATCATTGTCACTATCGCTCTCCACCAGCACTCTCGCTTTCCTCTTCTCCGCGATCTTCGCCTTCACGGGCTCCACCGCCGCCGCCGAGGTCGTGATGCCGAAGGCCCCGCTCTGCGCCGCATGTTTCTGCTGCCGCTGGCGGATGCGCTCCTCATTGGCGTAGAATTCGGCCCACTTGGCCCCATCTTCGTCGTCCGATTCGTCGTCGCTCGCGTGCACGTACAGCTCGCTCTTGAATCGGAGCGCCTTAGCTTTCTCGCGCTCCCTGCGCGCCCGCTCCTTCTCCTCTAGTTCGTCCTCGTCGAGCTCGGGCGCCTCGCTACCCTTGCGACGGCGGCGTCGCGTCTTCTTCGGCTTGTCTAGGTGTTCGTCCGCGACCTTCCGCGTGGTCGGGCCACCTGCCGGGAAGAGGATTTCATCCTCGTCATCCATGATACCGTCGTCATCGTCAAAGACGGCCTTCTTTCGTGGCGCGGTTTTCCTTCTTAGCTGGTCCTCGGCTAGCTTGCCGTCTTCGAACGTCGGCGGGTTGAACTCGGCCTTGTTGATTAAATCCACAGATTCCTTCAGTTGATCGGGTGTCAGGTGTGATGGGATAATCCAGGCGGATTCGGGCGTCTCGTCGATATTCGGGACGAGGCGTTCGAAACCGACAAGCTTCATGAGGAGTCGGAGGTGGGAGTTTTTAAACATGGCAACGCGGCGAGCATCATTGTCCGTTCGTACAGCTAGGTATTATTAGTAGCAATCCATTGGCGATCGAGTAAGGAGACTTACAAATGACAGGGGGTTCTTTAGTTAGCGGACCCTCCTCATTTCGCTGTTCATTTTCGTTCTCGCCCCCCTTCTCGCCCTCATTCACATCCCTTGTCTCACCCTCTTCTACTGGCGGCGCTTCTACAGATAGCATCGCCTTCTCTGCCCCTTCCCAGGCTCTCCTTTCGGTTTCTGCAGCGGATAGCTGACCTTTAATCCAATTGACGTGGTCGGCCAAATTCTTATCCAACAAAACACCAACGGCGGTAGCAATCTGTTGATCTCGCTCTACGAAATGTCGGAACTCCAACTCGGCCGCCGGTTTAGATTGCGAGGTAGATAGAGTCTGCTTCTCGTATCCATACTCCAGGTAATGTGCCGTTGCGTTGATCTTCGAGAACAACATTTCGATGATTAACTGGGGCCGTTCCTCGACCTTGCGAATGCACTTCTTGAGAATCTGCTTCACTAGCTCCTCCCATTCCTTGTACATCGGGGAGCCCTTGTCTAGGGGTTCCTGGCCTTTGATCATGCTATAAAATAGTTGTATAATGTCAACGCGGAAAAGCATGACACTCATGTTCTGCTTGAAAGCTATACGGTAGAAGTAGCGGTGCGCTCGCTTCAGTTGGGTATCGTCTAGGTCCTGGTAGTATTTAGTGAATTTGACGAACGTATCCACTACGCCTTGGGGCGTAAAACGGTTCACAAAGCGATTGAAGTCGAATTTCCGCTCGCGTGATGTTCGCTCTGCATTTGCCTGGTCGTTCTCTGAATCATCTCCCTCCTCTACAGGATTCTCCTCATCCTCGCCGGTAGCTTCTACGGCCTTCTTCTTCTTCCGGACTCGCCGTCGTGATCGCACTTGCATATCCATATTCTGTTTCGAGTATGCTTCCAAAACGCGGAGGTAAGTGTGTGTAAGTTCGGTGGAGGCATCAAGGTATTCAAAACCTTGGTCCTTATAATCTCTCACAATATTCGCGATTCTGTCATGCGTTTCGTCTTCGTAAAAAATACGACTAAGAATATTTTCTGCGATCTCTTCATCTTCTTCGTTCCCGGACTCTGACATCTCCTGTACTGTTAGAAGAATTTGCGTAAAGCATCGCATAGCGGCATATAACTCCTGCCAACGCTTGCTCTCCAGTGAGTCTCCAAGTGCCCTGTTCAACGTAATGAACGTCTGCTGGTTGAGGACCCCAGCAATAAGGTTGAATGACCCGATATCTTCAGCGTTAGCTGATTTCCGGTCTTTCGTCTGGTCCTTCGCAACCTTCTTCCGCATTCTTTCGGCTTCCAAAAACCACGATACCAGGTAGAAAAACTGCCGGGGGTGATATTCGAAAATGTAGTCCTTTTGCTCATCGAGATTCTTTCGGACGTGATGGAAAAGGGGGTTGAAGCCAGAATCTAGGAACTCCTCCACAAAACCCTTAAGCTGCTGGCGTGCCCTAGTATTAAGTGACACTGGGGGTCCAAGATCCTTCGGCTCCATATCCTCCTTCCTAGCTCTCCGTGGCGGGCGGTATACCTTGCTATTATCCATCTTATGCTGTCTAGTTGCCGCATCAAGCAAGGCATCTTGGCCAGTTACAGTTGAAACCTTGCCGTCACCTCGATCCACCCAGATCATAGTTCCCCATCGATTATGTCTAGACGGAGCTTTTCGGTTGTATGGTCGATGCATTGCCGCCTCTTTGTTCATCATGGCCGTAAGTTCGTTCGATTTAGTCTTACCAAGCTGCTTCTCATCCATAAATAGCTTGGTCACATCGACTCGCTTGACCAGGTGGAAGATGATTTCCATCACAATGACACCTTCCTGGTTGAAATCCTCTCCCATGTTCGAAGCTATTGTCAAGAGGGTGATAAGAATATCCTGGTAGGAAAACGCATCGATTAGAGCCGAACGCGATATCTGGGATTCGTCTCCATCATATTGGACGCCTGGAGGTGGTGAGATCATGGCTATGTTCCGCAGAAACAGTAGGACCAATTTGATAATCCCTTCGTCGCGTCCAGATCGATCGCTTCTTGATAAGGCCATAGAAGGCAATGCAATCCGTACGGCAGTATGAAGAATCTGGGCGGCATCGAAGTTGATAATAGCACGTTTGTAACCAAGTTGGGCGAGTTGTAGTACCGGAAGGTGTCGATGGTGGTTGACGGTCATTTGGTCACGATCTCTTTCCAATGGCCAGGTCAATGGAACCATAATCTCAAAGCAGGCCAAAGCAGCTCTCGCCCTGAACTTATTGTCCGTCTCATTCTCGGGCCAGGTCGCGAGGATGTGCAGCAAGTCGCCGTCGACTATATTCGCTTCGGCCAGGCATCGCGCAACATCCATTCGGTTCGTCTTCTCGTCGTAAAATCGAATCCATTTTTTAATATCCTTTAGGACCTCCTGGGCGGAGTCTCCGAGCACGTATCGTCCATCATCGTCGGCGCTAAAACCACCAAGCTACAGGATCATGATCAGTAATGTCGCCAGCAAACAGAGTGCGACGGAAACAACTAACAGCTGAGACGAGACTGTTGATATGCGCCCGAACTTCGGGATGCACTACATCAGTAGTACCTTCAGAGGGCTCCATGTTTGCAGCGAGGAATTATTTTCCTACGCCAGAGTTCTCTCCGTGGTTCAGTCTTGTCTTGGACAATCATTAATACTAGAGGGGCTAATCGAATTGGTATAAATTGAAAACGCGACAAACGCGTCTTCAATTTACAGATCGACGCGCGAAGACCCATTTAATTAAGTGGATACCATATTCAGGTAGGTGTATGGTCCGTGCATAGCGTGTGAGATGACATAAGCTAAAACAGAAGAACAGTGGGCCCATATATATCCGTATCCCGAGGCTATCCGGCAACCGCCCGGCCCTTAACTGGAACTTGTAATCTCATCCACCTTCATTCCTTCGATAATTGAGTGAGTTGTATTCTAGATATAGCATAATGGCAAGCACAATTGGAAGAATAAGAGCTTTACAGCTCGGCCGTCAAATTAGGCACTTTAGCTCTAGCTCTGCTCGATATACAGCTGAGGTTAAGAGTCTAGGCGTCTTGGGTGCAGGTCAAATGGTAAGCTACCAATTTCACATGTGATTTGAAGCTATCACAACTCAATTCAACTCACACCTCTACCTTAGGGACTAGGTATTGCTTTGGTTGCGGCACAGAGAGCTGGTGTTTCCGTAACACTTGTCGACTCATCCCAGGCATCTCTTGATAAAGGAATGTCATTTGCAGGTTCGTTTGATTTCCGATCGTTTAGTTTCTCAGCTTCAATTAAACATACTCATCCCACTATTCAGAGAAGCTCTTATCCAAAGATGTGTCAAAATCGCGAATCACGCAGGAGCAAGCGGATGCGGCGAGAGCTTTACTCACACCTACCACAGCTATTGAAGAGCTCTCGGGTGTTGATTTTGTAATTGAGGCCGTGCCGGAGATTCCCCAACTGAAGTTTGACATATTCGCCAAGTTAGCGGAAGTCTGTGCGAAGCACACTATCTTAGCAACTAACACGTCTTCCATCTCGATCACCAAGATCGCGGCTGCGACTACTAAGGATCCTAGGGATACGTCGGCGAGCTCTCGCGTGGTATCGACTCACTTCATGAACCCCGTACCCATACAGAAGGGCGTCGAGATTATCAGCGGACTACAGACAAGTGCGGAGACACTCGATACCGCAGTCGCTTTCTGCAAGGCTATGGGGAAGATCCCCTCGGTGTCTGCAGATTCTCCGGGGTTCTTGGCTAACCGAATACTGATGCCGTATATCAATGAGGCTGTAATATGTCTGGAGACCGGTGTCGGAGACCGAGACTCCATTGACGCCATCATGAAGAACGGTACTAATGTGCCGATGGGGCCCCTTCAGCTTGCCGACTTTATAGGGCTCGATACATGTCTATCTATCATGAAGGTTCTTCACCAAGAAACGGGGGACTCTAAGTACCGGCCAAGTGTGCTACTCACCAAGATGGTAGATGCTGGCTGGCTAGGGAAGAAGAGTGGTAAAGGATTTTATGATTATTAGATGAAGAAGATGTATAGGTCATATTATTGTATACTTATCTCTATTAGGCATGATTATGACTTCTGTAGTCAAATTTGATGGATTTATCCTCATTGAAAGGACGTTGATCATCCACAGAATCGGATTTTTAAAAGAGGAAGGGTAAAAATAGTTTAAAGAAATAATAAACAGAAATTTATCTCGGCAAAGGCGATTTTAATCAAGTGTTACTTGATATCATAGGAAGGCCTTCTCCTATCCTGCCCGCTATGATGTTTATCACCACTTCGCTTGGAATTTCGTCCGAGTTTCTCGCTAAGCATGAAAGAAATCGACTTCTCTAAGCCTTTAAACCTTTTATACTCGTAGTCAGCAAAGCACTATGATACCAGCAGCTGGAGAATGATAAGAAAGGAAAGCCTCGCTTCAGATTTTCGCTTTCGTATCATTGACTAATTGGTAAAGCCTCAAGATAGCGTATATGTTTCATCATAGTAAGAGACGTAATGTATGAGTGATATTACAGAGAAGTATAGGAGTATTTCCACACAGAAATTACATACCATGTTGGATATTGGTTATGTTGAAGGAGTGGTCGACGGGGATCCCCTAAGCCTCAATTCTTTAAACATTTTATTGTAAAAAAAAGTTGGAGGTCAAGAAATGAACATTTAAAATATTTATGGGAGGGTAGAGCTGATTAGCTCTGGGACAAGGTCGATTGCGTTGAAAGTGAGAGATTAAAGCATGGGAAGGTACTAGGTTATTAGGTAGGTAGTTAGTCGTATTGATGGGAAATAGGCACAAGTACCTACTTGAGGAAGGAGGATCCTTAGGTATACAATAACATAATGTATATAAATAAAATTTGGACCTTTTTATATATAATATAAGTAGTGCACTTGTATGACTTTGATACCAAGGCTCAAAAGGAGTCCATGAATGTTGTGAGCTGGTTTAGGGGATGTTTGCAACACCACACTCGGTTACAAAACGCCGATACGTACAATTTCTAGGTTGGTTTAAGATATGAAATGAAGTTCTATATTATTGATTAGGTACATTCCATAGAAATATTTACATGTCGAAAGCAATGTAAGAAAACTTGTTTCTCATAGTTGTTGGTTACATATACTTGGGGTGATGGTACGATTCGTATTTCATACAAAATCTTCATGGCTCGTCAACAGTACAGCTTGCCCAAGCGAGAAAAAAAACCATATCCATCCAGGGTTATTGCATATAAACTCGAGGAAACTCTTCATTATAAGTAAATATCAATGCCTACCTATAGAGTCTATTCTTCATCGCATCATGCTAGTGAACAGGTCACTCATTTTCCCTTTCCTAAATCCTGTCCTGATAGAGCTAGGGATCCCTTCTTATGAACAAGCACTAGCTAGCACACTTTTCACAACAACACGTGTAGAAATCCCAATGATCGAACCACACAGAAGTTCTATTACACATACGTAAACTAATCTCGAGCCAGCGAGCTACAATTCACTTTTACATACAACCAAGCCAAAAAAACCAGAAGCTGAATTTGAAATGTCTTGAATTCCTAATTCTCTCTACTCGCTACGAGATAGAGCCATCCACCTTCTAGTCCGCGCTATTGGGTATCGCCACCTCTGAAGCACCTCCCACCATCTCCTGCGGTGCCCCTTCCTATTACTCTTAAAGAAAAAAAGAATTAAGTATAGAAAAATATAAAGAGGAATAATGCGTGAGAAGAAGAAAAAAAAGTGTTGTCCCCGTACTCCGGTCCGTTTCGCCTCCGTCTTGAACTTCTGTTCCTTTTTCTCCCTTGACGCCTGGTCTGTCTCTCCTGACGAGTTTTGTATAGGTATCTATGTACAGGCGGCGGGATCCGAAGGTCCTTGGTTGTGTGTTTGGCGCGACTAGGGGTGATAATAAATTACATACAAATGGGGCGCGAGCTGCAACACCGAGAGATTGACAACGACACAAACGAGATATATTGTCTAAACTGGGCGGTACGGCACTGTGAGAGCTACCGAGGCCTCCGCCCGTTTCGTCCCGAGTGCTTCGCCTTCCTTTTTCTGTTGTTTCTTGAAAAACTGCCCCGGTGTTTGCAGCGCCCCATCTCGGCAGGCTCCTATGTTTGGTAGCCGGCCTGCTCCTCCATCGTATAAGCATTAAAGACTCGCGCCATGTGCCGGCGCGTCATTATAAGAAACTTCCCATTATCCTTCCTCCACGTTGCTGAGAGCGCTTAGCTGAGGTTCATGACCATGGGTCCGGCTAGCGTGATGTCATCTGTCAGAACACCGTCGGCGGGGCCGGCGCTGGTGAGGGTGACATAGACGGTGCCAGCTAGGTTGGGGGGAAGGGCGCAACCTTGAGCAGGGTCGAAGGCAGAGAAGGCAGTGCCACCAGGTGCGGCGGAGTTGGTGAAACCACAGAAAGTGGCTCCAGACGCAGCATCGCTTTGGAGGTTCAACATGGTTCCCTGTGCCAGAGCCATGACGCCGGCTACCGGAGCAGGGCTGGTCATTGTCAGGGTCGGGAAGGCAGTCAGGATCAAGTTGGAACCACCAGGGCAGGACTGGATGAATGGGGCAGCGAGAGAGAAGACTGCCTTGGGTCCCAGGGGAGTGTCGAAGGGAGAAGGAGAGGCGGCAACTCCCGAGGCGATGCGGATGAAGGACTGGTGCCTAGCCTCAATGGTAAGGATAGAAGCAGCAGTGCTAAGAATCTTGGTGTCGGAAACAAGAGGGGCGGCACCCAAGTAGGCGGAGATACCAACGCTCTCAAGGATGGATGCAGTCGCAACCATACCCGCAGCGTCAGTAAAGCCGAAGTTGTACTGGCAAGGCTGAACAGGTTGGACACCAGCCTGTGCGATAGCACTCTGCAACAGACCAACGTGGGACTGCTCGCTGGAGCCGATGCCCTTAAGATCGGCGAGCTGAAGATCGTTCAGGCCGAGAGCCTTGAATTGGTCATCTCCAAACTGAGCAAAGCCTTGTTGGTAGAAGGTAGCCTCAAGCCATTCCAGGGTCAAGGCGCTGTAGACTAGTTAGTGATCTGCTTGTCTAGGTATACATGTATAATATGTTAGATGCTAGTGTGAACATACAACTGTAGGATATCGACGTCTTGTAAGCCGAGGGCGGCGGCGGCGGCGTTTTGTCGCTTGGCGAGGTTGTAGATGTGGTTTTGTCTCGTCGTCAACTTGGGGTAAGCTGGTAGAGCGCTGGCAACGGCCGCCAATCCTGCCACAATTCCTACGGTCTTCATGATTGAAGGCATCTTGTCTTATTAGTGTCGGTTATGTTATAATCGTCTTCGTCTCCGTTTCGTTTTAAGTAATCGGCCCAAATAGCGATAGCGTTGAAAATTCGTAAAAAAGAGTGTTCGTTGAAGTGAATGAAAGCAAGACTAGCTTGGCTGTTCTATAAAAATCCCACCGGGGTATTACAAGAATTACAAATTGGAAAGGAGAGTGAAAGACGTTGATCCCACAGGGAAGCAGACCAGCGCTATAAGTTCGGAGTTGGACACGAAATGTACGGGATGAGGAGGGAAAGGAGAAATCAAACCAGATGGGTGGGAAACAGCGCTTCATTAAAACCAACCGCCAACAGGTAGGATTTGATGTGATAGCCAGAGCGGGTCACGGAAAGAAGGTAGGCCGGCAATAGACAGGGCGATCCTTAGCACCGGCCCCTCGAGGCTCCTTGATATTAGGGATGGCATTTTTACTTGCCATTACCCTCCCACGAGCTTCCGACTCCGAGAATCAAGGGGTACTGTACCTAATACTCCCGGGCAATCTAGATTCCATGGTGTGCGGGAGCAATCAGATACAGGGTCCCATGTAGACGGGAAGCAGACTAGCCTTAGAGAGGAGGACGAAACGAAACGAAGGTGAAGGTAAGCTTCATTCGGTCCAATAAGAACCGGCATCGTAGATCAAGCTCATAGCTTAAAGTTAAGATGAAGATAGCCTTGTCAGGTCCGGGCTCGGATCACTGTTCTTTCGCTTAAGGAGGGTCGCAGCCAAGAGCCCGTTGAGGGGACGACCAGGGGACGACCAGGGGTTGTTTTTGACTCCTTAGAGGAGAAGCTAGCTGACGCGCACGGGATCTTAGAGCCCCGTCCGCCTCAGATGTCGTTTCAGAGAGCGGACGATCAGCGAGCCGAGCTCTGAAACTGGAGACCCAGCTATCCCGATTAATTCGTCCATTGCCACGTTCGCAAGCAGTTATTTATTAATGACACAAGTCCCCTAAGGGTAGGCTTTAAGCTTCATGACGCATTGTCGCAGTGTTGTGACACGGCTTGGCGGATGAAGTTGGATCTACTCCCAGATCCTGCTAGATTTGGTAACAGAGCATCGTGCTTAGGCTAATCTGAAGCTTCATCGATGCCGTAGAGACATTGTATATACTTCATACCTAGATAGACAATATTAATTCAGTAATAAGCCAATCTTATTTGGCCGTCGTCTACATATTATAACACATAAATTTACTCTCATTGAGTTGCTCCGTCACAAATTGAGGCAGGAAAGATTTTGGCATCTGCGCTACGCACCTAGGTTTGCAAAGTACAGTAGTATCCAGGGGCCTGGTAGACCCTTAAACCAGGGTTACCATTGGCGGAGACGGGATTGAAATGACAGGAATGGTAAAAGTTGTATCGCGCGTTTCTCAGCGCCGCTAAATTCTCAGTTAACCTCAACTACGGCTTGGCGAGCATAATAGACGAAATACTTGGTAACAAGATGGGAGAAAGATTGGATCGCCACACGGGTTATTGAGTCCCTGGTCGCATCGTAGATCTATCGTATACGAGGCACTTTGTCGCTAGACTGGCTCTTCAACTCTATTCATGTGTTCCATTAATACTGAAATTCGGATCCAAGCGGAGCGAGTGGGAGGAAAGAGACGGACCGCAACGGGACAGGAAGTTCGGGAAAGCCACGTACATAAAACAACGGCAGCCGTGGTAGGTTACACATCCGGGAATCCCATCTAACCGGATCTGTCTGACACCCTGCCATTGCTCCATGCATTATGCTCGCATAACCAGAGGCCTGCTGCAGGTCTGTACATACGTACATACATTCGAATGGGAAACTACATAGTACATAAGAACTATGCCCTAGGAATATAAATATTTCCATCAAGTATCCTTGAAAGCTGATCTTCCTTGTTGGATAAGATTTTCAATAATGACTTGTACACGTGAGCTGTGCTGTGAATAGGTATCAAATTGTCACCATCGTTTTATGAGATTTTGTTCGGATAAACTTGTTCGAAATATCACCAGATACTACCTATTCAACTATACAAGATAAATGATTTAACTTGGGCGATCTCGTATATTTCTGTTGATTTCGGCAGTTACCTAGTTCTATCTGCCTGTCCAATAAAACACTTTTATCAACACGGTAAGAGATGCACTCCTTGGGGTTCCGGCCGAGGGCGGCCTGACAATCTACCCTATTTTCCGCTCCTCCATACTTCATGAACTCTACATCCCATGATTTAAACAACGCGTGCTAAACGCGCCGCCGCTCTATTGCCCCGCCTGCCCAAAATTCGTCAAGCAAAAGCAAAGCATATTCCCACTGTGGCACTTAGAGTGCGTATGGGTTAAGCGAGCGGATCGTCAAGCAACTATATCCCGTTAGTCATGTGATCTGCGCCAAAACTTGGGTTTACTTACGGTGGGCTCTTGCTGAGATCCGTCTTGAGGATCACAGGTACTCTAGTCATTTCTGTTACGTCTTGAATGTAGTCACCGCCTTCCTCTCTCAGAGCAAATAGCTTGAGGTACTTCTCCTTATTCGTCAGACGGGTTTCTACAGCTTCCGCCATAGGCACCTTCGAATCTGATCTAGTCCGGTGAAGAACACCCGGGTTTGATGAGGATCGGGTTGGCGATCCCGGAACGCTCTGGGTAGGGCGCTCGGCTAGTGAGGCACCGGCCATAGCCTCCGTGATATCGGAGGCGTTGTCATCATCGTCATCGAATAATGCTTCAACATCATCTGTCGATATAGTATCCGTCTTTGTTTGTTTCCGTGTAGCTTCCTCTCGTTCCTTCTTGATCCTCTCAGCCTCCTCTGCCTGTCGGGCGGCTGCCATCGCATTCGAAATTCGCTGCGAACCCGCCTTGGGTCTTTCATCTTCCGGTACGTAAGCTGAACTGGGAACTCCCTTCTCCCAGTAAAGCTCTAAGACTCTCTTCTCCTTTCTGAACTCGGCCTTCTTAAGCGGCAACTGGTCACAGTGTACACGCTTCTCGAAACCCCATTCGGGAATTAGAACATCAAAGGCAGATTCGTACACGCAAATAACAATTCCTTCGCTGATTAGGTCGCCATTAACTTCCTGGCGTTTCTTATCCATGATTCTGCACGACTCAATGTGAATGCTTTGTTCCTGAGCGTTCTGGGCCGATTCCTTCTTGGTGTTACAAGATTCAATCGTCTTCACTAGATTCTCAATATCATCATTGTATTCAATCTTGCCTTCCGAGATAACAGCCTCCAACTGGCGGTGGACAATGACGTCAGCATAACGCCTCGTGGGAGCTGTGAAGTGGGTGTAAAGAGGTAAATTTAGAGCATAATGAGGCCAAAGTAGCTTGTTAGTCTTGCCTGTGATAAAGTACTTGGCGTGTTGCATGCTCTTCAATAGTAGGGTCTCCATGCCTTTGCGGATTTCGGGATCGTCAACCTTGAAAAGGCTGTTCTGGAGCGTACCACTGCTGGTGGTATCGATATCGTACCCAAGCGCCCGCATACGGTCAGCAAAGGTCTGCAACCTGCGAGCATTTGGCGCTGATTCGCGCCTGAGCAATGCCTTCTCAGAGAGACCCTGAGCAAGCTTGTGAGCGACAGATGAGTTAACTTTGTGCAAAATCTCCTCGACTAGCTCAGTACCTGACGTAGCATCAAAAATGTTGTGTTGAATAGGAATGTTCTCATCATCTAGTTGATGGAGCAACCGAAGGGGAGCCATCGGCTCACCCTCGGAGCCTAAGCGTGCCTCTCGGAATTTCTGCGCGACGGCCTTTTGATAACTATTAGAAAAAATTCCTCTTTGGTGGAGTTGGATAAGAACTTACATTGAGAATTTGGACATCTTTCACCTGAACAGCGGCATGGCTGAAGCCGGCTTGGTTAGATAAAGCATCGTCAAGTTCCTTCAGAGTCAGTGTAGCGTTGCTCTTGACGATACTCTTGCCGATCCAAGTGTCACCCTCCGCAACCACACCGGTGTGTGGGTTAACACGGAAAACAACGCTAACCGTAAGCCGATCTTCGTTTGGAGTCAGAGTACATAGCTCAGAAGCAATCCTAGGAGGAAGCAAAGCACATGTCCGATTTACAAGGTGAACGGCAGTACCGCGCTTCTTCGCTTCACGGTCAACAAGCGAGTTGGGCTTGACAAAGTGAGTGACATCCGATACGTGAATACCGATCTCGATCTTTCCATCAGACTCAGTCTTGACATGGACAGCATTGCCGAGCTCCCCAGTGCCGGCAAGGTCAAGGGTGAATGTCTTCTCGTCGCGGAAGTCTCGGCGAGCACTAATAGAAGCCTCATCCTCCTTGGCGATAGACCAATCCTGGAGGCCAACGCTTCGTAGTACAGCTTCCGAGAACTCGTCGGATGAGAAGTTGTTATCACGCAAAAGAGCATCAGTCTCCACCTTCAAATCACCCATCTTGCCGAGTTGCTCGACGAGGGTACCGAAGGGGTGTAGAGACGTAATAGGCCAGCGCTTAATACAAGCAACAAATATGCGATCAGCATAATCTTTATGCTTCTCCACGAAGTCACGTGGTGCCTGTTCGGTGGGAATGGCAATGAGGGGGACACGCTTATCGGTAGGTTTAAACCAGACAATCTTAGGCTTGTCTTGCTGGCGACTGTCGTGAGATCGGCCGCCATCGCGAGCAGCCCGTTCAGCTTCCTGCTTCTCTTTGGTCGCCTGGCTGCTGGGGCGTAATAAGCCAAGCGTACCCGAAAACATCTGACCAGCAACACGTTCAATAACAGCCACAATATGGCCGGCATAGAGAGGCTTCGACTCGTCGTTAATCTCTTCTTCTTCAACGAGAAGAAGGCTTTGTCCTTCTACTTCCACGTCATCGTTCTTCTTCTGTGTAGGTCGCTGTCGAAGACTACCACGTCTGCGGATGCCTCCTTCGCCGTTGGTCGCCTCCTCTCCGTTGCCAGAGTGGGATTGAGCATTGCCGTTAGTGGACCCGGACCGTGTGTCAGTGATGTCCTTCCTCTTCTTCTTCTCTTCCTTCTCACGCTTTTGTGACCATACTTCATCCACATCGAGAAGCTCAACCGCAACAAGGTCGCCCTCGAGAGCTCGGTTACGGTCTTTGCTACCGCAAATAAAAATGTCTGCGTCTAACAGACCATCCGAAGTAGTTACGTACGCATCACTACGGTTCTTTTTGTTTACTCGGAGAATACCAGATACGAGCTGCCCGTCACCGAGCAACGCAGGTAAGGTAGCCTGGGGAAGGTAAGGGGTAAAGAGCGTTTTTCTCTGTTGCTGCTGCGACTGTTGGCCACCGAGCTGTGGCGCATGTTGGCTCCCTTGAAGGCCAACAAGATGCTGGCCATTCATCTGAGCAGCCTGAAGAGCTTGGAGCTGGTTCATTTGCATAGGGTTTAACTGCTGACCAGGGTACATCTGCATTATTGGCATTTGGCCGTTGAACTGCATAAGCTGAGCCTGGTTGGGATACTGGAAAGCTCCGATATTCGAGACAGACTGCTGGCTCACCGAGCCGCGGTTGCGATGACCAGGCTGGAAACCTTGCTGACCTTGACCACCCTGGTCCTGACCCTGATTTTGGCCCTGCTGGTTACGCCAATTGCCCTCGAAATTGCGAGAAGAGGTTCGAGCATGGCCGCCTGCGGCGCTGCCACGGCGACCGAAGTCACCGGCATCGTTGGTATTGAGGTGCATGGCTCCGCCACGAGCACCTCCTCGGCCGATTGCCATGCTCTGGCTTCGTCCATGCGCCCCGCGTCCGCCGCGAACGGATGAGCCCTGTGCTATAGGGGTATCCGCGGAAATGAGTTTGGGTTCCTCGGGAGGGGAGCTCTCGGGAGGTCCCGCAGCCGGGAACTGGAAACCCGAAGTTGTCCGTTTCTGCTGAGCAATCTCAGCTGCTTTTTTGGCATCAGCCAAGGCTAAAGAATGTCTTCGCTGGTGACCGGAGCCGCCACCTCGCCCTCCTCGAGGTGCGTTCTCCCGATTCTGCTGACCAGACGAGTTATCAAATTGCCCAAAGGCGGACCCGGAGGCTCCAGTAGAAGGAGCCGGCGGTGGTCCCATTCCCATGTTGGGGAGAGCCGACTGGTTACGGCGGTGTGACATGGGCTGACTCGGCGGTCCCATGGGAACATTTTGCTGCTGTGGAAGCTGATTGGGGAATTGGAAAGCCGTCTGTGGTGACATATTGGCCATAGTTGGCTGTAGGGGGTTGAAGGAACCGCCGGAACCCATTTGACCCGGCGGCATCATTCCCATATTCATATATTGATGTGTAGCTTGTATCTGCTGTTGCTGCTGCTGCAACAACTCGATCTGCTGCTGAATAGCAAGTTGCTCCACTAAAGACAAAGCAAAGATGGTTAGCTTTAAAAAAGACAAGACAAGACAAGCGATCCGGTAACAGACAGTAGCAATAAAGGGAGCTGCTGGTGATAAGGGGATTCCGACTTACTTCCAGGGGTTGCGAACATGCTCATCAGCGGGGTAAGTTCAGACGGACTCCTACGATGGGCAATGTGAAGGCGACGGCCTGTAGGTCCGGGAACGCCCCCCGTTTGAGGAGCAGGTGGTTGTTGCTCCATATCGGGCTACGGTTTAGCAGGTAAGTTGCACGTCGGGTGCGAACAAAGCCAAAAAGAGTTGACAAGATGATGGGATGATGGAATAATTGGATGAATTCTTTAGGCGATAGCCAGTGGTTGTTGATTGAAGCTTTGAGATGCTCTAGATGCTGGTGATGCTTGTGGGTTGACAAAAACTTTGTAGTTGGATTTTTTTGGTATGGTGATTGCGTGGACTTTTGCGACTAACAAAAGGAGGGTAAATGAGAGGATTGAACGAGGCTGCGATGCTTGCTGTGTATGTGTGAATCCCAAGAGAAGGAATGTGACAAAATGTGCTGAGAGAGGGTGAATGATGTGATGGAAAAGATAAGGGAGAGGAGAGACAAGGCGAAGAGGTTGTGGTGATGAAGACGGAAGTATGGGAAGCTTTGGAGGTTTCTTGGGAAGATCACTTTCAATGGCCACCTTGGATAACGGGTACGGGGAAGAGGATTGTGAGGTCAGGACCTTCAAAGCACGGTTCACACCCAAAGCGAGGACGGGCAACATGGGGCAAAGGGCTTGGCGGGGCCTAGGTGGGTCAGGCTTTTGACTAGACTGGGGTCCTTCTGATTGGTCACAATTCTCATAATGTGGTAAGAGGTACGAAAGTACTGTACGAAGACGGTAGGCATGCCCCGGTTGTGTTTCTAGCACCTGAGAGTTTACGACAGCTAGTGCCAGGGTAGTGCTAGACCTTTAGCAGGTTTAGCAGGCTTAGCAGGTACATAAGGTAGCACTAGCACCATTAAAGGTTGTAACCCAAGCTGCCCGTGCTCGAGCTCTAAGCTCTGTTCCTTACGACGCAGTGTTTTACCTACCGTCGCTGGGCTGCAACTATGTACATTGATACTATGGTACCGGTAGTCTATGAACATTGAAGGCGTCTGGAGTCTGGACCTAAGTGCTAGGATGAATACGTATACATTTAAGTACCTCTCCATACCATTTTATGTGCGAATCTACATCCGTAAGATCTGTGACGAATGTCGGAGTAATGGCTACCAGACTTTCGTACAGTAGGTACATGCAGTGCCATATTTAGGTACTTAGGTATCTATTTAGGTATTTGATGCACAAAATTGTATGGATTACATAAAACATGTCAATAGGTGGCCTTTAAGCTTCCAATGAGCTTTTTGGGTGCATGCGGTTTAGGGAAGACAGAATCTTAGCTGAGGAAACATCAAATCTCAGTGGTAGTTACTTTAGTTTCAATGCACGGGGCTATAAAGAAGGTAACAACAAACGAGTTTGTTCGAAACGAATTGCCATAAATAAAGACAGTAGTATCGGGGGCGGCAGTGTCCTTGCCCAGACAGCTAGAGTCTTCCTTCAACCACGAATTAGGTAACTAATGATTATCGGATTCCCATACATACCTTCCCACTTGTTCCGATTGCGTTCACCCTTGGAGTGGATATACGGTACCTATAGTAAGCCAGAAACAAGAAGTTAGGGTTCATGGAGGGGCCACGGCAAGCTTCGCACGTTTAACATTGAACTAGTCAATAATTATTTACTACATATTTATCTTGATGTTGGTATACCTGGGAAGGTAGGCTGGGTAGGTTGGTTTGATAGAACTGATAACAGGGAAACCCCAAGCACAAGTGAACTTAAATTAATTAGATGCATATTGCCATAAATCTAAATAATACCTACCTAGCACCTAGGTAGATAACCTCCACTTATTAGTATACTAAGACGACGCTGAGCTCTCACAAACACAAGTCTGACGACGGGATGACATTGAAACTCCACAACAGCTCTTATGGTCACCCGTTCACTGTTAACTAGGATTGCCTATCTATCTAGGCTGCTAGGTGAGTATATGGATATATGTAGGCACTAAATATGACGCCGTGCATAAAGGCCGAAGGTATGTACATACCTAGATTCTACGGTTGGGATGTCCAATGTGGATACCTAGGAGTTACATACCTAGCTACACCAAATATCTGGGCAGGGAAAAGAAACTGTCTAACAACAGAAAATCATTCCTTTGTTGTCGTTATCACCAAACATTGGTCGATTCTGGTATGTTATAAATGGATGTTAACAAACACTTAAGCTACCACTACCTACTAGGTACCACAAGCACGAGAGACAACCGAATAACATGATATTAACATATTCACACAGATTTACGCCAAACATTAGGTATGAAGATTTTTACCATTTTATAGCTTTATAAATAACCAATTCTAAAGAATGTTTCAACATATACCTATCACAGCATCATGTACATAGATCAGAAGTCGTCCAATTTATTTAGGAACTTATACTTATTATCTGTTCTCAACACCCGAAGCAATTGAAGCAATCGTCTAACTTACACGCGTTGCCTCACAGCTACGTCACCAGCCACTAACCTTTTAGGATCTAGACGCCCAGGACGCCACACTTCCCGCCCCGCCGCAGTGGTAACGGTCCACTAAAACAAAGCTATCTCGGCCAATCTCTTTTTCCAAGACGCATTGTCCCGGCAGGTCCAGTCGGGTCACTGCAGGTCTCTTTTTCCAGCTTCCTATCGATAACTTGAATTGATTTGATCAAGTTCATTATCCATTCACGACGCCCTTTGATCAACTATCCTCGACTTTGTTCTTGGTTCGTACTAAGGTCTTGTGCTATTACGTCCACAAACAAACAAACAAATACGCTCACTTACAATTACCTACTACTTACTTACTACATAAGTAATCTCACCACTTCAGCAATAATCGAAATAGCGTTGCTAATTCCTGGTACAACACCTTCGTTATTCTTTCACTTCACAGTCTTCTTGATTTACATGGTTCACAATGCAGTAATTGTATAAGCTTGCTGAATACAATGACTGATTCTTCCCCCGCGCCTCGGAGGTCGCGTCAATGGTCAAGTCCTGACCGCCGGAGCACATCCAGCCTCCTCACCGAAAGTCGCAATTCGCCTCTAAGCCATCAGGATGCACTTGCTGCGGCACAAGCTGAACACGAGCGCGTTCGCGAGGCTGCCATTAGGGTATACCATGATTATGAGTTACAACAGGAGCAGCGAAGGTTGTTAGAACAGCAAGAAAGGGTTTTAAAGCAGCAGAAGCAAGAGGAGGAACGAATCCGAACCGAAGAACGGCTGAGAG
This sequence comes from Annulohypoxylon bovei var. microspora, assembly GCA_022836615.1. NCBI lineage: Eukaryota > Fungi > Ascomycota > Sordariomycetes > Xylariales > Hypoxylaceae > Annulohypoxylon > Annulohypoxylon bovei. The sequence goes on along the minus strand of MU405222.1, from coordinate 247,931 downwards.
CTGAAGAAGAACGTCTGAGGGCTCTGAAGCTGAAGACAGTACCTAAACTACCACCTGAGCCTCCAGCTCCAGCTCCTGTTGCAAGAGTCAATGGGTCTACTACCACCCAAAAACCCGTTCAACCTACTCCGGCAGCAGCAAACTCAAAGCTTCCCCAATTTGGTCTTCCACAACCTGCCTTAACCAATGGGCTGAACGGACATGCCAATGGCACTAGCAGTACAAAATCAATGCAACCAACAATACAGTCGCTGCTATCGAATCCATTGAGCCAGCCAAGGATCGCACCCTCAGTACAACCATCAAGCGCTCCCTCTCCATTCTCACAACCAGTCAAGCCTACATCTACTCAACAAAATGGATTTCCTGCTTCAGTTCTTAACAAACCCTCTGTTGGTGCCACTGTTACTGCCGATCGATACACCGAAATACACCGCAATTTAAAGAGGTTACGAGAATCACTTTCTCAACAGTCGAAATCAAATCCCGCTTTGAAGCACCGGATGGGAGATATGCGACGGGAGTTGAGGAAGAACATGGGTCAATTAGTTGGTACAAAAGGCGGAAACAGAAAACAGGTTTGTCTCCCTTAATGCTTCCCGAAATCTTGACTAACTGTGAAATAGAACGAAGCCATCCAGGCTCTTTTGGACGAAGCACTTAGTGGTGCTGTGCCGAGTCAACTAGTCGACCCGTCCGATTACATTACAGATAGGAGAGAACCGGTACAAGGCGCCTTACATAACGAACCGCAGCTCCCTTCTCTATTCCTCTACCTACTCAACCACTTCGCCAAAGCCGTCATCAACCAGTTTATCAACGAATGTGGTGCGCTGCCTACAACGGCAGATCCTATCGGAGTCACAGTAGCAATCATTTTTTCAAGGGATGTCTACCTATGGCGTGGAAAGACATTGATCGACATATTAATGGCAAAGTTTCGTGTAGTCTGTCCTGTTCTATTCGGCTATTATGGGAACGAAAAGACGGAACAAGGCCGCCTCCGCCTTGGTTGGAAGAAGTCTCCCGCTGGATATATCCCTGAGCAACAACATAGCGATCGGATGAAAGGTCTGGGAGCTGGATATGCTGCAATTTCGTTGAGGAACTTCGGAAAGACAAAGAGCAATAACCCATGGCCTCCTACGAACTATTGGACTGCTATGGCGAAGATAGTAAACACGCCACCAGCCGATATCTCGGAGACACAATTTACAGTTCTAAGAGCCATGATTGAGACTAGCGAGGAGAAATTTATTCACTTCTATGGAAATGCAGGGATAGCTGCATTAAGGAAAGCGCTGGTAGAATTCCCCAGCAAAGCGGTGAACAAGACGCCAGGCGCCTCGGGGTTGCAAGTACTAGCACAGATTTTGAAGAGGGATATTGGACTAGAGCTCTAAGCTTCCTCGCAGTCGGATACGGACGGTCTGGGCTTGGTATAGAAGGCATTCGCCTGACTTTTCTATGGCGTTGGGGAAAACTGATACGCAATGTGAATAGGCATTGGAAGGAGTCTAGAACGGTTCAGATAGGTACTACGTCTTCTGGCGTCTTTGAATGTGAATATACCCTAACCGAGGTGGTCAAGAAGGATGATACCGCTTTACTCCTGACGCTGTATTTCTGGATCTGTACAAAATTGCAGTTGACCTCGCCAGTGAACCTTGCCAGTGAACCTTGCCAGTGCTCCATGCCAAAACTCCTATAATATTAACAGTAGCACCAGTAGTATAATCAAAACCATGATGAGCAACGCAATACAGCAACTGCTATATCGATCCTCGTTCTTCCGCATGACATAACCCAGCTTCTGCATCCCGGTCTGTAGCCGCCCGCCAACACGATCCGCCAAACTGTCCACATGTTCGAGCATCTCGACCTGCTCCTCGAGCTCGCGGCCCATATCGTCGGCCTGTCTTCTTAGATTTCCCACTGTCACAAACACGCCGTCAAGTTGCTGGTCCTGGTCCTGCATCATCTGCAGCTGCTGCTGGTGCTCGAACTCCGCGTAATTATCATCACCATCTCCGGTCGCCCCATCGTCAATCGCAAACGCGCTCGGAGGCGGCAGGTCCCCGTCGGCAGCCGCCTTAGCCGCGCGCGCCGCAGCAGATCCCTTTCCGCCAGCCGACAGCGTCGCGGTTTTGCTCAGCTCCTCGCGCATGTCCTCGACCTCGCCCCCGACTTCTTGCACTAGCCGCTTGCGCCGCGTCACCTCGTGCGCGGATAGCCCGTATAGCGCCGGGTCGGACTCCGCGGCCTGCACGGACTCGACCAGGTCCGCGAGGTCCTCGGCTAGGGCTTCGAGCGCGTGTTCGAGGTCGCCGCGCGCCGACGCGAGTTCGGGCGAGGTGGAGCTGTTCGTCAGGCTGCGGATGCGCAGGTACGAGGCGAAGAGCGGGCGCACCGTCTGCATTTGTGAAAGGACATCTCTGGATGATTGGGCAGTTGTGTTAGCTATCTAATTCCACACGTTCGAAAAAAGGGACGGGGATGGGGATGAAATTGGGAGCTTGCATACTGTTGGACTTGGAGGAAGGGGTCCTGCTCGTTCGTTGAGGACATCATCCTGGAGGCTTCAAGATGCGCCGATGCATCTAATGGCTACATCTGCACCTCGTAAAGAATTCGAATTAGATCGGTATGTTGTAGGTCGATGTTTATTGTAAGGAGGTTTACGATCAAACGCGCGGCTTAGACGAATGACGTGGTTGTACATTTTTGGACGGCCGGGAGAATTTCGGCAGCGGCCGGAAAACTGCCGTCCGAGCTTTAGGAAATAGCCCCCTGGAGTATAAACTTTTAGTGTGAATAGTTTCTATAATGGGTCACTGCCAAAAATAATTATCTGGAAACAGCTACCAGCGCAAATAATAAGGTAGAATTCGCTAACCTTTTATTTTTCACATTTCTTTTCACATTTGAATTCTCCTTCATTCTTTGTACACACTCGTTCACAAAATCGCCAAGATATTAAATATGAGGCCGACCAAACCTCTGCCCTACCCAGATTGTTGGGATAGTACTGAAGCATATGTTGAACAACTCCTAAATTTTGCAACAGCATCGAACCTCTTCCTGCTACTATGTGGAGGCGTACACATTCTAGATTTCTTCACGGGTGAGCCAGGACTTTTTAAGTTGGCAATACCACAAGATTGGCAACCGTATATTCTACAGTGTGAATCTATGAGGTTTCTGGATCTTCTTATGAGAGACGACCTGGATAAGATACAAGATCCTCGACCACCAGAGAGTCTAGTGAGATATATCAAGGATATACGGAGATTATCGTTAGCGCGCGATTTCTCCTCGAAGAGGGAGAAGCTTCCTAAACTAACACGTATGGTGTCAGTTGGAATGAACCCGAAGAAAATCCACGAAGTGAGAAACTTCGCAAATTACGTGGACACACTTGCCAAGGATATTTATACGGAATATCAAAGAGATATTACTCATTTCGTTGACTTCGGAAGCGGCCAGAACTATCTGGGAAGAGCATTAGCAAGCTCTCCTTATAACAGGCAGATTGTAGCAGTAGAGGGTCGCGAGCAAAACATAGTAGGCGCGAAAGAGCTTGATATGTACGCAGGAATCTCCGAGAAGAAAAAGGTTATCCGGAATAAGAAGCTATGGATGCAGAAGCTCGATGGCAAAATCTCCGGAGACCAAGTAGACGAGAAGATTTTGAGCAGAGTTGATAGTCCTGACAAAAACTCGGATGGGTACGTGCCGGATTTCAGACCTCGAAGTGAGCTTGGGACGGTCTACACGTCTGAGGAGGGAAAGGGCTTCATACATTATATCGAGGGGAAACTGGAATCAGGAGACTTGACGGATGTCATCAGCCAGCTTGAACAAGAACCCCTTACCACGGAGAAAGGCCGAGGTGATCCCAGTTTGATGGCCATATCTATCCATTCCTGTGGGAACTTATCGCATCACGGCATACGGTCTTTAATTCTCAATCCGCGAGTCCAAGCTATCGCCATCGTCGGCTGTTGCTACAACATGTTGACGGAGAAGTTAGGACCCCCTGCATACAACTCTCCGTATACGAGGCCAAATCTACAGGCTCTCAATGGTCGCGTAGTCAGGGAATCTGAGCGACGTGACCCACAAGGGTTCCCCATGAGCGACCGTCTCTGCAACTACAACGATGTTGGAGTCCGGCTTAATATTACGGCTCGGATGATGGCATGCCAGGCACCGCAAAACTGGACCCAATCCGAGAGCGACGCCTTCTTTACGAGACACTTCTATCGCGCCGTTCTACAAAAGATGTTTCTCGACAGAGGTGTCATCACTAGGGTTTATCATAACGACGAGTCTAAGGATAATGGCAATCCATCCCAGAGTCCGTTCAATATGAGTACTAACCCCGTGGTCATCGGTTCGCTCCGGAAGTCATGCTATAAGAACTTCGCGTCATACGTGAGAGGAGCGATTAATAAGCTGACCACCAATTCAGAGTATCACGAGTACTGCAACATAATTAGAGAGAAGATGGGTGACGTCACAGATGAGGAAATTGCGCGATACGAGGAATCATTTGGACCACGCAAGCGGGAACTCAGTGCCGTCTGGAGCCTCATGGCTTTTAGTGCTATGGTTACCGAATCCCTAATAGTGACCGACAGGTGGCTGTTTCTCCGGCAGTGTTCCGACATAGTACAAGATTGTTGGATAGAGACCGTATTTGATTATCGCGAAAGCCCTCGAAACCTAGTAGTCGTTGGAGTCAAACGCCCGATCTCTTGAGCCGATCAGGCACTAATGTTAGTCTTCACCGAGTCGCGGCAACACAACACGGCACGGCACAAAAACGAGAATGATCCAACCGAATCCAACTGTCGTCAAAATCCGGGGTCTTGCAGATCCCGCGTCAACTGAACCAGTTGCCTCTTTTCGGCCCCGCAAGGTTTGTCTTCTGGGTAGTTCAGAGGTCGCCTTCCGCGGTAACCTGGCGATCTGGGAAGATAATTGGCAGATTGGTATTCATTACGGATTAGAGCTTATGTCATGCATGAACCTGCATAGTGGGCCGCGGCAAAGTTGCCTAGGTATCTTCGGATTTTCATCGATCAGCCAAACCAGACCAAGAAGGTGGAAGCTTGTCTCGAAGCGAAGCAATATTGAACGAATGCATCTTACCGAGAAATCCCATTCGAGTTTTCGCCGTACTTCACACAAAGGAGGATCTAGGTAGCCCCAGCTCAAACTAAAGCTTCCAGCAGCAAGCCGAACACATGCTTACTATTTGGAGACCCTAGCTCTCAATGACGGCCTAATGCTACGTATAACCCCACGCTTGTCCGAGGACATTCTCAGTGCAATTAATTATACCGAGCGCTACGTCTTCAAACTAGCTATCATCGACGGTTAGAAATGGTACTTATTTTTTTCGCCAAGGAGATTGTTGATTGTCCCAAAACGGAACTTTTCTAGCCAAGATAATTGGTGGCGCCTGAGGAATGATCTGTACGAAATTCAATGCGGTCCAGTTTTCATCATTCATGACGACACCGGTGGCTAGTTTCATCTAGATCCTGTCAAGTCAATTAACTTCTATTCGGGTTGCCAGCCGCAAAAACAGAAACCCTTGTGACCCGAAGAAAATCTGATCATGGCTCTGACGATTGACTGGAGCAATTGTAAGCATGATATTTCGCGATTGGTTCCGTATGGCACGGCAACAGTAGGAATATGAGTGGGTATAGTGGGATGAAGAATAACTTCGTGGGGTTTTCACATTTCGGACGAATATCATGGGTCGAGATTGTATGAGACATGGTTACACTCGGCTCTGAATCGAGAACCCCAGACTCGGATCGAACCAACCTCTAGTCGAAGGGGGGACGGGAACGATGCTAATTGAGAGTTCAATTTACAGTCAAATGTGAGGCACCTATTCAAAGACGGCATCTCTAGTCGAAGATTCGACATCACATCACGCAAGTTATCGTGATTGAGGTGACCAGTCACAAATTATACCAATATTACCCAGGTGGTTTCTTCCAATGGCGGCCTCGTTACGCCAATTAGACAAATAGCGTTACCATGTTACATGTGTGTAGTGGACACGGCAACGGCAACGGTGACAAGATCAAATGAAACTCTCGGCAGCAGCTCGAGATAGGAAATTGCGGGGCAGCAAGGGGTTTCCCAAGGGTTACTTATCCCCAGCATCTCGTCCAGAGGACGGGCAGCTGCACCGACAACACATGCATCGATGGTGAATCTCCCCGAGCTCAGGTACCAATGGACGCCCCCTTAGCAACGCCTGTACGGCCAAGCATTATTACATATATCCTACGACTCATTATCTATCCTCCATCCTATCTAGAGTTGCACTTCAGATAATGCACTCACCTGCATAGCGTATATCGTCGTCTACCTACCAGGTCGATCACATATGCTGTGTTACGAGCCACCAGCTAACTTAGTATGCAGCAGTATATTGCTTCCCTCCACCAGGACTTACCTAGGTATACCTGGGTAAATTGGGAAGCGAGACGAGCGCCCCTCTGGAATAGACATCATCATGCAGAAGGGTCGAAACTCCTTGCAGGTAATCCAAGCAGGAATACATCTCCCGGTAACCCAAGCCTCAAGCCCCAGAGATCCCCCCACGCTAGCCAGCGTTGCAAAGTTGCAAAGTTGCACCGTTATAAAGAGTGGTCCTGCAAGATTCTCCCGAATTCACCTAGCTCGTTTATACCCCCGACGTCGACCACGCGCCCGAGAAGCTGATGCGGTATGGCGCAGTATGTATATGATATGTCGAGAGTGGCTGCATTGCTTAGATGTCGCTCGGCCCCCTTCTGCACCCCTCTGCACCTTAGCGGCTTACCTTTTTAGGGCAGATGGCGGGCAGCAGCTTGCATACGCGCATATAGGATGTTAGTTCGTGCCCAGGAACATCATCCAGGTTCGCGAAGCTAAGTTGTAGTGTACTATGTAGTAGACTACACCATCCAGCAAAACACATAAATAAGGTTTGGTGCCCCCTTAGCCATTCACCTCACCGGTCGATGTCGGCCTGTTACATGATAACCAACCCCTTTCGACGTTCTTGGTCGAGGGTCACATCTCAAAAACCGCCCTTACCTACAGAGATCTACCTCGGGCTGTTTGTAGCTGCATCGACTTGCATCCGCGGCGATAGCTAAAGCGACTACAGCGCAATATACATAGTCGCGTTCTCCCAAAGCCCTGTCCCGGAGGCCGCGACGGGTGTCGATCCCTGTGGGATTCTGCCACCAAGGGTTCGCCAATGGTACCAATGGTGCCATGTCACGCTATCTAGACTATCCAGACTACCGAAGTGAACTTGAAGCGTTAAAAAGAGGCCCTCTCGAGGGCTTCTATCCATCTGTCAACCAACAAGACAGCTTAAAGCTAGTCCACTACGAGGTCTAGTGCTAGTGTCCACAGTGTGTCTCCCGACTAGCAGCCCTATCGCGCCGCCTATCTCTCGAGACAAGCCAATTTTTTCTCTCTCTTTATCTTTGCCTCCACCTTAGTGTTGAAGTCTATCTATTGACATCGTTTCTTTATTTATAATCCCCCTCTTCCTTTCTTCGCCTCCTTCGTCTGTTCTCGTCCTATTCGTTCCTATTACTACAGAGATCTTTGTTGGGACCTAAGCCAAGAGAAACCCGGAACTCAAGCTAGGAAGAGGGCGATTTCGCCAATCACAACTCTACCCGGGTCTCCGTTACTCCGTCCGTGCGTTTTAGGGGTCCTTCGTCCCCGATCTTCGGGGTCGAAAGCTCTGGCCACTAAGTCGTGATATACGGCGTCACAGATTCAACACACACACACATTCTCATAATGAATGCTCAGATATCATTTCTCGTAAGCTTCCCTTACTTCGAATATCGAATTTATTACACAAAACCCTTCTCTGCGACACAGAAGTAACCATAACCGTTACAATTGTCTTTGAAGTCTTTGAGGTCGAGTTACGAAAGGTAGATCCATGTGTAACGCAAACCAAGCAAGACTGTCCGCACATATTCTGGTACAACCTCGCCAATGCAAGCGGCAAACGAGTCGCGAAAATTTAGTTAGTATACTGACTCGTATGGCTCTAGGACGGGACATTTCGCCTGATACACATTCCCTTGCAACTGTACCCGAACTTTCTTCAACCTATACTACAGGTTCTTCTACCTCAAGGCGAGGATGACACCCTCGCACCTGAGGCCGAAGGTCTCAGTATTGACAATAAACATGGGTTCCTTAACATAAGCATAACACCGGTTGAGTGTTCGGTAGTGTGTCATTCCAATTGGGCGAAGAATGTCTTCGAGCCGGTCATTAAGCGTCTTCCCCCAAACCTCTCGAAGATGGTCACGATCTCAAAGGATACATATCTAATCCTCTCGGTAATAAGTGCTGGAATGGACGCGGGAAGTCGAGTGATGGACTTGACTTGCCCTCTCGCGCTAGCAGGCGTACCTATCTTTTTCATAACCACTTACTACTCAGATTTCATCCTGGTCCCTAGCAAGGATCGGCAAACCGTTGTACAGGTGCTTCTCGCCCGAAACTTCGAATTTGATAAGGATGAGTCGGCCTATGTATCGCCTAGCGCGATGTCTCATGTTCGTGGCAGGAGTCACAGCAGCGACCCTCCATCGACACCACCACCATCTAACGTAGCAGAACTACAAATACGAACATTCGAGTTATTAAAGAAACGAAATGTCGTCCCGTACATTAGTCCTTATCTCCGCTTAGTACAATGTTCTGGTAGAGACCCATCACAGATGGTTGATTATAGTCGCCGGCCATCCTTGAGCAGGCACGCAAGTGGCAATGGGCATCGGAGGAGCTGGCTTGACAACGTTGATACGAAATTATATACGAGTCTCATCTCTGTCCTGGCCAAGCAGCCCAGGTTTCTTTCGATTACCCTAGCTCAGGAGGACCCTCCGTCGTTATTATTGGATAGAGAATACCTTGGCGTTTTTGGCGACTCTCTCGTCGGTGACACGGAAGGCGACCTTGTGCCTATTTTCCTTGACCTTGTGAACCTCCCCTTGGAGGCTACGGGCATCGTTTCAGGAGTTGCTGGAAAGCTCATCCAGGAAATGGGAATGGATTATACTGGCGTCAGCAGCGAGCTCTCATACCTTTCGACTGCGCAAGCTGGAGCAGTTATCCTGTCGTGCGAACAGTCCATGAAGGCACTTGAGGTGTTGAAACCTTTGCTCTCCAAGGAGTGAGGAAAGCTAAAAGGGGCAGTACTGTGTAGGATATTGGCAGGCCATGATACTACGGGGCGGGATTAAATGCAAGCAGTCGGCGAGTACGAAATCACGACGGGACGACATGATGCTTTTCCTCACTCGCACAAAAGTATCACAGCATTTTAGACTAAGCGGTTGGCATTGGCAAGCATGTCGAGGTCTCAGTTGGCAATTTGTGGCTTTGGAAAATTCCCACCTCTTTTTTTGTCATTCTATCTGGATTCCCCTCGGCGTTTTTTGGTGGCGGATAACAGAGGGAGCATACCGGGTTGGGCAAGTACATCGAGTCTTATGCTGCTATGTATTACGAAGGCAAAAAAAAAAAGTAGAGAGCTACCGATGGCCACCTGGAATCACGGAACGGATGGCGGGTCTAATTGGGTTGCATGAAAAAAACATGGGCGTTCATGCATCTACGGTATTGGAAATGTTACGAGACATTCTCCTTTAGATACGCCTTAGCCGCGTGTTGTTAGTAATTAAGATCAACTGAAAAGTTGCTGATGTGAAGTCAACGAGCTGGTTCACTCATGGACCGTGAGGCTGATACCTAGTGATGCCCTCTTGAAAAGGGATGCATATACTACCTATGTAGGTATGTAATAGTACCTAACCCAACTCAAACTCAGATGCCTGGCCTGCCATGGCCGGTTAGAACATGTTACAGCGCAGACGGTCTAGAGGCTAGTGGGTCCCTGCATATCCCATGTCGATGGAATAAGAAAGCATTCCGTCATTGTCATTATGTCATACCCACGTTGCCGCATGAACCGTTTATCTGGCCTACGTTATTTCTGCAGGCTAACAGAGATCCGGTGACCGGCGGGGGCTGCTTCAGATCCGCTACCCGTCTGATGTGCTCGCTAGCTCGCCTCTGATTGGACTGTGCTCGGTTCGACTACGCAATCGACTCGCTAGGGTTGACTAAGAAAGCTACTAGGAGAGTTAAATCGGAGATAAGCTTCACGGTTACCCAAAATTCAAATACATCTGTTTAAGTGTCACTAGGTAATACTAGGTACGGCTATCCACGGATCTCGAAAGTAGACTTGGCCATTTATGTGGTATGTTTGCAAACTACTTAGTTACTAGTAGTCATGGCTTTTGTATGACCCTTTGTGTAAGATTATGACCATCGAATATTATCAGGCAAAGTTGGGAATCACATATCTACCTACATCTATGCTCCGATTTTTGTAAGCTACTGCAGCGTGGATAGAGTAGGGCCGAGACGTCGCGATGCGGATACTCTCGCTCATTATCGCGGCTTCGGCCGTCCGACAGGGTGTTACTGGCTTCCTTGATCCCGGCGGTGGGTCTCAGAAGGTGTTAACTCCTGTTTTGAATGGAGGCGTGCTAGGTGATTTAGATCTCGATGATACAGTCGCCGGCATCAGGGAAGACGCGCAGAGTCCGGTGTCGTGCGCGGCTTGCGAGGTGAGAGCCCACGTTATGCGTATAGTTCCGCTCGTACTAACTTCTAACAGACTATCTTATTTCAACTCAAGCTTGTGGCATCGAGAGGCGATGACTTCTTCATACGCGTCACGACGGAGCTTTGTAAACGGTCCGGGGTACTGATATACCCCCTTTTCTCAAGATCCCCTTGTTATTCCTAGAACACTAACCCCTGACCAGATCGAGGACGATGATGTATGCGAAGGTGCCGTGGCCCTCGAAGGGCCCATCATCGCCCACGCCCTGCGCGGGATGAAAGTAGGATCTAAGACGTCGCGGCTAGCCTGCATCGCGCTTATGGGATTATGCTCGTACCCCGAGGTCGAGCCGTACAATATCTCGTTCCCGTCGCCGAGACCGAGGACTACACGACCATCTCCCAGCGGCCTTAAACCGCTGCAAGTGGTGCATTTCTCTGATATTCATGTCGACCCGCTGTATGTCGTGGGCGCTAATGCGAATTGTTCGAAGCCGATTTGCTGTAGGTGAGGCAACCCCTGAATTTGGAGTTGTGCGTATGTATTCCTATAGTCGTGCGTTAAAGGGGTAACTGTCTGAAAAAAATTCAAGTCTAAGGTATTATTGTCGAACTCCTTTTTTTATTTGGAACACCATATTATAATATGCCTCCTATGTATCATTCAATCTTTATTTCAAGCAAAATAGCATTCCTCTAGACATCTCACTAATCCCTCCTTAGAGAATACATCGGCGATGACAACCCCTACCCAGCTAGTCCCCATGGCGAACACACGTGCGACGCTCCCTCCAGCCTGGAAGATAGCATGTACGCGGCCATCAAAAACATAGCGCCCGACGCTGGCTTCGCTATCTTCACTGGCGATATAGTCGACCACGCTATCTGGCGCACTTCACAAGCCCACAACTCCCGCAGCATACAAGATGCGTACGCGCGGATGGACACCGCTGGCCTGCATGTGTATGGGACGGCTGGGAATCATGAAGCTTCGCCCACGAATGCGTTTTTGCCTGCATCGGCTCGGGATAGCGACGGTGTGCAATGGGTCTACGAGCTGCTGGCGGAAGCTTGGATGCCGTGGATTGGAACCCAGGCCACAGGAACGACGAGGGAGTTTGGGGGGTATGCGGTGAGGCATCCAAGTGTGGTAGGCGATGGTGGCTTAAGGGTTATTTCGGTGAACACGAATTTATACTATGATCAGAACTATTGGTTGTATGCGGACCCGATGGAGAAGGATCCGAGTGGGCAGTTAAAATGGCTTGTTAGTGAGCTAGATGCGGCGGAGAGGGCGGGTGAGAGTGTGTATATCCTTGGACATATGTCGATGGGAGGCCGTGATGCGTTTCACGATGCCTCGAATTACTTTGACCAGATTGTGAGGCGGTATCAGGGGACTATTGCGGCTATGTTCTTTGGTAGGTCAGCCCCTTTTGATTCCTCTGGATGCTCAATTTATGAAAAAGGGGAAAGTTATGATGAACGAAAGCTTATAAGATATAGGCCACACACACTTCGACGAGTTCCAACTCTCGTACGCAGATTATGAGAATAGATCACACGAAAACGCAATAGTGACATCGTACATCGCGCCGTCGATGACGCCAACCTCAGGGCATCCGGCCTTCCGCGTGTACGACGTAGACCCGGTCACCTTCGCCGTGCTCGACGCTACTACCTACGTCGCCAACATGAGCGATCCGGACTTTTCGACTGCCGGGCCGAAGTGGTCGAAGTACTATTCGGCCAAGGAGACGTACGGACCACTTGTAGGGACGGGGGTAGGAAAGGTGTTAGAGTTAGGGAATGAGCAAGAGCTAACACCAGCATTCTGGCATAGCCTGACTGTACTCTTTGAGAACAATGATACAGCGTTTGAGGAGTACTTTGGGAGGAGAGGCCGGGGATGGGGAGTAGGGAGCTGTAAGGGAGAGTGTAAGGGCAGGGAGATATGTAAGACGAGGGCGGGAAGGGCGCAGGATAATTGTATTACCCCTGGGTTCAAGTTTGGTCTTGTCGCTGAGACGAAGGATGGCTCTGGGGTGAATCTTGAAGAGGAGTGTGGTGGTTCGGTTATACGTGATACGTTGGGGAGTGTAGTCGTAGATTTGGACATGTTGAGGGCTTTTGGGGAGATATTGGTTGAGAAAGGGAGTTTGTATATTTAAGCCCCTAAATAATAACTAAATAGTATAACTAGTTATTGTTATGTTTCTTTTAGTATATCAAGTGAATGATTTGTCTCGTCTGAGGCACAATTCCAAAGGGGATGATTCGAGATTCTCTAGCTGTCTAGTGATCCTTCTTATGATAGCTTTGGCGGTTTATCGGGTTGATTCCCACGGACCATGAATTGGTAGGAACATTAAACGTTTTTACAAAGTAGAGGTTTATAGATACACGGAGCCCCTAAACTTGAATAGGTTATAAAAAGCAAATGGATTGGAATATGTTAGAATATATAATTTTGAGATAATACAATATGGATTAACTATGGTATACTGTAAGAATTGTAATGCGTATGATAGAGCTAGTTGAAATGTGACCGGATTTTGAGCCCCTCATTCAGAGTTTCTAGGGAGTTATTCCTTCCTGCGGCCACGGAAAAGACCAGTATACTGGTATATACGTCATGTTAAATATAGTCCTGTTTTCTAAGAATAGTATTGGTAGTTAGATATATTGCATACATATTTGCAGTCTTTGGTAGCCAATATACTTCTAGCTGTCGGTAGTTAATGTGGGAACAGTGTCTCATTGGCTCATCTTATCCTTCGTAATTCAAAAGAAAAAAGATGGATGGAAAATGGAGAGAATAGAGTCAATAATACATACATACATAGGATTAGATAAGAGAACTGGCCAAGCAGATGCTGAAACGGAGCTATTGCAGGAATGAGGGGATTTCAACGGGAGGTTGGTACTTGTACTTGTACTATCATAACTTGGAACGCTTTGGTAATCTTTCGTATCGGCTGTAACTCGTAATCAACATCATCTCCCGGATGCAACATACGTACACAACTACTTCTCTAGCAGCAGAGCGAATCTTTGGAGATATACCAGACCTGGCTTTCGACAACTTAGTCGAATATAACTTCTTTTAGAAATATAGTTTACGCTACGTGATTACACGTTTTTGCTGCATGCTCGGGCTGCGACCGACACTGCGGGCCCGGCCTTCGCTAGTGGACCTAATTCGACGGGGAAACCACGGCCAAAGTCCAAACGCAAGTCCAAATTCGAGTCGGCCGGGTACACCTGCACAATCTGCGTCACCTGTCAGCTCTGGCTTCCTTGATAAAACTGCAGGCAGTAGCACTGATAAAGGCGCTAAAGCCACAGAGGCGATAGCTGAAGCTTCTAACCAACCACTACCCCCCAGCCCGTTACTATTACCAGCTTCTACTAGTAACGATACAGCCACACCTACAATTAGCTCCACTACCGTCACAACTACAACTACAATAACCACTCCTTCAATATCGACAACAGGCTCTTCACCTAGAGCTTCGCCTTTGTCTGTGTCTGCATTACCTGTCCCGACCATTTCCATAGCTGAGGAGCCGCCTGTAACCCCCAAACAGACTCCCAAGATGGCTCCGGTAAGCTTCGTCCATCGTCCAGTGTCTATTTCTCAATCTGCAGTAAAACTTGGAACAAAAGAAATAGCTTGTTTTGTCTTACCTCGCTAGTTTGCAACTCTAATCTCTAATACACCTTGGTGAATATAGTCAGCGAAAGCCACAAATGGCGAAGATGGGCTCAATAGTGGTATGTAGCTCTGCTATCGTATATACCGTCGTTATTTAAGCTAATCGCATACATGTATAGGCAAGATCTACTCCGTATCCGGGTTCGTAAACGCCGCAATGCTTCTTCTTCATATATCCATAAGTTTATAAACTGACGAATAACTACAATAGACCCGTCGTGGTGGCCGAGGACATGATCGGAGTTGCCATGTACGAGCTCGTAAGAGTTGGCCACGATAACCTAGTCGGTGAAGTCATTAGGATCAACGGTGACCAAGCTACCATTCAAGTCTACGAAGAGACCGGTGCGTCGTCATTAATATACTAAAAAAATAGAAAAATGAAACAAAGCTGATACCAAAGAATAGCTGGTATAACCGTGGGCGACCCCGTTCAACGTACAGGAAAGCCTCTCTCCGTCGAGCTCGGTCCCGGTCTATTACACAACATTTACGATGGAATCCAACGACCCCTCGAGAAGATCTCTCAAGTATCCCAGAGCATCTATATCCCGCGTGGTATTGCGGCTCCCGCCCTCGACCGGACCAAGAAGTGGGAGTTCACGCCTACCCTGAAGGTTGGCGATCACATTTCCGGCGGCGACGTGTGGGGAACCGTCTTCGAAAACTCCTTCATTAAGGTCCACAAGATTCTGCTGCCTCCGCGGGCGAGGGGAACTATTACCAAGATCGTCGGCAAGGGCGAATACACTGTGGATGAGAAGATCCTTGAGGTCGAATTCAACGGCAAGAAGACCGAGTACGGCATGATGCAGACCTGGCCTGTCCGTGTCCCTCGACCGACGACTGAGAAGCTGTCTGCCAGCAGCCCCTTCATCGTCGGCCAGCGAGTCCTGGACGCTCTTTTCCCCAGTGTCCAGGGCGGTACTGTGGCTATCCCTGGTGCTTTCGGATGTGGAAAAACTGTCATTTCGCAATCCGTTTCTAAGTTCTCGAACAGCGACGTCATTGTCTACGTGGGCTGTGGCGAACGAGGAAACGAGATGGCTGAGGTCTTGAAGGATTTCCCCGAGCTTTCTATCGAAGTCGAGGGCCGCAAGGAGCCTATCATGAAGCGAACTACTCTGATCGCCAACACGTCCAACATGCCCGTGGCTGCCCGAGAGGCTTCCATCTACACCGGTATCACTGTGGCTGAGTACTTCCGCGACCAGGGCATGGATGTGGCTATGATGGCTGACTCCACGTCCCGATGGGCCGAAGCTCTGCGTGAAATTTCCGGTCGTCTCGGTGAAATGCCTGCTGATCAGGGTTTCCCCGCCTATCTCAGTGCTAAGCTAGCCAGTTTCTACGAGCGTGCAGGGAAGACGAGCTGCCTCGGCTCGCCCGAGCGCGAGGGCAGTGTCAGCATTGTCGGTGCCGTCAGCCCCCCCGGTGGTGACTTCTCCGACCCCGTCACTAGCTCGACGCTGGGTATCGTGCAGGTGTTCTGGGGTCTCGACAAGAGACTAGCGCAGCGAAAGCACTTCCCTTCGATCAACACGTCGGTGTCGTACAGCAAGTACACCAACACGCTGGACAAGTGGTACGAGAAGGACTACCCCGAGTTCCCGCGGTTGCGCGACCGCATCAAGCAGCTCCTGTCAGATTCGGAAGAGCTGGACCAAGTCGTGCAGCTGGTCGGCAAGTCGGCGCTGTCGGACCCGGACAAGATCACGCTGGACATGGCGACGCTGCTCAAGGAGGACTTCCTCCAGCAGAATGGATACTCGGACTACGACCAGTTCTGCCCTATCTGGAAGACAGAGTGGATGATGAAGCTCATGGTCGGCTTCCACGACGAGGCGCAGAAGGCCATCGCCCAGGGCCAGAGCTGGGCCAAGGTCCGCGAGGCCACGAGCGACCTCCAGGCCCAGCTGAGACAGCTCAAGTTCGAGCTGCCGAGCGAAGGGGAGGAGGCCATTAGCAAGAAGGTATGTACCCATCCCCCCTTACTCATTCCAGCGCGAGCTATAGACGAGTAGGTGCTTAGTGAAATGAATGAATGCTAATTTGAGGACAGTACGAGAGCACCCAGCAGAACATGCTGGATAAGTTTGCCGCCGTCATGGACGAGTAAAGGGGAGAAATCTTGTTTACACTCTAAAATCTTGGAGGGGACTGTGTACATAGATGAATGCGGTCGAATGGAAAGGGGATGAGAAGAAACGCGTATGCTCGAACCGATGAATGAACAGTATCTGTGTTAGGGTAGTGTAGTGTTATGAATTATAATTGCATCAGTAGATTCATGTCTTTTTAGCTGAATTGTGGCTGGGACTGATTGCCTATGGTTGTAGGATTATGTGATTTGTTATTCCAAGGACTATACAGCAGATAGGTAGATTTCTAGCCTTCACACAGTATGTAGCTAGAAATTACTACATGTAAAGGGGAATCCAAGTTATGGTTATCATACAAACATACATACATCTCTACAGCGCATATCTCGTACTCACACAGCATTACATAGGCGGAACACACACAAGTACTCCAGACATTTCCCTATAATGGTCTGATTCGGCACGATCGCTCATGTCATGTCATAGCCTCTCTTTTCCACGTCCGTTAGCCACGCGGGCCTCCCTTCCCGTGGCTACCTAGCTAATCGTTCCCTGAGCACAAAACTCCGTCCAACATTGGTGTACAAGAAACCCCCAAGGTCCAACGTGGCCCCAGGGTCCTACCACTCTGCCCATAGTCTTATCTCGTACATAGAATTTTTCGTGGGCCGCACAGCTGCTACCGCGGTTGGTGATGTCTCCTTCGTGATCCATAGGAATGGAAACTTAATAAGGAGTCTTGCCGCTTCACAGAGAAATGAAATAGTTGGGACGAAGTCCTGATGGTTTAAAGTCTACGGTCCTGCCACTTGACAGAATATCCCAGCTTCCGAAACAACTCTTTCGTATCTATTTCTGCTCAACATCTCATTTTTGACGTGGCGTATTAACCGATGGTTTACACGGCGATCAGTGGCTCGTCCGCGGCAGGCCTTTCATTGTTCCTCTCGCCTTCCGCTGTCTGTTCACGCCCCTCGGATTCGCGAGCACGAGCAGCCGAATCGCCATCCTCGGCATTCTGTTCAGCATCCGCCGATCCTTCCGGTCTCTCGGACTGTTCAGCAGCAGCGGCTGCAGCAGCCTCGGCCTCGGCTTCTCTGCGTCTTCGCTCAGCTCGTGCTTCCGCCTCCATCTGTGCGATGTGCCTCTCAGCCACTCCTGGTGCGATACTAGCGAGGAACAGGATCCCGGCACGCTCTAGCCTCCTGACCTGGTTCATCAACCAGTTGGCGTTGGCATCACGTCGTTGTTGTACCAATCTAGCTGCAGTATCAGCGGGGTCCATTTCCCCTTGCTGTCCAGGGTCTGCTGCGGTATCGCCATTAGCGGCTCTTCCGTGTGCCTGTGCGCCTCGTTGATGACCATCGGCGAGAGGAATTAGATTCTCAAGGTGTCGGCGAACGGGAACCCAAAATTGATCCGCAAAGGGATTCAGGAGTCCCATGTTTACGAGGAAGAGCGTGATTGCAATAGAAACAACAGTTATCCAACGAGACCAGCCAGAAGTAGGTGACGTGAACCACCAGATGAAGAGACCTAAGCGAATAATCATCCATATGTGAGGCCAGAGCTGAGCTATTCTAATCGCCTGTACCTGCGGATTATCCGCGCGTGCAACGGCATGTCCTATTTGAGGCGGAGGAAGATGCTGATGCTGATGCTGAGGTGGTTGGGGCAAGCCATGTTGCGGCTGAACTGGTTGTTGTGGTTGAGGGGTATGGCTTGCTTGGGGACTGGTTATGTGACCTCGTCCAATTTGAGGGATGTGCGGCTGGATAGTTGGTGTTGGTATCATGTATTGCGGATTCAAGTGATTTAAATTGGTAAATGTGTGCGGCAGTGGTCTCTGGCCAAATGGTAGACCAATGGGTTGATATGTAGTTCGCACTTGAGGACTGTAGTAAGTCTCTAGGCCGTTGTTGAGCAAAAGAGCGCGCGGTCCCGTAGGGGAAGACAGAATGTATACTTCCGGTGTACCTTGAGACGGATGTGTCTGTGTCTGGTTCGTTTGCGGACTTCGAGTTCGTCCAGCTGCTCTAAGTAGATCAGGGGTAGCTGTACCACTACCCGCTCGAGACGGAATTAATGGTGTCGTAACTCCAGGTGGAATGGGGTGGTGAGACTGGCTAGCAGCAAGGTTGGCTAAGGAAGAATTGCTAGCATTTCTACGCATGGCATCGGCCATGACCCTGGTGGCCGATCCGGCATCCGCAGCTCGAAAAATATTCTGAACCTCGTTGCCGGATAGCGGGCCTCTACTTGGAATGGGTCGTGATAGGACACTCTCAGCGGCCGGGAACGGCGATCCTGTTCTCCCTGGTCGTTGTAACGGATTTACGAAAGTTTCGTTGTATGTGACGCGCCATTGTAAACCATTGGGGCCAACTCCTTCACGAACTGTTGTACGAGTGGCATCTGACTGGAACGGCGAAGCAGTCCTTCCAGGTGTACTAGCACCAGGCGTTCCCCTAAGGCTAGCAGGAGGAATGTCCTGCGCACCTTGCATGACCGGTCGGTGGTTCTGGCCAAGAGAACTCATGTGCGCATCCATAGCTCTCACCCACTGGCTGTGTTGTTCTCGTGTAAGCTGAGAAGGTGGAACTGGCGCCTGACCGAAGGGAGTCACCCCAGGAATCGGACCCTGAGGAAGTCCAAAAGCAGTACCTGGGTAATTTGGTACCCCGATTCGGATTTGTGGTTGAGCTTGGAAAGGACTTGCGTGGTGATGCTGATGCGGGTGAAACTGCGGAGGGATCTGAGCTCCTGCTGTCGATGGTTGACTTGTGGTGGAGGTCTGGTTTGTAGAATTAAACGCATTCGGCGCAGACGTTGCTCGGCCGTCGGAAAGATCTCGTAGGACTAGATGCAATGACTGAGGCTCTGTAGAACGAAGCTATATGTTACGATAACTAGTTAGAAGACGATAATTCCGTTCGAGTTGTAGAATACTCGTAAAAGAAGAGAAAACATACTGTTTCTTGCCCAAAAATTTCAGTCATTGTCTCAGTGTCCCGACCAAGTAGGCGACCTCGATGAATAAGGCGCTGGGCCTCATCTGTAGGTCTCATACCAACTGCATTTCGAATCCGCTCCTTCAACTGTTTGACAGTGGTGTTTGTTGGTAGTTCCTGGAGCGCAAGAGGTTGTGGTATGCCCACAGAAGGCGATATGATTTGTAATGTGAAAGTTGCTGACTCGGCTGCAGCTGTGGTAGCTGGACCAGCTCTTTCGGATGCCATCTTGATTTACGCCTTCCAGAAAAAAATGTTGGGAGGGTGCAAGAACTCCTCTAATAGAGGCGCTTAAAGGGAGGATGAGCGCGAGCAACAAATTCTAAATGAGAGTTGCGCATTCACCTAACCAGGTTTAATACTCTCAAGTGAGAATAGGAACCATGTCAGGCAGGCGTGGGAACCATCACTTAGGATTACCCGTAAGAGACACGTTTCTCGTATGTAGGGTCGGAAGGGATTATTAAGAAAAGGTGAGAAATTAATTAAATTAATCAAGACATGAAGTTAATAAAGGGACGGAAAATAAAAAAGTTGAGGTAAAGGAGGGAAGATGTTGTTTGTCGTCGTCGACATTTAGAGTTACATATTGGTTGAAACGGAACAGTTGAAAGTTGTCAATGCAAGCTGTCCATGTCATTTTTGCTTACCTAATTCTACCTAACAATATTCTAGTCAGTAGCACATTTGGTAAAGTTTCGATTCACTCTTGCCAAAAAGGAATAACGCCAGGTTACGTATCGGTACGTATCTCTCGGTATCTACTCCACTCTAAACTCTGCCCACTTCCACCGCCTCGAAAATGAGCTGAAAAGGGATAGCTCTTTAACTTTCAGCTCCACTACATTCTGCGTCATTGAGGGTCAAACTGAAGGTGCAGTACACTAGCAACATGTAGGTCTATCAAAGATCTCTACTCGAACATTTCTAATTCTTAAATCTAAAGTTCCACAGTAGAACCACAGTTTATACAGAATTACTTGCCTCCTTTTCTTCTTTTAAAGGTTATTTAGTATCAATTAAATGCCATTATCCCTGACTAATTACTAATTACTATATTTTCCGTATATGCGCCGACTTAAAACTAAGCCATCTTAGCGTTGCCATTTCTTCAAAACTTAAATGACACTATTCTAAGTCGTTAAGTGAGAACATAAGACATGTCAATGGCAAGTCTAGGTTCAGCCACGGTCCGAGGGCATTCGCCCGCATCGAAACGCCCCTTATCGCCATGTATGCTTCGACAGACTTATACGGCGGCGACACGACGGTCGACGAGACAATTCATCGCCACCCCGAAACGATGCTTCCATCGATCGTCGCATAAATATCAAAATAATGAGAGCTTCGGCTCAAGATTGCGGACGGCGCTAAGAGATACGAAGGTCAGGTGGTATCCTATACCCGTCGGTTTGGGAGTTGGATTTCTTGGTCTCGTACAGTTCTACAAGACTCAAGCCCGCGAAAAAGAGAGACTAGAGAGGGAGGCTGCCAGTGACGATGGAACCCGTCCTAGGAGACGGGCCCGAATACGGCCAGATGGTCCCTGGTATGTGCTCGACACATAATGGATCACCAGACTTGTCATTGTTATAATGACTGACCCGTTCTTATTAGGCAAGTCCAAGTAATGTCGACGTTACCACTAAAGGCTATGTCGAGGCTATGGGGAAAGTTCAACGAGCTCACAATTCCGTACTACCTCCGGGTGCCCGGCTTCAAACTCTACGCCTTCATTTTCGGAGTGAACCTAGACGAGGTCTCCGAACCAGATCTTCACGTGTACCCAAACCTTGCATCCTTCTTCTACCGTACCCTGAAACCTGGTGTCCGACCCCTGGACCCTAGCCCGGACGCATTGCTGTCGCCGTCTGATGGGCGTGTGCTCCAATTTGGAAAGATCGAAGGCAACGACATCGAGCAGGTTAAAGGTATGACATATACTATAGACGCATTACTAGGCAAGCACACGCCCACGCCCAGCCTGTCCAGTGTGAAATCAGAAGCAACCGATCAAACGACCCCACCAAAGCGGGGCGACGAAAAAGTCGTCCCATCAGACGAGGAATTCGCACGAGTAAACGGCATATCCTACACCCTGCCCAACCTCCTCTCCGGCCCCGACGACGGCCACGAGACCAAGCGTCTGGATGACCAATCCACCACGCCCTCCAGCCCCGGCGCCGTCTCCGAAGTCCGCGCGGACCTCGCCCTCGGCGAAAAACCCTGGTACGCACTCCTATCCCCGGACAACCGCACGGCGCTCTACTACGCCGTCGTGTACCTCGCGCCAGGGGACTACCACCGTTTCCACTCGCCCGCGAACTGGGTCGTCGAGCGGCGGCGCCACTTCGCGGGGGAGCTGTACTCGGTCTCCCCCTACCTGCAGCGCACGCTCCCCGGGCTCTTCACGCTGAACGAGCGCGTAGTCCTGCTCGGGCGCTGGCGCTGGGGTTTCTTCAGCTTCGTTCCGGTCGGCGCGACGAACGTCGGCTCTATCACGGTTAACTTCGATCGCGAGCTGCGCACCAACTCCCTGCTCACCGACACCGCGGCCGATCGCGAGGCCGAGGAGGCCGCCGCCCGCGGGGAGCCGTACGCCGGCTTCACAGAGGCGACGTATGGTGCCGCGAGCGCGGTGCTAGGGGGCCATGCGCTAAGGCGCGGCGACGAGATGGGTGGTTTTAAGCTTGGCAGCACTGTCGTGCTCGTATTCGAGGCCCCTGTTGATGAGCACCCGGGTGCGAAGGGCGGGTTCGTCTGGGCCGTGGAGAAGGGGCAGAAGGTTAAGATGGGGCAGGCGCTGGGGTATGTACGGGAGTAGGATGGTGAGAAGGAAAAAGGGGGTTATGTATATATACTGCTCAACTTAGTTGTCTACAAGAACATATGTCTTGCTTGTGATAGTACATGAAAATGAAAGTAGTCTAAGCAAAGAGAAGCCAACAAGGAGTATCTTGACCGCATGAAAATGCTAGAGCTATAACATTACCTATCCTTTCAATTGCCATATTCTTACCTACCTAAGTAGTATTAGATAGGTAGGCACAGTTCTACAGTCTTCGTAATTAGCCCTACGTGGACATGAAATCCAAGATAGACCAGGGAAATCAGAGCAACGAGTGAAAGGATTATTTAGATGCCCACTCTTACGTAGATAGCCGGCTGTCCAATGTTAGTTCAGTTGATCCAAATCAGTCCAACTGTCCATCTCCTCAACACCCCAAAATTTGCTCCAAAAATAATGGAAATTGATGCTAATTACAAGATGCCGAGGAATACTGCAAGCAGATATTGCCCCATGCCAGGAACAGCTGGCTCTTTGATAGCATCTCACATTCGGCAACAACTCATGATCAGCCACGACAAACCCTCCCCGGCTGACAACCCGTTCTCTGGTAAGAACCAACATCTGAACATCCCCGGCAATCAACTCCGGTTTCGACAACTCGGCAACGGTAACGATATCTCGGTCTCGGCGACATCTCACTCACAATAGGGTACATGGATACTCATCACCATCGTCTCGTTCGTTAACTAGGAATACTCAAGGTTCGTGGAAGAAGAGAGAAGAAAAAGCGCGTGCGGAGGAAAAAAGAAGAACACCCCGCGAGAAAGAAGGTCTATGAAGATCGCATTATCGTTTGCAAAGTAAAAAACCGCGTGTCATCTCATTGCCCTATTCCTTCCTCTAGACGCCACTAAGAGTCAAAGCTTTTTTTGTTTCGACTCGTCAGTCCTGATAATAGGTTGACAAAATCCATACATGTGGGAGCTATCACGCCTCCTGAACCTTCATTCCGTCTCCTTGCGCACACGCTTCGTCGACTTGCGTCTCAAAGGATGGTCCGCCCTTCTTCATCTCCGGATGTATTCTCTTGCAACGATAATCACTTTTGTTGAGGTCTCGTGTTCATAAGAGTAGGCCTAATTTCGTATGGGACACACATACCAAACTCTCTACCCATTCCTGTTCACTGTAGACGAAAGGCGAATTTGAACGATATACGACAGCCGCCAAGTATGTACTGGAAAAGAAAATACCTGGCACCTGAGATGTGCCCCACATCCCAGGGATTGACCAAGCCAACAGATCGCCTAAGGGGTCGAGTATAACCGCAAAACTCGCTTTATCGGGTCCAGGTCCACCTTTGTTGGTTGCGATCGGAACACAGATCATATCGGCGACAAATGTCAGTCGATGTTGAGTACCACAGAAATTAGGCCGAAGAAGTTGCGGTCTGATGGTTGCTGAAAACAATGGGTTGTGAAAATGTATGGTTGTGTAAATCGAAACGGAATTTTGGAGGTTTGTGTAAACCAGGTCACCATCGCCTACAAGGTCTATCGTGAGAACGCCCCAGTATCACCGGAACACAATTCGTCGAAAGGTTCCCGAGAAGAGAAAACAGAATTATCGGCTTCTTGCAGATCCCGTCGAACCCTGCCGTTCATGGGTATTCGGACGGCGGTTACTTCGGTCGGCATCCTGTAGCTTAAGCGAGTCCAGCCTCTTCTGGTTATCCTCCGTGACCGTGTCAGCCTCATCAACTCGTGGTAATATGTTCAGTTTCGGGGCCGGGTGGCCATTTCCTGACGTGCCATTTGACTTCCTCTTGTTGGCTTGGTCCGCAATGGCAGCCCACTTCTTCTCGCGAAGAGCTTCTCTCGCAGCAGCATTGTTTTGCTGCTCGGTATACTCGTGAGAGCAGTCGTCAAAGAGCTGTGGGTTGATCTCCATAAATAGCTTCATCGCATTGTAAACCATTCCGTGAATTGTTCTAACACATTTTTGTTAGACCAAAGAACTAATTCCTTCGTTTAAATTGCTTACCTATTCCAGTGCCCTTTAGAATTCTCATACAGCGGCGCAAACATAATAGGCAGGATGATCTCGACGTTGTCGCTCACAAGATTACAGAAGTACTCGTTGTTCCAGAAATACAAGGCTCGCTCCGCGACCTGGAAATGCGGACTTGCGACGGATTTTGCGAGTTGGTGGAACAAGGGCTCCTGGACCTTGGCAAATTCGGCAGGATCCATCACCTCGAAAATGTCTTCTACCTCGTTGAGGTACATAACTTCCTTCGTGCTGTTAACCTTGGGCCAATATCGAAGAAGGCCAAGTACGACATCCTCAGTCAGAGATGCATCTTTTTCCAAAAATTGGACAATGCAGTACGCGAGTTGAGGATGGTACATGCTAAGACTCTTAACTTTGTGAAGAGGCAGCAACACTCTAGTAAGAAATAGCTTGTGCTCCTCCTTTAGGGGAAGAGCAAATCCATTGATAATAGATCCTAAAATCTCCAGAAGCTCTGCCACGCCGTTGAATCTCTCAGTCTCGTAGGTGAACTGGAAGAAGACGTTGTTAATCGAACGTCTTATGAAAGAACGAAGGTTTAGGAATTTCCCGTAAATTCGATGTAGAGTCGTCTTGAGGAAATCTCTCTCGCGTGGATCCTCTGAGTCAAAAAGTTCCAAGAGTTGGAGCACGAAGCTATGGTCGATGTAAGCCTTGGCGATGTTCGTGTTAAAGTCCTGACTCTCAATGAACCTCAAAAAGAATTCGTAGACGACCTGAATGTGGGGCCAGGCCACTTCAAGAACGGGCTCATCTTCCTCAGGATCGAAAGCCTCGCCTTGGGGGTTCATTGGTGGCGGGATTGGTCGGAACAAGTTCTTGGAGAACATTTCAACAACTCGAGGGTACATAGGTTCCGTGATGACCTGGCGGTTGTTGGCCACATAATCAAGCAATTCATGCAGAGCTAGGCGCTTGACCTCCTTGGACTTCATGTCGGCACTAGCATCATTGAAGTCAAAGATGACATTGCACTGGTCAATCTTCTGCATAAAAAGTTCCTGTCGGCGGTTGGGCGATACTTCGTGGAATCCCGGGAGCTTCTCAAGCTCTCGGTGCGTCGATATGTCGAATCGCGACGAGTTCTGTCTTCTAGGTGTTCTAAGACCCTCGGGGACATCCTTCGGTGTCTGGTGCAGACGATCGAACATCAGCGACTTCTGACCGGCCTTAGGTGGCGCGAGGTCGTGCGGCATTGTCTCGGCAGCACCAGGAGGTGGAATGTGCTATAGAGAGCGAAATTAGCAGATGTCTCGATGTTATCGGGGGTAGTAGGGGGTAGTAACATACTGGAGCACTAGGACTAATAACCACGGTAGGCGGGAGAGTGCCGTGTCGAGAAGGCGTAGCAGCGCCATTTGGTGACTGCGAAGAGCCTACATTGAATCTATCGACGCCACCTTGGGTAGGCGCCTGACCGGCTTGAGCTTGTAAAGCCGGGTTACTGTGATCACCGCCGTGTGTCCCGGCATTGTTAGGGGGGAGAGGTTTATTTCTAATGTCGTTCAAAGTCGAGGTAGACGAAGAGGGAGTCAATACAGGCGACTGGTTCTCTCGTGAACCGCTTGAGGAGGGCGAAGCTGTTCCATCCTTAGAATCCTTATTTTTCTTGGAGGATTTGCTATCGCTCTTCCCTCGCGAGAGCTATCGAACGTTTGTTGGTTAGCATGTTCAAGGTTATCTACGTATAGAAAAGCCAACTGTAACCAAAGGCAAACATACGGCTCGGCTGAAGCGCTTCATCTTGTAGGTCACAACCCCCTACTGATAGTGGGGTGGGGACGCCCGACTCTCTACTCTCTTTAGGAGATTGTATAGGTAGGAAATAGAGAGTAATGTTAATGCCGATAGACGCGTCGCTATAATGGATTCCGAAAATTCCAAAATATGTAATGTAATTCGGTATCGGGCTTGGGAAGCGTTGCGTGATCGAAGAGAAGAATTATGATGTGAATTCACCGTCTGTTTGAGGCGAGGGAAGAATCAAAATGATATAAGGTCCCAAGGTTTAGGGCGTAAGGAGGCAGACGGCGGCGCGGCTACGGCTGTCGCATAAGGTGGGCAGGTAACTAAATTAGTGACCGTCAGAGGTAGAACATTAATAGAAAATATCTTCATGTAAGATAGCTCAAATTGAGCCTCTTAGCTTGAAGGAGACGAGTGAATTGTCGATGTTCAATGTTGGACACTTCAGATATGAAGTTTGAGTTGTCGTTGTGGAAGGTGGAGAAAACAGCCTTCTGTAGGCGGGTTGGTTAGGGAGTTTAGGGACTCTGGTGATCTTCCAGGGCTAAGGGGACGGCATATGTACTATGATATGTACATATGTAGGTACGTAGCTTCGTACCTATGTATGTATGTAGGTCTATGGTCTACCAATCTACACAGCAGGAAGCAGCGGTGCGGAACGAGTATCCTAGCAACAACGGGATTCTACATATTCAATAATACGCAACCCTGAATACTGAAGGAATTTGACCTGAGTAGGTAAACAATGCTTTTCAAGTCATTTCGGAGAATTGATCCATTAAGGAACACCTTTTTGTATGTATCTAAGTACTGTATCGTGAAGTTTCCTAACCGTTAATAACGTACCCAGGTACCTCAGCCATTAACTCTTTCTGAGCACAGGCGCGTGTGTTATGCATTCATCGTGTGTTTTTGTGCAAGGGTTCCGTCGCTGCCAGCTGGCGGGATGTGCCTAAGTATGGCTTAGCTTGAGTTTGTTGCATAATAGATTTGTGCTAGTGGGACATTGCGGGTCTAGCGGTGCAGAGCCGCGTCGAATCAAAAATTAGTCGGCGGGGCAGCGTGTCCTCATGGAAGTCTCGTGAGCTAAACTACTTGTTCCCTGCAGCTACAACATGCTTTTTGGCGCAAGTAATTCTTTAAATCCATATCAACCTTCAGAGTCAAATTACAAAATGTGCATGTATGCAAATTAAGATGTGTGGTCTAACAGGTAATCCTTACTTAGATGTAGGTACCTTACATATTGGACCATTGAAGGAAAAGATGAAAGATGTAAATTTTGCCTATCGAATTCCATACGTTTGTCTCAACAAACGACAAGTGCCACGAATGTAAGCTAAGAGGTACATAGGTACTTAGGTGGTGAAGGAGATTGTAGGTAACACATCATTGAAGGAAGGAAACGCCGATATTTACAGGTACGTCGGTATATACTACAGTGTACATTACCCACAATATTCACTGTCCTCTTTCTAACTTTGCCTGTGTACCATTTAATTGGGTTTCGCTCATAGGCTGAATTCCTAAAACCAGGATTTTTCGCACTATGTTTTACACTGTATTTGCACTTCATCAACACATGCATCAACACCTCATGAAGCATCGAGGCTTCAAAGTATAAAAAACCAAGTACAACATTGCTATCCGACAACGATAAAAACATTTTGCGATCGAAGTACCAACTAATTAAGAATACCTACGCCACACCCCCGGAAGTCAGCATCGAGAGTTTTACCCTTACTCTGTATGCTCATCTCATTTAGCCATCTTAAGCTTACAGCTATCATGATGGGCATTTGTGCAGTTGCCATCTGAATTATTTGAATATCGTGAATTGTTCCGAAGACGCAGCACAGTCATCAGTCAGGGGACAGATTCTTTAAGTTGCCTACCTAGGTACTATCTATACACATTCCCGAGATAGTACTATTCAGCAACCAACATAATGGACGTCGAAGATTCATACAATACTGATAGCCCATACGATGTCGACGATTCAGAAGATGCTCCTATATTTGATGTGCCTCAGAGGAAAATCGTTGCTATAGAGCATCCCTGTATTTTGATTAACCTTGACAAAGGGCTTAGTACATTTGGAGTGGATCCAGACTTTCAGAAGGTATACATATATATACCCCTACACCCCTATTTCAACCTCTAAATCATTATTAGATTTCCCAACTAACCTTCCATGATAGCTTCTTGTGGACACGCCAGAGCCTAGCTCGGTCCCTTTGTGGTTTCGGCCTGACAATCCCACATCAAAACCCATTGTGTCACATCATGCGGCTACTAACAACATCCTATTGAAGATAACTGTTCCCAAGAGGACAGGTAGGAAGAGAATGCGAGGAAGTAATGCTCCATTTACTAGCGATGTTGATATCTCAGACGGGACAGCTGCCACCCCTGCAGCTGATGGAGTAGGTTCCGCCGGTCGACGTGATAGACCCAAGTCTATCCTTCGGAAGATGCAAGACAATTTCGAATATTATGAGATAGATGCCGTCGGGAAGGTTGAGGATACCCATAGGTATCGAGGCCTAGCTGACTTCCAATTCGCCAACGCCAGTCCTTCATTCTTAACGAAAGCCGCCGAAAATCTGCTTCCAATGAAAGGTAAATAAAACTCTCGGGATATTTTGATATTTATCACATCATTTATTAACTTGTTCTTAGTTGCAAAGCTGCGGGAGATCAAATTTGCTCCTGGCGTAATAACGGACCCTAGGCAGGAAATCATACCTCCACCACATTTCACAGACAGAATTATTGGATTTAATTACAACTACGAACAGAACCCTAACACCAAAGTAGAAGGAGACGAGGTGGGAAATCAGCAACTGATCAACATCCAAGGCAGGAAAAAGCACTCATATGGTTACTTCATCAATCATAACACATACCCCGTGCCGCAGAAACCTCGGCGAGAGCCAAACATGATTATACCAAAATCACTAACAAAGCAGCTTCATGCGCTGATGGAAGAAAGGCCCATATGGACACGTCGGGCCATTCTCAACCGTGTGTTGGGCAATTACACCGATTCAGCCATGAGAATTGCCCTCCAGCTTGTTGGGTATCAGTTCAGGGGCGGACCATGGCGAGATGCCTTTATCAAATATGGCATGGACCCTCGTCCCGATCCCAAGTATCGGGTATACCAAACTCTTGCCTTTAAATTAGAAAGGAATATAGTCGGTACGAAGAAGGTGCCGTGGGAGGTTGTTAGGAAGGGCCAAATTAGAAAGCACCACAGGGAGAACCGCAAAAGTCATATTTGGGATGGGGAGGACTACTCGACTGATGGGAAATTCTGGCAGGTTTGCGATGTCACCGACCCGTTTGTCCGCAACATGCTCGACCAAGCACCCCTGAGGGCAGAGTGTGACATTGAGTCGGGATGGTATTTTAAAAGTTCGTGGGCTAAGGTCAAGATGATCATGAAGGTGAAAATGATTGCTATCAAGAGGGGTCGAATGGGCTCGGATGATGATGATCCGCAGAAGCCAGGCTTCTTATACAACTCCTTCCTGGCTGAGAGACTCCGGCAGTGGCCCGATAAGATCGAGAAGCCACTCGGGTTAACTCTCGAACCGTTCTTACGTCCCATCGCGGATGTGGACACAAGACTTCGCAAACGCCGTCCAGGTCCACAGCTCAGACAGAAACCGGAGTCTACTACAACAGGCACACCATCAAGCACTGGCATTGATGATTTGGATAGTGGAGGTATTGATGGAACGGTTGGCGATGACGAAGAGACTATACAAGAGAACCCCTGGGAAGTTGACGATCTAATTGACGATCTTGATGATGACGATGGGGATATCGATGGGGATGTGGAAGAGTATGATGGCTACTCTGACGATGATGAGGATGACGAGGGAGAAGATTACTTGAAAGGATACGGATGTGACACTGAGCAGGAAGATGATGATATTACCATGGGCGATAACCCTATAGAAGGCGCTTACGATGACTAGGCAATTGGATTGAGCCTTGCCTAGTTGCTATAGCATCCAATTAATGTGTATATGGTTTACGCCCAACGCTCAGAACACTCATAACTGCTTATACAACCATCCTACAAGACTGAGATTTTTCTGTTCCGCGCATTTCAACGACTCTACTAGAAAACGAATATTAACTTCAAATTTCCATAAAATAGCAAAACTACCTATTATGTTAGACATCTAAGATCTGGTAGATTATTCATCACGTAGCGAACCTCGGCAAATTTTGCGGGGGGACCGAGCTATGTAGCAGCGCTATGCTACGTTAGAACAGCTCCGAGGTTCTAAATCACCATTATCGATAGGAAAGCAAGGGATTCAAAGACACTTCATCCATTGTCCGTCAGCTTTTATAATCATACCATATTAAAATAATTGAATCGATTTGATCTTACTTGGCTTGAATTGCGTTCCGTAAAGCTTTCAAATCCTCGTGTAATTTGCTACGTACAACTTTCGTTGCTCGACTACCAACCTACCCTGAATCCATTTCCCCGGACGTTTAAACCATGGCCGACGAAACAGCTCTCAACGACTTTCCCTCGCTCTTCTCCCTCAAGGGCAAAGTCGCCGTCGTGACTGGCGGCTCGCGAGGTTTAGGCCTAAATGCTGCTTCTGCGTAAGTCTTACCCCCTCCAGAATAGGTCTATACGATATCCAGTCCATTGCCTTCATTCAACTTGCGAAAACTCCATCCCCAATCCCGTAGCCCCATCCATCCTCTTCAACCCTCAGAACACCACGTAAGCTGACCAACGCCATCTACCGCACAGCTTCCTCCAAGCCGGATGTTCCAAAGTCTTCATAACCTCGCGCAAAGCCAACGCCTGCGAAAAAGCCGTCGCCCAGCTGAACGCGCTGCCGAACCTGCAACCAGGCGCCCTCGCGATCTCGGCCCCGGCGGACAGCAGCACGCTCGCGGGCATCGAGTCGCTGGTCTCGCAGGTGGCGAAGCACACCCCTTACGTCGACATCCTGTTCGCGAACGCGGGCGCGACGTGGGGCGAGTCGTTCGACACGCACCCGGACGCGGCCTTCCAGAAGGTCATGGACCTGAACGTGAAGTCCATCTTTATCTCCGTCCAGAAGTTCGCGCCGCTGCTGCAGAAGCGCGCCACGCTCGACGACCCCAGCCGCGTTATCATTACTGCGAGCACCGCCGGCCTCGGCGTCGGGACCCTGGGCCAGCAGGCCACCTTCGGGTACAGCGCGAGCAAGGCGGCGGCCATACACTTGGGGCGCAACTTAGCGATTGATCTGGGCCCGAGACATATTCTGGTCAACTCGATTTGCCCCGGGTTCTTCCCGACCAAGATGGCGAATGGGCTGATTGAGATGTCGGGAGGTGCTGACTTGCACGCCTCGCTTAATCCGGCGAAGCGGTTGGGGAGACCTGAGGATATCGCGGGTGTGGTCGTGTATCTCTCGAGCAGGGCAGGCGCGCACGTCAACGGCGCGACTATACAGATTGACGGCGGCTCGCTGTGGAATAGGGGTGCTTTGTTAGAAGCTGGGTTGGATTCTAAGCTATGATATGTACTATTTATTGCTACGTAAAGGGAGTTATGTTAGGAATTTTGTACGATGGGTATTATGCTAGTATGCTCTCATTTTATCGTGTCTATGTTCAATGCTATGTAGACATCGCTTCGTTATTTTCCCACACATAATAGTATGCAGATGATATCAGTATAAATGCGAGCTCAGACTCCCAATGCAATGTCTATCAAATCCAACCACCAAGTTCTATGATGTAGCTTGGGTCTCGGCCTCGACCTCAGATTTAACGTCCGGCTTTCGCGCAACCCAGTGGCTGGCTTTATAGAAGGTCTGCAGCATGCTCTCGGCGTCCTGCACATAGGGGGCGTGTAACCCCGCTTCTCGCTTTTCCACGACAAAACCCATTCGTTCCACCAATGCGACGACTTCGTCATCCGTAAGCTCGAAACTTCCAGGGTCTGCTATGCCTAAGGAATTATTCTCGTCATAGTCATCTCCGTCATAACCATGGTGGCTAGGAACATGGTTCTCCCAATGCCATAGTAGAGGTCCGACGTTAATAAGAACCCCCCCAGGTTTCAAACAACTCCGAATAACCTCGAGGTAACGAATCAAATTCGGGGCCGTGTCTAGAAAAAAGACAGCAGTTACAGCATCGTAGGTGTCCTTATGGCTATCATCCCCATATAGACAGAGAAAGTCAGCAGCACACATCTCCATCGACCCAGTTCCTTGCGTGTTTGCAAGTGTGGTTTGCGGGTGGATATCTGGAATCTTGTAGGACCTGAATTGTTTTTCACGGCTCTGGTGATTGGAAAAGGTGTGTATCCATGGGAATATAGTATGTTGACCGGCTTTCTCGGTAGAATTGAGAATATATGACGATGCCAACAGTTGGTGGTAAGAGATCTCATTGCCTTCAGTCAGGTAACCCTTCAAACAGAGGTCATAGACCAAGCGTCCCAGTCCAGCACCGGGTACTAGTACTTTCATCGGCTGTCGGTCAGGATATTTAGCCTTCTCAGCTTCGAGCGCACGATATACTGGACCGTAGCAGGTATCCCGCTCAACGGCACCTTCTTCAGACCAGTCACGGTAAAACTGTCGGATAGTGCTCCTAGCCTTGTCCAGATCATTGTACTTGGCAATGCCGGACCATTCCTCAGGCATGTTGAGTTCATTTCCCGAAGAGGGATCGATCACACCAAAAGATCGCAAGCCAACCTTGACGATGATGCGGGCCAATTCCGCGTTACTCTCGATGGCATCATCTACCCGATTCAACACATCCAGATACGAAAATGGAGGTTGACTGAGCATCTGCCAGTGAGCCTGAGGGAGAGCATAGAAAGCTTGTCTACGCAGATGGGTACAATTTAGGTGAGATGTTTTCGCATATTGGCTATATCGGATTCGTCAGCGCATGTGACGAGCCGGAAGCGTCTGCAGTTGAGCGACTTATAGGAAAGGTATGTGATGCCTACTGGAAGCAAAGCCGCGCCCCCTCTCATAGATGCAAGATGTGCTTAACTTAACGGCACAGTAGCCTAATGATTCACTAACCTAAATGATGAGATTGCCTGGAATATGACTCTGATTTCCTCTGGATCTTCGATATTTTCTTCGATGCCATTCCACTGGGAATCGTCACCAAAAGCCTGGTCCGCCGATTCCATCGTAACGACGGGCTGGCTCTAAAGAGGAACAAGAAGTCTAAGAAGGAAAACGGAAGAAAGAAAAGAAAATGGAAACCCAATTATTGGATATCTTAGATAATCGTCAGCCCGAGGGTGGAAAAGCTATGATGATGGTGGGGGTGAATATCTCCGGACTGAGGGGCACGCGATTTTAGAGAATTGAAAGAAACTAAAGCAACTCTACTAGCCCCAGCACATATTTCTAGGAGTTTAGAATAAGGATTGTATTAATCTCATGACGATATGAGAGTGTTTCTGATGGGCAATGAGTGATAAATATCCAACCCAATGTAATGTAGAACAAATGAAGACAAGAAGAGTTGAATGGTTGAATGGTTTCTTCAACGTTCATTCTCTGGTGGATATAAGATCATTTGAAGATTAAAGTTGATTGTAAAGATTGTCCGAAGCGCTGCAGCCCTTTCCATTGAGGTACGTACCTAAAGGATGTAGCTGCCAATGATATCTGGATTACGCTATGTACTAGTGGGCGGGCTTTCCCAGCTGTCAGCAACCAGTCACACATACTGTGTAGATGAGCTAATGTGGGGGGTGTTTAACTTCACACTTGCAACCATCCATATTACAATCATACATACTACAAACGAAGTTGAATAATCTCATATCACGGTATAAAAGCTGTACCTTAAAAGTCTCTTGAAAACTACCATTATATCTCGAACTTTTCCGGAAATCAGCAGTACTCAGACGGGGTTGAACGAATAATCATTCACAACAAACATCCATAAAGGCAACTGGATATCAACTTCGCTATTCCCCTTATTGCCCTAATCAAGTGATTTCAGTTAGAAGCGCTTGCACAATGGAAGCGGTCATCAATGAACCAATACAGCTCTCATTTCCATTGCCGCGATCTTTAGATACGAAGATTCACCTACGTTTGACCATCAAATCCAAGGTCATCCTATTATTTCTTACAACTGTGGCTGCAGATGAACAAGATAATGCAGCTCCAATAGGATCCTTCGTCTATGCCTTACCTGATGTATGTTGTTTAATGACCTCATTTATACATATAAATATAACTAATTGAAATACTCATTCACAGAAATATAACCCAAGTCAACCACTTTCAACAACAATATACTCCGTGGAACCAACAATAGAGTTCACAGCTCGGCTGGCCAAAATATTGGCTAAGAAGATACAGATGCCTGTGTATGTTGGAAATTCTATCAGCTTCGCCAACACTGGGCTCGGCGGAACGGTGGAGGAGGAAATGGAAGCTTTAAAGAAAGTTGTCGAAGTTTCACTTGATAAGCTTCAAGGTGTTATTAAGTCATCTAACGCCTTACCAAATGGAACTGGTACTTCATGATACCGCCAACTTCGCATGACTGATGCCCTCAAGAATACCTGCACACGCCCTCTTTGAGAGGATATCGGTCCTGCTATCACGTGTATTAGGAACCGAAAATTGTTTATACAATTGAAAAAACCTGGACCCCTTAACTTATTCGGAGTCTACAAGAATGGATGTTACAGAGACCACCGCCAACTCATGGGAAAAATCAATGTGACACTATCCTTGGAACGTCATCTCACCTATGTTTCCTCGGTATAATCAGCCTACCACTTGCCTTCTATGAGTGAGGATAATATCTTCTTGAATTATGAAGTTATCGTCCATCCCCTAGCTATACTGAATGTATAGATAGACGAGCTCTATAATGCCAAAGGAGGGGCCCAGCCGCCAATTTTGAGATGGGTAGATAGACCAAAAGTTCTCCTAGGTTTCCGTGCGTGTATTTAAGCGGATGGTCGCCGGATTACCGTGAGTTACATAAACTGATCAATATACATCTGTAGAACGGCGCTAGAATAAATCTAGCTGGTTGATACGTTTGTCATTGATGTCCTGTTTGGGGCGTACATTTTTGAGCCCCCTTTCTTATCTTGGCACGTCCTATTTGGCGGACGAGGAATATTGAGTGCAAACTT
This sequence comes from Annulohypoxylon bovei var. microspora, assembly GCA_022836615.1. Taxonomy (NCBI): domain Eukaryota; kingdom Fungi; phylum Ascomycota; class Sordariomycetes; order Xylariales; family Hypoxylaceae; genus Annulohypoxylon; species Annulohypoxylon bovei. Next base: position 212,611 of record MU405222.1, on the reverse strand, counting down.
CATCTAACCGAAGCATTCCGGCTATGGGTGTTTATTTCGCGGCTGTGTTGTGGTTTTATCCCGCTAAAACAAGAGCTTGTCTCGAGATTCAATCTCTAAACTCGAGTATATAGGCCACACATCAGCCTACGATACTTATATATATGCACGTCTGAAATCCTCCATCAGATACCCAAGTAACTATAGCCTTACCTACTAGCCCCTTTACTGATGCCTTTTCAGCGCAGCGGCTGACCCGCATCGAATCGGCAGCTCGGGTGGTTGTCTGCATATGTCTTAACCCTTGATCCTCTGAGTACACGTGCAACCCAACCACCTCAGGTCTATGACATCTAAGGTTTAAGCAAATTGCCGTCTAGAGCTGACGGATCAAATAACCTCCTGTGCAGATCCCCGAGTTGCACAGCATCCGCCATCAAAGTGGCTTGAATAATTGTAACAAACTTATGGCGCTCGGTCATTTGGTCGTCGCCCGTATCTAGCTGACTGGATGGTGGAACATGCATACTTGGCAGCAAAAACAAATCCCGTGATACTGGGGGTTCTACTATGAAACTATTTCTCTCCAACCTGATGGCCTTAGCTTTCTGACAAACCTCTATAGGGGTCGAAATGATGAGGTCGATTGTGGGGCGATGTCTTACAAAAGGATCGTTTGATTTTGTTGTGGTGTTCCCTAGTCATTGACCACTCATCTCATCTATACCTCTCGAAGAAAGATAGGTGCGGAGAGCAGTCAGTCACCTTGTCAAATTTATAATCTTCCGCATAGTGTTGTTGTCGTTGATACAAAACAACTATCTTTACTGACTGTACCCTTTATCCTGCATTCACACTGTACATACCCAGGGGCTGTCTTTAGAAGCGGTTTGACTCAGTATCACGCGGATATTGGCGATCGTTTCACAGATGGTCATTGTGCGTGGCATCTTAACAGCTACTATAGACTTCATACGTATGCATATTTCGTATTCTGGTCCGACTTGGCGCCTTGCAGGTTACCACAACCTAGTACCAACAGTACACAAAGGCCTGGACAGATCCCGGTCATAACCTAAGGGTTTATTTCACATGCTGCTTGTGGAAGCCTCTGATTCTTTCCAGAAGAACAGGTTCGAGTCCCTGATTTTAAGCCGTCCATGGATGTGAAAAGAAAAGTTGGCCGGCTTTGGATTTCCCTGTTTGGAGTATCCGGTATCCGTTTTATATATGACCTGTGGGCAATGTTAATAAGTTACCTCCCTATCTTAGAAGTTTTATTGACTCATCATTATCATAGGAATAATGTTAGATAGGCCAAGCTGAATTACTTCTAGGGGGAAGTTCCATCGATCTACTTTGATCTATTTTAAGGCAACATAGAACGGAGTTCAAGATGGGAGGAAATCTAGTTACATGAACGTACCGGCTTGGCGCATTATAGGTACCTGAATACTTATATAGACACGCACGTGAAGATACGCGTTACGGAGTAACAACAGGTATCGCAGTTTCTACCAGGGCTGCCAGGTTCAATTGTGCGTTAAAATCCCCTAAAACGTTAATTTTCATAAGAAGGTGCTCTCCAATGAGGATGAATAAATGTAATAGGCATATCGATATGGTCAATTATACGCTAAGCACGTAACGCACATGCTATACCGCCTAAACGTCAGAGACCCATCCAAATACACCCACCTAAGCATATGTACCCGCGCCTCGCACTTCTAAAAAGAGCTAGGAGAACATAAAAAACCGCCCACCAGACACACCCCACCATTAAACTTTTTTTTAAAAGAGGATTTCAAACCCTTCAATCAGGGACTTGGCTCAGTAACCAGAAAGGGTCACGGTCCTCCCCTCGCAGACCACCACTAGAGAAGAAGAAGGGAAAAAAAAAAAGAGGCCAAGTTGATCGCAACAGGTCATTTGCCGCCTTTCTACTTCTTATACCATCGCGATAATCTGATTAAGAAAAGTTAAAAGGCCAAAGCCAAAGTCAAAGTCAAATACAAATTCAAAGATCAAAAGAATTAAAAGAAAAGGGCAAAAGACTACCTCTGTATAACAAATAATAAGGAAGTCGTCCTTACTTTACCTTGCCTAGTACCTAACTTTAACTATTTTAGTCTTTACCCATTTTCCATTTTCCTACATCTTACCACACTCTGCACCACTCTGCACACTTACCACAATTACCACATTATTTTCAACACCAGCTAGCCCATCTTTTTACCTTAGGACCCCACCATCCCCAGAGCCGATGTTACTACTGACAATCAACACTTGACCTCCTTCTCTTCCTCTCTTACTCACCCACCTCCTCTCTCTTCTTCTTTTTCCGTGACACTCTAAATTCTAGGTAATCGTCAAGCGCTTCACGTTCAATCTCGGTATTTCCAATAAGCGCACATCCCCAATACTAAACTGCCCCGCCGCCCACCATGGCGTGGCAACCTTCGCCCGAGTCCTTGAGCACGCTTGCTGCTTGTCTCAAGGATTCGCTCAGCGGCTTCGATAAAGCTGCGCAGAAACAAGCTGAGATTGTAAGATATTTTTTCACCTTGCCCTCTTATACCATACAAATAGGCGACAGCTATAACTCGGCTCGCCGACAGTTCTAGTGACTCGACTAACATAAGCTCCTTTCTGCCTAGATGCTAACGCAAGCGAAATCATCTCCCGATATCAACAACTACCTTGTGTATCTATTCTCTAGCCAGGATCCCCCTAATGGCCTACAATGTTCGGCTGAAGACTACTTCCTCATACGATCATCTGCCGCTATCATGTTGAAGAACAACATCAAGCCAGGCTCCAAACGATTGCCCGACAGTAGTCTCGCCTTAATTAAGATGGGTATCCCTCTATGCTTGCAGGACAAGAGTTCGCAAATTCGCAACTATGCTGGAGTGATCGCAACTGAGATGATTCGCAAGGGTGGGATTATGAGCTGGCCCGAGTTGTTACCCGAGCTCTTAAAGATGATCGGCAATGAGACTGGCCAATTCACAAATGAAGCGCAGGAGGGTGCTATGGCGGCCATGGCCAAGATCTGCGAAGACAACACCAAGATGCTAGAGCGCGAATTGAACGGTGAACGGCCGCTGAACTTCATCCTTCCGAAGTTGATACAGGCCACTAAGAGTCCGTTGCCCAAGGTCCGCGCTCATGCCTTGACCGCTATCAATGTTTTTACCGCCCGCAAGTCTCAGGCTATGCTTAACTCCATCGATGACTTACTCCAGCATCTATTTGCCTTGTCGGGTGACACCAGCAACGATGTGAGGAGACAAGTCTGTAGGGCATTTGCCCAGCTTGTTGAATCTCGCCCGGACAAGATCCAGCCTCATCTTCCCGGCCTCGTCGATTATATCATCACCCAACAACAAAGTGATGATGAGGATCTGGCCACTGACGCAGCCGAGTTTTGGCTTACAGTTGGAGAGCATGAGCATCTCTGGCACTCTTTGAACCCGTACATCAGCAAGATCATCCCGGTTCTCCTCGAGTGTATGGTATATAGCGCCGAGGATATTGCTCTCCTGGGCGGCGCATCTGATGACGAGGACGAGGAGGATTTGGAAAAGGACATTAAACCTCAATTCGCAAAGAAATCACAGACGCGACAGGCTAACGGGGAAGGGTCTGCGGATCCCGCCCAGAACGGAAACGCGTACGAGAAGTTAGCTAGCATGGATGATGACCTAGAGGAAGGTGAGATTGATGACTTCGAGGACGGCGATGACGCAAACCCAGATGAGCGATGGACCCTACGAAAGTGTTCTGCGGCTGCACTAGACGTCTTTGCTCGTGACTTCAGAGACCCGGTCTTCGAGTCCATTCTGCCGTACCTGACTAAAAACCTGAGGCACAGCGACTGGCCATATCGAGAGGCCGCGGTACTTGCGCTGGGTGCCGTGGCGGAAGGTTGTATGAACGTTGTCACGCCTCACCTACCTCAGTTGGTACCTTATCTGATCTCTCTTCTGAACGACACCGAGCCTGTAGTTCGTCAAATCACATGCTGGACATTGGGACGATACTCTGCCTGGGCCGCGGACTTGTCGGATCCTACTCAAAAGCAGTCTTTCTTCGAGCCGATGATGGAAGGTATTCTGACGAAGATGTTGGACAGCAACAAGAAAGTTCAAGAGGCTGGCGCATCGGCTTTTGCGAACCTCGAAGAGAAGGCCGGGAAGAAACTGGAACCTTACAGTCTTCCCATTATTAAGCAATACGTTAAGTGCTTTGAGAAGTTTAAGGACCGCAACATGTACATTCTCTATGACTGCGTCCAGACCTTGGCTGAACACATCGGACCGGTTCTAGCCCGACCTGATCTCGTCAACGAATTGATGCCGGCTCTCATCGATCGATGGACGAAGGTCAACGACCAATCTCGAGAACTCTTCCCCTTGTTGGAGTGCTTATCGTATGTTGCGATGGCACTGAATGATGCGTTTACTCCCTATGCGCAGCCTATATTTGTGCGATGCGTCAGTATCATCCATCAAAACCTGGAGGCATCTCTGGCCCTGCAGAACAACCCGTCTCTTGACACGCCCGATAAGGACTTCCTAGTCACTAGTTTGGATCTTCTTAGTGCCATCATTCAGGCTCTTGATCCAGCGAAGTCTGCCAAGCTCGTCCAGGATTCCCAACCCGCGTTTTTTGAACTTCTTACCTTTTGTATGAAAGATCCGACAGACGAAGTCCGACAGTCAGCATATGCGCTCCTCGGAGACTGTGCAAAGTATGTATTTGAACAGTTGCAACCGTCCTTGCCGAACATCTTCCCCGTACTCTTAACGCAGCTGGATCTGGACGGTATACTCGACGAGGATATTGATAGCGGTTTCGGAGCCGTCAACAATGCTTGCTGGTCCGCTGGAGAGATTGCCATTCAACACAAGTCTAACATGGCCCCTTATGTGCCCGAGCTCTTCCAGAGTTTCCTCGCGATCGTTACGAACCCGGGTATCCCTAAGGGGGTGACCGAAAATGCCGCAATTGCCTTGGGCCGTCTTGGGCTAGGCAATGGAGAACTATTGGCTCCGGAGTTAGCCCACTTCGCCGAAGATTTCCTCAGTTCTATGGATGAGGTCGATCCTTCTGACGAGAAGGCAACGGCATTCCGAGGCTTCACAGCCATTGTCGAGAAGAACCCTATGGCCATGGAGAAATCACTCTTACACTTCTTTACATCCATTGCCCGATATAGAGACTTGAAGTTGCGTAGTGAAACCAAGAGTGGTCTGCATGACGATTTCCAGAAGGTAAGCAGTCGCATGAGTATTTACCTCGATGAAATAGAAAAATCTAACGATTATTTAGGCTATCGGTATATATCGTCAAATTATACCTCAGTTCGACCAGTTTCTCGGTCAGCTGCAGCCACAAGACCAGCAGACTTTACGAACGAATTATGCCTTCTGAGATGGATATCTCTGAAGATGAGTCATTGGGTTCTTACAATGCGCAAGATAACGAGTGATCCCCTCGTGTGTTCCAGGACAGATGGTGCCAACACACAGGATCCATATTAACTTGTCATCTCATGGTTTACGAAAACTACGTCAGTTGAATTAGGTCAACTACGCCAAAAGCATTCAGCAGCTGGGGGCTGCGGATCTAGATCTGCATCGAGGTGTGCACTGTGTGTTGGTGTCAGGAGTCAGCTCATCGCTTGACCTAGGTCTTTGCAGAAAAAACTTGCAGGAAGGGAATCGGGTTGCGCACTTCAAGGCGTAAAACGTTAGGGCTTTAATGGAAAAGGGGCTTTTTGAATGACGAAGCCGCCTTGCGAAAGGTTGAGATGACCGGATGGCGCAAGACGTCGACGACAGACTCGCCACCGGATTGATAATTGGAACCGAACTGCTTGCCCGCGCGCTATGCCGGGCAGTATCACTACGTTCACACACCCACCACCACCAAAGTAGATAGCACGTAGATAGCATAGCAAATTTCCCCCAATCCGACATTGAGAGCATCTAGGCTTGAACTATTTTTGCTACCAAAGAGATATGAATACCTAGCTCAATGGTATATCAAAATATCTTGAACGGAATTAACGATTATGAAAAACATGCTGTGTGAAATCTGGGATGTACCTACCTAGTTATGAATGTCGGGGATTCAGTGTAGACACGGTACATGCAGACATAACCTAATGTAAATCCGGAACGTGTTATACAAAGCCCGGTGTACATACTATTTCATAGGGAGCTAACAGAGCTTGTGAATTTTACTGATATGTAATACACTGAAGCGTAATGCCTTAATACACCCAAATGAATAGATACCATCTGATATGTAGACTACTACTGCGAATGAACGTGGTCATGCGTTAGACTACACTGGAAGCATGCAGGGGGGGTTAACCAGTTTATATGATGTTATAGGTACATATGTAGGTAGTATTGATGTTCCAAACATCTAGCCAACTTCGCCTCCTCGGCCTTACAGAAAACACTGTAGATTTCGCTTACCTGCCTGCATATATTAGGCAGGCGTAGGTATATACATATGTATATGTATGTATGACTTGGCGGTGAAAAGTAGAAAAAGGATGACAAGAAAAAAAAATTGGCTGAGAGGGGGGGGGGTAACTTAGTAAGGAGGTGCTGCAGTTACGAACGATGATCTTTGGCGGTGATGATTGATGGGCTTAGCTTAAGCGGACGGCGATGTCGACCCCACCGCGAAGGAGGTCCCTTACATAGTACCTGCAGATACTTATAGTGGAGGCCCGACGAGTAAGGTTTAGGCAGTAGAGAATAAATATCAGAAATCCTCGATAGGCGACAGCACCAATGGTAGAACTAGCGTCACTGAAGAGAGCTTTACGTAAGCCTGGAGAGTTGGGTTTGCGACTCGAGTTACAGATGTCACGAGTGGTAGAGTAAGGAGGTGAAGCCAACTGGCTGTTTTTCATTAACACGTGGTCAGGATTCGCGTATCTTACACCATCGTATGCTTGCCTTGAAAAGCATACATACTATCGAGTAGAGTAGATTGTTAAATACCCTATCTGCCCTTAATCACCAACCCCCACGACCCCTATGATCCCACCCTCCGCGATATCCATGACCACGATAATCACCCCTTCCGCCGCGACCATACTGCTGGAAACCGTTCCCTTGCTGCGGCGGAGGTCCTCCCGGCGGCATAGGAGGCGGATGTGATGGCCATCCACCCATCGCCATGTTCTGAAGCCAGTTCGGAGGCATATTTGGAGGCATGTTCGATGGCAAGCCGGTGACTTGGGGTGGAGGAGGTGGCGGCGGCCATTGTCCCTGGTAGTTTTGCGGGGGTGGAGGTGGCACCATGTATTGGCCCTGATCCATGGGAAGTGGAGGGAAGGACTGTGGGAAAGGAGGAGGTGCCGAATGTTGATATGGTGGATTTGGGTGCGGTGGCTGGTTCGGAAAGCCTAGCGGCTGCTTTCCGTTTGAGCCGGCGTAGTGAGGAGGATCATAGGATCGTGGAGGCGGCGGGCTCCGTCCCTGAGATCGAGAGCGCGACCGGGTATACCGCCGGTCTCTTGATGGTGAACGTGATCTTGACTTGCTGTATGATCTTGGTCGGCGCCGTTCTCTGCTGTAACTTCGCCGGGGGCTCCGACTCCTACTCCTGCTCGGGCTCCTCGAGCTCGATACCCGCCGTCGTTTAAAAGCAGGTCGCGACGAGCCACGGGAGGTGCTTCGCGAGTCTGAACGGGATCGTGATATGCTACGGCCGCGGCGACCGTTTCCGGGGCTACTAGCTTTCTTGCGACGCTGCTTCATCTTCTCGCAGAAGGCGCGCGACCAGCCATAATAGGTCTCTCCGTCGATGACATCGCCAGTAATCTCATCAAGCACAACCCGTTGCCCTAGTTGATCGATATCTTCGGTGGATCGATCGCTCTCGCGCTGGTCTTTATTGTAGATACGATCTACATCGGCAAGTAGATCCTGGACAGCCTTGATCAAGCTCTTCTCCGCAGGGCCCGCGCTAAGTTGCAGAGGTTTGATCATATCTGGGTTCATTGGTCTTGTAGAATTGGGCTCAATGACTGGTAACCAGTTTGCAGCAGGTAGGTCGTACCATGACACTGCCGCATCGCCATGAATAGCCGGCATGATAAATGGAGTTTCCTTTGACGATTTCGTACCCGAACCCAGGGCGCCATCGACAGGCGCATCGATCTTAGTAAGAGAATCCGGCGCATCCTGGATGATAATTCGAAGCTTTTGGATAAAGGAATCTGAGAAATGTTGGTTTTCACCCCAAAGGTCCACGAGGTTCGTCACTTTCTTGGAATGCTTAGGGCAGTTTGGAAAGGCTGCAACGGTTCGGACAAGTTCTGGAATAGCTGGTTCTAGCTTTTCTGCGAAGTCGGAGCTGTGATTCCGGATGTGAACATGGTATAACACATCATTTAGAATGTAGAGGATATGAAGTCGTTTTCGTTTCGAAGAAGTCTTGCGAGCTTGTCTACTGGCGGCGATATCCAGGGAGTAGGACTTGGCTAAGGCCGTCAGGTATTTCCCTAAGGCAGTGATCCTGGCAGAGGACTGGACTGGGTTCTTTAATATCCATTGCTTGCATTTCTATGTGACGACCGTTTAGCCGTCGCACAAGATACCAAATTTCATAAGATTGTGTTGCTCAAACCTGAACATTGGGCGAGGAGCATCGTGAGATGGTCGCGTCGAGCAGCTGAAGGAACTCGTCGATCTCGCCGCGGGAACATGATGTCGGATCTTGACGTAGAAGAACGGCGGAGAATGAGACTTTAGCTATGGCTAGCTGTGGTGACGCCATTGTTATAAAACGAGGATAATTATAAGGTATTTAGAGCGCATGCTCTTGGGCTGGATTGTTGAATTGTTGGATGGTTGGATAATTATGAATTTAATGTTCTTGGGAGAAGCGTGATAGATTTCACGGCGCTGACTTAATTGGTTGTCTTTGGCACGCAAGTTCGGACCCTGCAGCTTCCAAGGTTCCATCAGCTGCCAGGCAGCGGTTTTCGGTTGACGGATTAAATACTCCTATGGCCCCACTATCATACATAGAATAGGCTATTCCTATATGGGAAAAGATCATCTGAGACATGCGCCGATGACATTTGCGAGACCCTTTTGACGTCTTCACCTATCATTTTTAGCCGCGGATTCAAATTCAGAGTAACTTAGGATCTTTACATACTAGGTACCTATATATCTAGTGAATAGATGCACAGCGATTTAATTTGTGTCAAGCACGTTCAAGGACTAGTCAAATTTAAAGAAGCTTCCATAATTACACCTGGCGCATACTAACACTTAAAACCTCATAATTGCCATATCGATCTGACCTCATCAAGAGACTCTTGTTATTATAACAGCGACAATTTGGGAGTAGAGTAGTCTTAATTAGTCCCCCCTTTAACGTCGAATTGTGTACACGGAAGTTTTCATCATGTTGCTCATAAGGTATAGACACATACTCTCAGCTACCAACCATGACTAGGAGAATCGATCACCTTTCTTACTCCTAAACGGCGTACTGCTCTCGTACTTGCTCTTTTCTATCACTTGTTGTCCTTCTGTAGCTGGAGCGTGCCTGGTTGGAGCTGGATCGCTGCTCGCTTCTTGACTCGGCGACCCAGCCGTATCGGTTCGAGCTGGGTGGCCATTGCTATTCAACGAGCCGCCCATTGTCGATGCAGATAGGGGTTTGCTAGGGACGTTGTCGGAATGCTCAAGAGAGTCGATCATCTGCCTCTTTCGACGGGCTTCCTCGAGGCGCGCGGCTCTGTCGGCGTTGATGCTCTTCTTCGCAAAATAGTACGCACCTCCGCCAGCTACACATCACTTGTGTAAGTAAAACCTTCACCGACGTGAACCTCAACCATCAACCCTCAACAATTACATACCTAAGCAGAGGGTGCCCCAGCCCATCCTGAATAAAGGCATTAACAATCAACGGCATGATCCATTGGGTGACGTATCATTACGATCCACGTACCAGAATGACTTGACCTAAGTGGGTAAGAGAAGTTAGCTTCTTGCGCTGCTTAGGTTCTCTGGTTCTCTCGTCAGATACCTACCGTATTCATTTTGAAATTGGGTATGATGCGCTTTGTGTCTATCTCTCGTACTTGTTGCGATGACGTTGAAAAGTGTGAATGAGAATATTTAGGTAGATTTGCGTGGTAGGTAGATTTGCGTGGAATCCTCAAAAGTTAAAAAATTACGTAGAACATCGAATCCATATAAGTGGTACGACTTTATGATCTATCAGATCAAAATAGGGAAAGAATACAACCCTGCAAGCACTCCCGTCGCCTTAGCGCATCCACCTAACCTAGGCCTATCCTCCAACTCAATTTAGGCGTGGGCGTATTTGCCCAGGGCTCTGTACCTAAACTACATAGCACTTCAGCGCACTATCCTACAGGGGCTAGAGGCTAAAATATTCAAAGCCGGGACTGCCCACTGAAGGATGTTGGGGCAGGTACCCGGTACCGATAACCGGGGCTAAGCTTCTGATATGGAAGGGATTGGATACAACAGACCGGCAGCTGCACCATCGTATTTCTAGTGGGGTCAGGGACTTACGGTTTAAAATGTTCAATGTTCAATGTTCCAAGGTTTTCAAGGTTCATATGTTGGTTACGGCAGGTACCTAGCGGTACGTGTACCGTTACGGAGATAGACATGGATCTCTTAGAAAACCTTGGAACATTACGTAGTGCGTCTACGTATCGATTATGTACTTCAAGTACATCGATTTCCACCTCAAGCCAATACGGGATTACCTCTAATATTAATGCGCCTAAGATCTGCAATCTGACCTGCACAAGTCAACTAATGTTAGAGGGTTAGAGGTTTCGCATGACTGGAACCGACTCCGAAGCAGAACCCAAAATTAATTCCGCTCGTTACCTTTCAGAAAAACCCGACATGAGTAACAGACCTAGACAAACTTCTAATAATAATTTACCATTTACCTACGTATCACCATATGCACGTTACAGTACCTCTCCGAGACTGCGCCTCTTCGTTATACGTGACAGTGTTACGATTATAGGGAAAGCCGTCGTCGATGCTGAAGTAGTCACAGACAAAGGAGAGGCGGAACATGATCACGATTAGCGGCCGAGGCATCCAATTGATACTCACAGAATCTGATCTGACAACATCATATCTCTTACCGAAACGAAACCGTAGGATTTAAACTGCCACGAACTGCCACGTGCCCCCCCTTCGTCTTGGATTTAACCCTCGATTCGAATACGAACGAAGAGACGACTACGAACACTTTTGGCTTCTACTATAGAATATTCAGGGGTTAATAAGAGTTAGGGATCGAATTACTCTGCTGGATGATCCCAAGAGAGTAGCTCGTAGCTAGTGATGCCGTGGGAGCACGAGGGTCCCGGTATCTTGTAGTCTGATAGAGACTACCCCTCATCATCATGGAGTTCAACGGTCAAAATGGACCCGACGACTCGTCCCTAGTACGATTATTCTTCCTACCCCTTTTCTATATACTCGTATAGGATTATTGGGATACTGACTGAAGTGACAGAAACCGGTCTCGTCCTTGAGGTCACATTTCGAGAGCATGGGCAAGACCAAAGACGGCGTCAAAGATAGTCAAGTAGCCGCCAATGCCCCGCCAAGTAGAAATCAATCACCGTCTCCGAAACCTCCACCGATTCCAGACACGAGACCTATTCGAGGCGTGAACGTACCGCTAGAAAATGGAAAGCCTAAGCCGAGGGAGACCTTGATAACCTCAAATCGCCATTCCGTCCAGATTATAGCTCCACCGCCATTAAGCCCTAAACCTATTAAACCACCTGCCGTCCTGATAGAGCCACCTCAGTCACCACCAAAACCAAGACCACTCTCCGTCTTACAAAGTGATCCGAGTGCTCATCTTTTCCCCGAACCTTCGAAGTCTCCTAATACTCCAATTGCTTCTTCACCCCGGTCATTCAAAATTCCTAGTCGACCACATACTCCAGTACTTGAACCTGGCCGATCTCCCAGGCTCGCAGCCGTAGCCCAACCACCGTCACCACCTCCTCCACGAAGGTCTGCTGAGCTCAAGAGAGACCGCGAGGCCAGAGCATCACCGCCTATCCCACCACCCGTGAACCGCGCCGAGAAACCCGCCAATCGACTATCTAGGCTGATGGAAAACGCGTCTAAATTGGAATTGACACCGCAGATTTCAGAGGCACGTTCGCCCTTCAATAGTCCTCCCAGTAGCCCCGAGAACGAGGATCGTCCAGTGCTTCCAACACGGCCAACGCGACTACCGCCCCAAAAGGCAATGCCCAGGACGAGTGTGATACTAAAAGGAGTTGAACCTCCTCCCCTTCACCATTCGATTGCAACTATCCGCCGAGACCAAGATATGAATGGAAACGCTCGAACGGCCATCGCACCTCTACCTGTAGATGACCGGCCGGCTCTCCCAGCTCGGCCACAGACTATTACAGAGCCAGTACATGCCCGAATTCCAGCGAATCCGGCTGTGAAAGCGCCACCTCGACCTCCAAGGCCCTCCGTAACCACTACAAGTGTGACTATGGATGGACCCGTATCTCCACAGCCTAAACGTGTAGTATCGACACCAACTAGTCAACTTGCACTTCCCCCGCCGCGTACTCATGGGAGATCCATGACAGTAGACAAGAACTCCGAAAGGATACCGGCCGAGTTCCATGATCCTACAAGGAGACCAGGCCTAAGTAACATGGAAAGTCGACCTTCCGACTCATCATACCCGACTTCTACAGGTGATGTAGAGATTGTATCCCAATATCCCGACCCAACCAAGGTGAACCGCCGACCACCCTTTATAAAACAGGGCACTCATGAGATCCCTACCAAGTATGATGCTAGGATATTTGATGTCTGTGGGCAATACGTATGTACTTCCGGCCATCTCACGCGAGTCTGGAACCTCCTTGACGGTGAACTCGTGGTGAGTTTTACTCACGGGGAGGGGATTAAAGCAACTGCCGTGGCGTTTAGACCAGGCGCAAATGTGCTGGAAGAGGGGATTCGCATTTGGATTGGTAACAATGTTGGCGAGATCATAGAAGCCGACGTTACATCTCAGAACATAACCGAAACCAGGCCAAATGCCCATGGACGATATGAAATAATCAAGATTTATAGGCATTACAATGAGATGTGGAGTCTGGACGAAGGAGGGACGCTGCACGTATGGGGACCAGACAGCGACGGGGCTCCGAATCTAAGCCTCAACCCTGATCAGACTTACCGGTTACCTAAAGGACATACATTTTCTATCGTGGTTGGCGACGAGTTATGGCACGCAGCAGGCAAAGAAATCCGTATCTTTACACCTACAACCGGTGGCCGAAGTCAATTACAGGTTCTCATGAGACCCCTAGTCTCGGAAGGGGCAGGCGAAGTGACATCTGGAACCCTCATGAAGTCACAACCGGGCAAAGTCTTCTTCGGTCACAACGACGGCAAAGTCAGCATCTATTCCCAGAAGGATTTCGCATGTCTCAGCGTGCTCAACGTCAGCTCATACAAGATCAACTCCCTAGCGGGCGTGGGAAATAATATATGGGCAGGCTTCAACTCCGGGAGGATTTGTGTATATGACATTTCAAAGTCGCCCTGGGTCATCAAGAAGGATTGGCAAGCTCACGACAATCCACTCATCAAAATTATCGCTGATCCTTCGGGCTTCTATAAACTAGATCGGTCGCAGGTCGTCACTTTGGGCGCAGACAATATTGTAAAGTCTTGGGATGGGTTGTTGCAAGACGATTTTTTGGAAAACGAGATGAAGTCCCTCGATACGCAATACTGCAAATTCGAAGACCTCAAAGTTTTGGCGATGACATGGAATGCCGGAGCCTCGACCCCCAACAGCCTAAGATATTCCGAGTCCGATTCCATATTCATACAGAATTTGTTGCAGTCAAGCGATCCTCCAGATATCATTATTTTTGGATTCCAAGAACTGGTTGACCTAGAGGATAAAACTGCGACAGCAAAGCGATTCTTCAAACCGAAAAAGAAAGATGCATCAGACCAGGAGAAGATGAGCCACCAATACCGAGATTGGAGGGACTTCCTCGTCAGGAGTCTGGACGATTATATGCCCGCCGATCATCTCTACCATCTACTTCAAACAGCCACTCTAGTGGGCCTTTTTACTTGTATATTCGTGAAGTCGAACCTCCGTGACCGTATACGAAATCTTAACAACACCGAGATCAAGCGTGGAATGGGAGGTTTACACGGCAACAAAGGTGCCATCGTCGTGCGATTCATGATAGACGATACCTCGCTCTGCTTCATCAACTGCCATCTTGCGGCGGGTCAATCAGGAGCAAATCAGCGGCATAACGATATTGCAGCGATCATGGAAACCCCTCTTCTACCAGTAGAGCGCGACCCAAGTGTCCGTATCGACAGTTACGTAGGAGGCGGCGACGGTACGATGGTCCTTGACCACGAGTTATGCTTGCTTAACGGTGATCTCAACTACCGTATCGACACCATGTCACGGGATACGGTAGTGATTGCGGTGAAGCAGAATAACCTCGCCAAACTCCTCGAGCGCGATCAGCTCCTCGTGGCTCGGAGGAGGAACCCTGCGTTCAAGCTCCGAGCTTTTGATGAGATGCACATCGAATTCCCACCGACGTACAAGTATGATGTGGGAACTGATAACTACGACACTAGCGAGAAGAAACGGTCCCCGGCGTGGTGCGATCGCCTCCTTCACCGAGGTTTTGGCAGAATACAGCAATTTGAATATAGACGGCACGAGGTCAGGGTTTCTGACCACCGACCCGTGACAGGTCAATTCAAGTTTACTGTTAAGTCTATCTCGCCTAAAAAGCGGACGTTAGCTTGGGCAGATTGCCAGCAACGTTTCGAGAACCTCAAGGGGAAGGAGGCGAACGCGGAGATGTAAGTGACTCTCGTGTTTCTACAAGAACATATGTTTAGAATTATTGCTAACGAATTCTAGGCTTTACTATCTCGTACATGTCATCGGCTACGATACAGAAACGGGTAAACGACTAATACAGGAAAGAGCTGTTAGATAAACCGCCGCAGTCTAAAGCAACGATGGTAGGATAGAGAAGTGGCTAGGTCTGACCCATATACATAGATACCGGGCCATAAAACAAGAGTAGAAAATGAAAGGTTCTTCCAGCCTCTAAGAAAGAGAGAAAGCGACATGGTCAGAGCGAAATAGAGAGTCGAAGCGACGACTAATTGTGACGTGATATGACAAAATGTGGCGAATCCGGCGAAGAATACGGATTATGTTGTAACGCCTTGTTAGATGGTTAGGTTTATGAGGATAGGCATTATCATAGTTCCAGAAGCGACGATAAAGCATGGCCATAGAGAATCAAAATAAGTAATGAAATGCTCTGGAGTCCCGTATTGCCCGAATTGTGCTCGGTGAAGATGCCGTGTGTGATGTCGTGGTCGACGGGTTCCGTCATCGGACCTCGATTTGATTGGCCCTCCCGATTCCGATCTTTTCTTAGGATGCCGTAAGTACATATTCCATATCGACATATCCACCGATATTGATCGTATCCATTTAATATATCTCACTTTCCTGTTCCCGAGGTCTTTGCTTGTTCGACCCAGACCCGAAGAGATAAGCCGCACACGCCGTCGAGCTAGTAAAAGGTAAAAATAAAATAAAAATGATAGGTGCCGGCTCTCAAGCTAGCCACTTAGCAGAAGGGAAAATCAAATACACGTAGGGTAATCAATACTACTTGTATTTTCTTCACCTTACCTTGTACTATTTTTTATCAATTTTTAGTTCGAGTCCCGTGTGGAGTCCCCTTGTTCTAGCGAACCTGCTGAAGACTTTTTTCTTTTTCCATTACCCTTCTTTGACGTAAAACCGCCTTGCGGGTCCTGGCATCGGATCCCGGTTTCTTCAAGCCAAGCTAAGACCATAGAGTTATTTGGGGCTATTGCTGGGTGCTATATATAAAGTTAATCGAGACGACTAGCTTTCGGTTTGTTTAGTAAGACAAAGTTCGCGAGGGATATCGTGTAATTGAGTGAGAGCTTAGAATCGGGTTTGCTGTCGTTGTTGCGCCACTGACGTGTATACCTCTTTTTGAGCTTGTTTGCGTGCTGAGACGCCAGCGGCCAGGTCCGACGGGTGCGCCAGGCGACAGCTCACTCGCTAGTCCGCCCATCGATTGATAGAGTGCGCGAGTCAAACGTATCGCAAAAAGTTGTTGTCTTGGTCTGAGCAGACTTGTCCGGATAAATTTGCTTGGGATACCCTCCTACCTCCTAGGTAGTAGCAGGTGATACTGCTATAAGGATATATAAGGGGCAAGGAATCGAACCGGCGAGGCTACTCCTTCGCGCCTACGGTTTCTTCAAAAGCCACGATGGGGGCCTTCACTGCTGTTGTGAACGGCGCTGCCGAATCAACTTACCCCGAATCCAGGGTGCTCATCATCATCACCGGAGGCACTATCTGCATGCAGCCTTCCGACGGCGGTCTCGTGCCTGTCGATGGATTCTTGGAAAATGCGATGGCGCCGAGGCCGTCGTTTAATGATATGTCGGAAAGATGTACGTGTTCTCCTTATTATTTTACTTTTTCTTCTTCTCTAGGTAGTTTGGAGGGGGTGGCGGAAAGGGGCTGCAGATTTCGAGCCAGTTCCCTAGGAAAATGGCTCAGGGGTTACGATGTTCAGTCCATATCAATGTTAAGGACTACTCAAGTTTCGAGACTAGAGACTCTATTAGAATGCATCAGCTAACTCGACATAGTCCCGTTAAGCGCGGTAAAGGATGGCGTCAAAGTCACCATAAACAGCTTACGCACACCGCCGAGCTCATACTCGAGGCACATCCGATATGGCGCCCTTGAATTCTCGCCGTTGCTCGATTCTTCTAGTATTAGCAGTTTTGGCTGGACTCAAATCGCGAGTACTATTAAGGCGAATTATCACTTATTCGATGGTTTCGTGGTGCTTCACGGAACCGACTCCCTGTCTTATTCAGCTTCAGCTTTGTCTTTCATGATGGTATGTTGGTATTATGAAATAGCTCGGTCATAAAATGCCCTTGTGGTGGCAGCAGACTCGTTATATACATTGCAAATTCCTTGAACAACACTAATTGATCTACAGGAAGACTTAGGCAAACCTGTTGTCCTCACCGGCTCACAAGCCTCCATCTTTGCGCTGCAGTCAGACGCCGTCGACAACCTCCTCGGCTCCCTCATCATAGCCGGCACCTTCGTGATCCCGGAGGTGTGTCTATTCTTCCACCACACGTTATTCCGCGGGAACCGCACCACCAAGGTCTCCGCATCGTCCTTCGAAGCCTTCGCCAGCCCGAACTGCGAGCCCCTGGCCAAGGTCACCAGCCTCGGCGTCGACGTCAACTGGTCGCTCGTCCGACGGCCGACCAAAATTGCCCAGTTCCAGATCACCAGCTACCTAGACACGGCCCACGTGGCCTGCGTCCGAATCTTCCCGGGAATCAAGCCCGAGATGGTGGACTCGGTACTCAGGGTACCGCACCTACGCGGCCTGATACTGGAGACCTTCGGCATGGGCAACGCGCCCGAGGGCGTCGACGGCAGCCTGACCAAGGTCATCGCGTCGGCGGTCGAGCGCGGCGTCGTCATCGTCAACGTCAGCCAGTGCACCAACGGCTTCGTGTCGCCGCTCTACGCGCCCGGGTTCGCGCTCGGCCGCGCCGGCGTCGTCTTCGGCCACGACCTGACGTCCGAGGCCGCGCTCACCAAGCTCTCGTACCTGCTCGCGCTGCCCGGGCTCAGCGTCGCCGACGTCGCCGCCCGCATGGGCCGCTCCCTGCGCGGCGAGCTGACCGAGCTGATGACCCCGAGCTTCTCCCACCCCCCCTCCGCGTCGGGCGACAACGCGCTCGGCGCCGGCCGCCTGGGCAGGCCCGAGCAGGCGTTCGCGGCCCTGGGGTACGCGGTCGCGGCCGGGGACGCGCGCGTCGTGGTCGAGATCCTGGACGAGGCGGAGGTCGAGTGGCTGCTGTTGCTGAAGGCGGACTATACGGGGAACTCGGCGGTACATCTTGCGGCTGTGGGGCCCAACCCCGAGGTCCTGAAGGAGTTGCTGGTTAGGGGAGCGAGCGTGCATGCGAGGAATAAGGCGAATAATACGCCGCTGTTTTTGGCGGAGAGGGCGGGGAATGCCGAGTGTGTTCGTCTTCTAAAGGAGGCCGGTGCGGTGCTGTGGGAGGAGGAAAAGGGGGAGAAGGTAGAGGGGGGTGTCTAAAGGGTATCACAATGCTAGTGGCGCTGTTATAAATTAGGGGATATTCCTAAAATCTAATCCTAAGAGTCGAACTAGTTCTACATAGCCCTTTCCAGTATCCACATTCATATTCACCTGGTTAATTATGTTCCCATTCCCTTTTGTCTTATTTTCGTGTTTGTCTCCGGCTTGACGAATCTCGTTCTTATCACCAGTCACCTCAGACTTGTTACTACTCCCCATCTGCAATATGAAGTTGTTGTTTCCATTCGTGTCTAACACATTATCTCCGAAACAAGAGTTCGTGGAGGCAATATGATTCCGAGAGGAACAAGCGTTATTGATCATGTTGATTATGTTGTCTGCTACTTGCTGGTATCTCGGGTCCTCATCACTGCCAAATTTGCAAATAGTACTATGATTAGCGGCTGATGGTATTTGTATCTCACGGGGTAAATTAAGGACTCCAGAAATCCGATCCACAATCTAAACTAAAATCAGTTTTCACTACCTACGTGCAAATTAAATATCAGATACAACTCACAATACCTAAGTAAGATAAAGGCTGGGTTTCATAGAAGCTTATAATTTCAAGCTTCTCAAGTTGGTGGCGAAAATCGCCCGTGATAGAATCAAGAAACACGGAGTTCTTCTTCAGTGCATGCATAAAAGTGTTGCTAGGGTTGCGCAGTATATATCGACAAAACTTTGCTATTTGATGCCCGATTTCTGCATAAGCCCCCCCATTATGGGGAGTTCCAAAAAAGACAATGCCATATGTGGATTTGTTGATATTTCTGTAGAGCGAATCGGAGCTGGAATGGACTAGAGCCTATAATAGTAGTTACATGATTAGAAAAAATTCAATCAGCTGCGACTCCCCAGTAGATAGTACAACTTACACGCTTTACTATGATGCCACCTAGACTATGGCATATAAAAATTAAAGGGCGGCCGGGGTCTCTCTACTCTTGCTCAGTCAATGAAGCAAAGGTAGATAATGACCCGATCTTACCTCCCGAAGTCCCTCGAGTCGGTTTAGCAGGTTCGAAGCCTCTTCCCATACGCCAGCAGTAGTAGTATGGATTGCTACGTTCGCATTATATCCAAAAAGCAGTATTCTTGCACCAGGTACTCGCTTCGGAAGGAAATCTCTAAGCCATAGCTTGCCGTCAACTGTCCATGTAGCTTCTGCATGTGATTCCTTATCGAGCGGGTTGAGACCATGAACAGCAACGAGACTGCTGCTGTATTAGTAATATTCTATTGTCAAATCTTTGGAATAATGTACTCGACGGTTGGGTCTGGAGGATTAATCAGGACATCGAGAAAATTCGCGGTTCTAGGCCTATCCTGTCTATGATATAGTACGTCAATGATTTGCAATCTGTAATTGATCGATAACTTACACAATAGGTATCAAGGAATCATTAGTCCGGGCAGGATTTAGGAATTGAAGAATCGTGTTGGTTGCAGACATAGGGTCGATTAAACCGTCTCTTCGGTTTCAATATATTGAATTCAATTTGAGCAGCAACCGCACACATAGACAATATGTAAATTAGTAGAAGATGACTATCGATGTAATTACTTCCTAGTAGTAACGGAGACCTTCAGCAATCTTAGAGCACCCGGTCGGGTTTTTGGTCACCTCCAGCTGCAAGTCAGCAATGGTGGGTAGAAATTGCCACCTACTGCCATTTTACCAATGGGAACGATTGATCACATACCCAACTTCCATCTCTAGCTTACGTACTCAAAATCAAACTATAATCTACTCCAAATTCCTTGAGGCTCAATTCTATCTTGCCCCAATCATAAATATAAGCGCCGCCTTTGAAGAAACGATAGACCTGCATATTATTATCACATTTACGGCGGCCCTATCGAACTAATCCTCATCTAGAGCCTGTTTATAAATGATATGGCAAGGCTTACTAGATTAGTCGACTGCGAATTTCATAATTATTTTTAAACCCTACCGGATACCGCCGGATTCTCCCTCTTTTATCGAAGAAGATTACCTGTAGGTACCTACCTAATATCCCTACGTCAACGCGTCATGCCAGTTGTCTTAATGAACATAGCCCCAGATCAGCCTCCATCCAATGGCAGAATCTCCCCAGAAATGGACGGCAACGGACTCGCACATTATTCCCCGCGACCAAATGGCCTGGCTCAGTGAAGGGCACGGACAGTCGATACACCGCAGACATGACCGGATAGAAAATAATGAACCCAGTAACGACGAGCCTAATGAGAACCACCGCAAACTACCACCAATGAAATCCCAGGAAATTGATACAGAACACCCTTACAACAACGCTAGTAATGACGGGCACGGGAATAAAATACGCCAAGTTGGGAGAGGGATGAACGCTTCAAACCAGGGTAATAATAACGAAATTACGCAGTATTCGGAGAACAACTGGTACTTTTTATTTATTTCAGCTCTGATCGTGCTATCTGTGTTGTGGTTCTGGGTCATGTATGAATTGTGGTCCTGGGCTGCTCATGAATAGCTAAAAAAATCCCTATGACACTACAACGGACGCATTCAAAAGTTTTTACCATACTAAATCTGGCTGCCAGCTGATCAGCAGCCGTGTACCAGCTGCTAAGGCATTGGATAGCAGCTGCCAAACGAGTGCCCGCTACCTGCAGCCCTATACAACCAGTTGCATGCAAGTTGTTATCATCCGGCCTGCCAGCTGTCACTAACCCAGTATGGTAAAAACTTTTGAATGCGTCCGTATCAAACCATCAAGTTACTTGTGCAACATGTATCTAATGCTGTTACCTAGGCGGTATACTGTGATTCCTGGACCTGAGGTTCCCGTAGCAACGCTTGGACCATCTGCGGTGGCAAGCATGGACTACTAGGGATAATCTCAGGACAGGCCACGAATCTTAAATAGCTCATATAAACGCACAATACTACTTCGTATGGATGGTAGTCATGCAAATTCAGGTTACATGTAGTCACCAGGGCTTCCACCAAGTCAAATAGTTATTTGCTTTAATTGACGTTCGATTTGATTTATTTGATTCTGAAGGCAATAGGTCACACTAGTTGGCGTGTAATACCCTGTGATGTATTACTATCCTGTTGTTGTAAACGTACAAGTTGCCAGCTTTCAAACCCAAGCCAAACGTAGCCTTATATGGCACAAGCCACACAAAGCCACACAAAGCCACAAAGCTCCCTTTGCCCAGTAAAACCTTTACTGCCAACAGATTCAATCCAAATATCTCACGATACTAGGCATTACATTTCTCTATTATTGTCCCATGCCACCTTCCAGTAATTTGTGACCACCTCTATCCATTCATGATTAGAACGAGTATCGCGGTCGTCAGCCACATATTCCCGTTGTTCGTTTGACTCGTTTAAGTAAATTCGGTACTCATCGCTGACCTGACTTAACGTATTACAGCTACCCTTGGTTATGCTGTAGTTTTTGTTCCCATTTTGGTTTATCTTATTCTCACATCCTTTATCTATATAACTTTCGTTGTGTGAGATAACTTGCAGTGTTCCGTTCTTATGCCCTTCAACCTGGCTATGCTGACTTGTGCCTTGCTGAATGGTTATATTGTAATCCCCCTTGTGATAGCTTTTGTGGCTGATCCCCATTTGCGTTGTTGTATTGTAGTTTCCGCAGTTGTTAGCATTGTGACCTCGTCTAGCACCCCAAAGATTAAGTAATAATTCCATCGGGTTGTTTGTTTTAACCTGCCCTAACTAGTAGATAACATTAGTTGGAACTTCAAGTAACTAACCTCGAAGAGGCCTCTTACTGATGACGGACGATTCGTTAATTGATTTTTAACCGAAAAAATTGATGAAGGGAAAATTATAAGATTTGTTCTTTTATCTTAGCTTTAGAAAGTTGATGGCGAGGACGAGAATAAAGGTTCGATTTAGATTTCTTATACCTCAATTAGTAGGTAGAAGTTGGAATAAAGATAAGTGGTGACAGCAATCAGCCTAACCAGGCATCAAAACGGGACGTGAATGACTCACTTAAGCTTATGTACTTTGTACGAATAATACATGTAGTACTAGCATATTTGATTATGTACTGTACCGGTAGCTAATGTAGATGAATTTCTTCACATCATTGGCTAAAAAATGAAAACCCTGAATTGAAGACCCACTTACTACATACTACTAGTCATACTTAAATATATTCATAAAAACGCTTATTATGTACGCTACATACATACTGTGGGGTTGTTATGTAAGCAAAGCGATTACCTAGATCAGTTTCTCTCGTTTCAGATCGAGCTTTTAGAACCTAAGAAGAACAACAACGATTTTACAACCCAATAATACTGTAAGTGGTGGCATTAAGAGGTACACTTTTTAACTCTCATTAACCAATCTTGGGAGCGAAATCTTTCTCCAATCTAACAATCCACTCAACTAACGGCAGAGCCTCGAACCATTTCTTCTCTTGGCTCTACATGAATTCAGCAAGCTGATGCACTGGCACTTGGACCTCACCTGACTCGTACACATACCTCACGTCTCCGCTATCTCTTCTTTCCACTAGCAACTCCTCGACGATCTTTTCTGCTGTCGCCTGGACAGAGACAAAGTCAAAAAACCCCCATGATGCGTCTAGCTTAGGTACTGTGTTCGTTAGGCGGGCGAACTCTAGCACATTGCTCATCAGATCTGCTTCAGACCCCCCCTTCCCCGTCACGCTGCTCGGGCGGTGCACAACGGCGGGTAGGCCGAACGCCCTACTAGCATGCTCGAGATACACCTCGCAGACCCATTTTATAGCTACGTACCCGTCGCCTGGGACGGGTGATGGGGGGTACTGCGCGACGGAGACGGGGCCGAGGGTTTCTTGGCTAGATAGCTGGGCGACAGCCGCCGTCGAAACAAAATGAAACGACAGGAGGCGCGGAAGGCTAAGCCGTACGAGCTCTTTTGTGGAGTCGACGTTGGCGGGGTAGAGAGTTCTGTATGTCTTAAGGAAGGAAACGTCGGCGCCGAGGTGGAGCACGGCATCTGCATCGTTGAATATCGTGTGGGCGTTTTCTTCTGACAAGCCCAATCTGGATTCGCTCAGGTCTCCGTCATGAGTAGTTACTTTGGGGTCGGCAAACACCTGTGGCAGCTGCTCCTTGGGCGTGCGAACAGCGATACAATATATCCTGGTGGTTGCATCATTGTCAACTAAGTTGCGTAAGATTTTTTGGCCTAGAAATCCGGCAGCTCCTGTAATAATAATGACCCGAGGAGGTGTAAGAGCCCGTGACTTAATGGGCTTGACCCTTATTGAGTCCATCAAGTCGGGTGTCAGGGCAACCTCTTACTCCCAATCAATAACCTCTGAGTCTGCCTTCTTATCATGCTGCCCTTGTAGTAGGCATGTCATTTTACGGAGTGTACTTGCTCTGAATAGTTGGTTTAGCGAAACTGACAGACTTAGCCGGTCGCGAATGAGCGCTTGTAAGTTGAGGAGTGCCAGTGAACTCCCGCCAACGTGGAAGAAATCCGAATCTCGGACGATCTCGGCATGGCGAGTCCACATCTCGCGAGGAATTGTCTCTTCCCACAAAAGCCGTAAAGCTTCTTCGAACTTGCTGCTGTTGAATGCTTGTTGTGGGTTACTATGACTCGATGTGTCGGGTAGGGGCAATGAGTCAACCGTCAACCGATCCACCTTGTTCGAGATTGTTGTTGGGATAATACTATCTATCTCCACGATGAGAGACGGCCACATATACTAAGGAAGAGGAAGCTTTTGAGATATCTCGGCTATAATCTTGTCTTGGACCCCCGCCTCTTTTTCCCTATCAGATAGCACAACGAATGCCACCAGGAACTTCACATTAGAACTTGTGCTTGTACAACAAGAGACTACATCTTGTCGGGCTCGAGGCGCCATGACCTTGAGGATAGTGTTTTCGATATCCTCTAAGTCCATGCGAATGCCCCCAATTTTGATCTGCGTGCTACTCTGAACTCTACCCTCTAGCACTAGATGTCCCGAGGCATCGAATCTACCACGGTCTCCCGACGTATGCGCAGTGACCCAGCCTTTTTTCTCGAAAAATGAACTGGCCTGCTTATCTGGAACAAATGCTGTATCGTTAAGCTGTTGTTGGTTCAGATAACCACTCCCAACACCGGCACCGCCAATCAATACTTGTCCGGGTACTCCAGATGGAAGAGGTTCTAAGTTATCATCCACGACACAGATAGAGTAATTGGGTAATGATGAGAGGGCGAACATGGTCTTTTTGACGTCTAGTTCCTGACCAAGGGGCACGATGCCGTCTGCGCATGCGAAACTTGTCTCGGTCGGGCCAAACGCATTGACCAAAACGAAATCCGGGTTCTGTAGTAACCTAAAGGCCTCAACAAGAGTTTTAGTTATTGCTTCCCCGCCGCTCATTGCTTTTCGCCAACGTGTGTTGCGTAATTGTTCATAACATTCGTGTTGAATCCAAGTAAGATACTCGGTTGGAATTGCCATCGTAAATGTGACACCTTCTAATGCTATGATTGAGCGAATGGAGATCGGATCTCGGCGTTGAACATGATTAACGACGACAAGTGTGCCGCCGTATCCAAGGCAAGTGAATATCTGACAGAGCGCCATGTCGAATACATATGAAGACTGCTGCAAGATCACTTCCTTGCCTTCTTGAAGTCCCCAGCGAGGAGGACCAAGCTCGGTAAAATTCTGGAGGGAGTGATGCTTCAGGATGACGCCTTTTGGCACGCCGGTGGATCCACTTATATAAATGATTATGGCGGCATCCTCGAGAACAGCTCGACTTGTGAAATGGTTGTTGTTGGAAGCAAGACTGGCTACTTTGGACGTATCAAGTACTCGTGTCCCTGAACTGCTTAGAAAGTCGATATGACTGCATGTTGTATCATCTACTAATACAATTTGCGGTTTACAGTCCTTAATGATTAGTAGCAAACGATCAACGCCAATCTGAAGATCCAGAGGGACGCAGATGGCCCCAGCACGCAGAATCGCAAGGCATGAGCAGATCCACTCCGTCCCGGGAAGTTGAAAAAGTCCAATGCAAGAGTGTCTGCCAACATCTCGAGCTAAAAGTTCTGTAGCAAGTTGATTAACGCGGTTTGCCATTTGCCTGTAGCTGAGCCGCTGGTGGGGCCCATTAGCCAACGCGACTCTATCCCCATAGGCTTCAGTCATATCATCAATGCGGTCAATTATAGTGCCACTCCATCGAGAAGGCTCTTCCGGACCTATATTATGAAAACTGTGAGCTAGATGCTATTATGTATCGCTAGGCGTAAAAGAGACTTACCCCGACCAAGCTCAACAGCGGCTGATACATCTATATCTGAGTATAGTGGGAGACTACCAACCTGGGTGGCGGTGTTTCGCGGGAGGCTATCAAGTAAGCCTACATAGCTGCGTGTTAGTACCTCCGCGTCCTCTTTCGTGTAAATGGCGCTGTTCACGGCAAGTGTGATAAGGCTATCTCCGCTGCTGCTATTGAGGATATCGATGCTGATATCGTATGCATCACCACCCGAAGAAATAAGCTCACCCGCTGTATCACAGTTCAAAAATCTCCATGCCTCCCGTATGTTTTGACGGTAGTTGAAAACGTTTGAAAGAGAGGGTTTTGAGATGCCGACCGAGATATTGGCGTGGCAAGGCAGAGAAGACCTCTGACAATGATAAGAAAATGTACATAGATTCGCGTAATATCACATTGCTAAAGTGGTTTCATATCAGATTAGTTGAATATACACTGTATCGTACGCATGATATTCTTACTACGGCAATTTATATGTTTAACAAGGTATTTTTGAGGTGAATATTCGTCGGTCCGTTTAAAAGCACAGTAATCTAACCAGGTAAAAATAAGTACATAAATTGCAATGCCTTTAAATAAATCAATATTCGTCACGCCTTAAAACATCGTGAGGCTTCAAGCAATACAACCATTCTAGTAAAAATTAGGGTCGTGTTGTGTCGGCTTTTCTTTACCCGAGTCAAGCTTTAACCTACGTCGTGTGACCCGTAGTTAAATTAATATGTACCTAGGCAAGTACTTGAGAAAAAGGGAAGGATAGATGTCTTACGCCGATTATTCGTGGCAGCCTTATATGTTTTCATTGCTATCTTTTTTTCTTGCCCTCGCCCCTTTTCGGAAGAGAAATACTAACTAGAATTTTACCGGTTTCGTACCCCCCCTTTTTGGCGTTGGCTTCTCTGATTGGTATTTGAATTCGAATAATTATTATTTTGAATTTAATTTTATTGCAAAGGCCGAGTTAAATTATAACTCTTAGTTAAGTTAAGAGATTTCATAAACCTAAGAAATAAACCTGGTGTAGGTAGTATATTATGAGCTATATGCTCTTTCATCATTAGCCCGCGCGAGCCGTGAAGCTCGTAGGTAGTTGTGCCAACGGTAGGAAACAATAGGTACGCGATACTTCCATAATATAAGAGCTTACTCAAGTTAAAGTAAGATTAAACTTACCAAATTTGATGATATTTTGGACCCGTCTTGTCTTATTCACAATTTAACCACAAGCATGTCAAGTTTGCATTTGACTTGTTGGGAGCCCAGTCGTTGTGAAATGAATGAATGTCTAAATGAATCGACTTATAAACTATTAATGTCCTGACCTTATACACCTAGCGCTAATTTCTCGAGTCCTCATGTTTGACTCTATACAAATCCACGAGGCAGTTTAATGTATTATAAACAACCCCCTCAGCTATAGCGTTTGTGGACGTCCTCTCTTTCGTACATTTTTTTCTGCCGCCCTAGTTATGCGTATTTTTCGCCCGTTCAAGATGACCCTCTAGTTGTTTGTTACTCTGATTTCTCCATACTTTTTCATACTTTGTGTTAAAATCATCCCGATTTTTAGCTTGTCTTTTGTAATAGATAAAGTGTTAGTAAGCCGGGATTCAGATCATTCGGTGTCTAGAGTGAGTAGATAGAGTTACTACGTACGTCTCGGCCTTGTCCCCAGCATCTTTAGCAAATACACCGAGCACTTGGTGGTCGCCCTTGTAGTAAGATTTGTTCTTGAGCGTCTTCCAATCAGGTTGCTGTTTTCCGGTTGGCGTAGGTGCCTCGCCATTGATGCTCTTCTCGGTGTGAGACCTGTCTCTTTCAGTGGCTTCAATAAAATATTGTGTTCGAGCGACTTGGGCATCCTTTTGGCTATGTTTGTAACTAAAATAATCCTCGTATATCTGGGTGCCGTTAATGAAGTGGACACCGCCCGGTGTTATCTGATCGCTATAACCGGATGGAGAGTTCACGGCAGCCATGATAACAAGCATATATGCATGTATATTATGGAAAAGTAAACATGAGTTATGAAAGCAGGAATTCGGGAAGTAGGAAATGTATTGGAGGGACATTGAGAAGAAATTTTAAGTGACAGTCTTCTGTATCGGATTGTAATAGAATACATATTGGGGAGAATCTTCGCCTTTACACTCCACCCATGGAAAAACAATACGCAATGTTGCTGTGTCAGGGGCAGAACTTGTACTACGCCAGTGTCACATCTCCAAGAACAAGAACACGTGTAAGACTTCGGAGGTGTTGTTGTACGAAAGTCATGGTTCTAACGATAATATCTTGTGCTTCGTGATAGGAGGCCCGCACCGAAAACTCAAGGCCTTCAAGTAGTAAGTCTTCTCTCCTCCATAGACTCATAACCTAGGTTAGTTTCTATCCCCACACCTTTTTATATCCTTACATTTTGAAGTCATCTGCCGGCAGGAAAAATATCTTCATCAAGTTATGGCGTTCGTAGCCCATCCTGTTCTTCAACTTCCCCTACACGTCGTCGCTGTTGTACTCTCTAAATTAGATACAATTCAACAGCTTGGTCCCGTCATTCTAAGTCACCGCATCTTTCTCGATTCTTTCAACGATAGTCTCCACTCTGTTGCACGCAACATAATCATAAACCAAATTTCCGCTGAAACATCCCCTTTAGCCTTTGCGCTCCTCGAGCCGACACGGATTAAGAACGGGGATTATGATGCGGTCTGCGATCTGCTCACGCGCCTAGAGACGGCGTCGGAAACGAAAGATGCCTCTTCCAGGTTTCTCCCTAGGCTTTCAATGTCCGACTATAATTTTCTCAGTCGAAACTACGCAGCGGCCGAATTTCTAGGCAAGAGCTTAGCTAATGAAGTGATACCAATAGCTACTGATAGACTAGCGCTAAACCGCCTGTCGTTAGAAGTCACACCACGGGAGAGCTGTCGCCTGAACAAAGCCTTCCTTCGGTACCAACTTATGTGTAACTTGTTATGCTCCGATGAAGACGACGAAGAACTATCCGTTGATGACGGGAACAATCTACGCTTACTCTTCTTCTCGAAGTTCTCCCCGTGGGTTAACGAGCAATTGTCGTGCATACACACATACCTGGAACGAAAGGTAGCCGAAGGTGAGTCTAATAGACCTTATCAAGTCGAAGTTTTGTCTAACATATTTTTTATTTATTTTGTTCGTTTTAGCGTTTGATGAATTTGTCGCACATGATGTTGAATATGGCGAGATGCCTATTAATTGGTCTAGCGACATGATAGAATGCTCGCACGTCCAGTGGTTCGTAAGTTCTGGTTCCTTCACCTTGATATGATCATTCGCCCTAATCTACGCACAAAAGCTTTCGCAAGGTCTCCCATTATTAAGCTCTGTCGTCCGCGCAAAGTCCTACAGCGAGAGGGTCCATATCTTCCACCTGAACAACCTTCGAGTTAGAGAATGGAAGTACGAACCCGATCAGCAACTCGCTTTTATGGTACCCCAAGATAGCCTACTCGAGCCCCTTGGCCTTGGGAGCATAGATGCATCGTTAGATTCCTACACGGAAGAACAGCTCGATCAATTGGCGCGACCCTCAGATGGGGCACAAGACTCGGCGGACTCCAGTCCATTTCGTGTGTGGCAGGCCGCTCATGCGACGAATTCTATCTTTGATAGCATACAGAGTCCGCGAGACCGGAACCTCCATGAGTGTGGGTATGTACTGTGGGACTATGCCGATATTTCGGCGGCGGATCTAAGAGAGGGATGCAATAGTGTGAGGAGCGAGCCGCCTCATTTCCAGCAGCGACTGCGAGATTCGTGGTCGGATGAAGATCTATTGCGGTCTCAAGAGCAGAGGACAGAGATTTACTTCTCGGGCGGCACTGGTTATTGGCCTCGGAACAGCTTCGACTTCAGTGGTATACGCGGGCTTAGTGAGGAAAAGAAAAAGAAGCTTTTGTAGAATTGGCAGAGCGAAGAGTGAAATCAGCATTGACGTACTTATCCCAGCAGTGGAGTCTAAGCATAGGTTCAATCTAAGAGCATGGTAGAATGAGCGGTTGTGAGAGATCAACAGTTGATGACTAAGTGCTACAAGATGGCGAGAAAATTAGGTAGCATCCATGGATCTGCTCTTTGAGCGCGGGAACGGTAAAATAACCTTATATATTGTAGTGACTGCATCGCTGATTTTCGCAAGATTTCCTGGCCTAGAAAGCCTGTGGCGCCTGTAAGCATAGTGATCTCAGGGGGCGTAACAGCTCATGGCTTAAAGGGCATGATCTCACTAAGTTGATTAGGTAAGTCAGACGGCAGGGTAACTTCCAACTTATTCCTCATAACTAATAATCCTAAGTCCTGTTTTATTATCATATATGTAGCGACCCTATTTGAGCCGAATGGATGCACATATGGTATTAAATAAATCATTAAGGACTTATCTAAAGTTATTGGGTGTGAAAAAGAGTGTTGGTCCGTATTTGAAAATAGGGGTAGGGATTCATTAGCGTGTGTAATATTAGGTAAGTACTTAGGTACCCACATAAGGAGGCGTAATGTGCATTTAAGAATTCCACGATTCGCTGAGGCTATGGACGGCAGAAATGGGAAAGAAAAGCTGGCGACGAATCGGGGAATGCAAAAGAACCCTTTGTAAAGTACTCCATCTAAGATCTCCAAATGTGACGATGGGAGGTTATATGCTGTGTAACGCTCGGACTCGTCGGGCTTCTTAGGTACCTCCTTAAGGTACTTAGGTATAGGTATATGTACTTTTTGATGCTCATCTACACATGTACTTTGGTATGTTATATATCTGGGTGTATGCTCGGTGAAGATGCTGCTGTCTTGCAAATGTTTCTTGACGAGACAGCTTATTTTTGATATCGACCTCACGTCAAGCTTCCTATCAAAAACCCGACCTCTAAGGATAGTGTCTCTCTTATCCTGCCTCCTTATCTTCACAGCGCTGGTGCTTGAGACATCTAAACAAGATGTCTATTATTTTGGTATTCGTCGTCGCTGTAGCGATTACTTGGCTTGTTTATTCTCAATGTAGGCCTACGCGAAGCGTCGGAATTCCTGGTATACCTTACGTGGACATCGACGGAGATAAATCGCGGCGTAGATATATGGTGGAAACTGGAAGTCTAATGGCAAAGGGATATGCCCAGGTAAGTGGGGCTGTGTTAGAAAGAAAAACCCCCTTGCTTCGTACTAACTAGCATGAAGTATAGTAAGAAAGGAATCCCATTCTCGATACCCAATCTTGCAGATTTTAGTAGTCCCGTAGTTGTGTTGCCACTCAAGTATCTCGACGAGGTGGCAGTCGCGCCACAGAGCAAGTTGAGTCTTAAGGAGTATTTCTCCAAGGTTGGTTGTTATCGACAATTCTCAGTTGCTAGTCACTTCTAACCCCTGAGCTGATTGTAGCTTGGTCTGCTGAGGTATACCTATGGCCCTCCGATAGCCGAAGAAGTTCAGCATGTCGCGAGGACTGATCTTAACCGGGCCCTAAGTTAGTCAATCCCATGATATTATATGGGTGATCTCGGAACTAATTGCATGGTAGATGATCTGGTACAGCCTCTTCAAGAGGTATGCCTTGCGGCCTTCAGGCAAGACATGCCTCGGTGCCAAGGTAAGACTCAAAATACACGAACCTGGTTGTTACCGTCACTTCATGAATGCTAATAGATGGTGGTGGTTTGTTTTAAGAGTGGACTTCTCTGAGACCTTACCATACGCTGATGAGTATCTTCGTGCGCATGACTGCTCGCATGTTAGTTGGGTCAGACTTGCACGAGGCATGGGCGTCGTTGTCCTTCGAATATCTCCCTGTGTTTATGAAGGCAACGAGAAGTGTGAGTACGGGATATAATGCTTATATGCGCTGGATCGCAAAATATGTCGATACCGATGTTAAAGCCCTGATCCAAACTCGGCGCAAAGATGCAGAACTTTTGCGACCCGTCTTAGAACGCCGTCTCGCCGAGTTGGAGTCCGGGCAAGGCGGAGTCGAGCAGAGGCATCAAGATGCAATTCAGTGACTGATTGTGGAGCACAAGGCTAGAGGACATAAGCTGTCTCCTGATGAGCTTGTTCAGAATCTGCTTGTCTTGACAGTCTCGCCCACCCATCAGACGACGATGATTTCCCTGTGGCTCCTATTCGACTTGATTGACCGCCCAGAATCTTTGGCAGAAATTAAAGCCGAAATTTTGCGTGTGCAGGGAGAGAATAAAGTGTGGACCCGGCGAGCCTTAGGAAAATTGCGGGTGATGGATAGCTTCGAGACCGAAACCATGCGAGTTCACTCGTTCACGCAGAGTATGTTTTCCCCGCTACCATTATGAGGGAAAATTCCGACATTGAGGCCTCTGGCGACGGTTAATCGGATGGCTATGAAGTCCTGGACCTTCAAGGACGGATTTCAGTTGCCCGTCGGAACTCAACTCTCATTTCCGACCCAGCAGTACAGTAATGATGCGGACGTGCATCCTAACCCGGATGTCTTCGACGCGAAACGTCACTTGCGCAAGCGGGAGATCGATCCAGCCAAGTACCACTTTGCATCAACGGCAGACACGTTGATTTGGGGTAGCGGTCGGCACGCCTGTCCCGGGCGCTTCCTGGTACAAGACGCGTTGAAGCTTATATTCATTCAAGTATCCTGAAGAGGGCGAGGTCCGTCCAAATCCAGATATGCTAAATGACATTATGACGGCTCCTGATGTGACTATGTCCATCCTGTTTAAGGAGGGAGCTTGAAAAGAGTGAAGATCAATTGAGTTGGGCATTTATGAGTTCCACTTTTTCCATACTCACTAGGTAAATTTAATAAAGGCAGACATGAATACCGGTTTGTTACTTAATTTACAAAAAGGTGAATAGGCTAGCTACATATCCGCAGTAATGCACATAAAGGCTATTTAATAAACTGCATAAATACCTAGCGCTGCGCATGGTAATTCCAATATAACGATATTAAATTAGTCCGGGATCAAGTTTACGTAGAATAGAAAGAATCTCATCCCACGTCTCATGATACAATTTATCTGACCGCTCGCTCTCAAGAAACGGGCTCATCCTAAGCAAGCATAGCCATATATCATCAGTCAACCGTAACCAAAGAGATGGTCCCTCGAGCAAGAGGGGGGGAGGGGGGAAGGGGGAAGGGTACTCACGCGTGATACCTGTCGTTATTCCAGAATTGTCCATGGCTTTCGCGCCCCAAGCCCGTGGCGCTGACCAAAGTCCGAGAGCCTTGCTCTGCGCTGCGACCGAGAAAGAAACCGATAGGATAGCGGGAGATCCCTAGTCATGTTCGTGTTGCATAGCCCTGGGCAGGTCGCGTTGACGATAATGTCGGAGTCACTGCATAGCTCGGCTACGCCTTTCGCCGTATACTAGGTGGCTAGCTTGATTGGGTAGTACTGCTCTATGCCATGCCACTTGCTCTCGTCGTCGCATCGCTGTACTAAGGTCTGTCCGCCGGATGGAAGCACATTACCGGGAACCTCGAAGATTGAAATGCTATCGAGAAAGGATATGTGGGGGCGGTAGCCGTCAGGTGACGATACCGTCGCCGCCGCCGTCTCGCGAAGTTTTGGTAATAGAAGAAGAGTTAGGAGTGTAGGCGAGAGGACGTCAACTTGTAGGGCCATTTCATAATTGTCCGGGCTCTTGGCGTATGTCCAGGGAGCAACGCCACCTGCATGCTGGATAACATGCAAGAGAGGAACGCGTTCTTTTACGCGTTTGACGAAGTCTATGACGGACGCAAAGGTTGCGAGATCAAGGATCTCTAAATGAAGATATCAGGAGAGCATTTGGTCTGCCGTATAATGGCGGTCTTAGCCTGCTCGCCTTTCTCTTGGGTCCGGACGGCAAGAATGAGCGGCTTGGCTCCCAGAGCGGCATACTTGGTGGCTGCATAATGCCCCAAGCTAGCACCATAGGCTCCTGTCACCAGCACAGCCTTATTCTTGAACGATAAGTTTTTTGGGTCCGCAGGAGGGTTGCGAGCATCATGCCACAGCTCTGTGGTGGATGACATTGCGAAGCTTGCGCAGGGAGAGAATTGGCATTCTAAGGAAGACGCCAAAAGCTGTCGAAACAAGATGCAAGAAAAAGAAAGTCCCTACAGAACGTATCGCCTACATGACTAATCTAAGCCTTGCTACTGTTACAGCCATAGGTTGTGATACCGTCATGTATTGCACATCCCTTTGTCGCCCTTACATTGTTAGAACGTGGTGGAGATAATCCAACAAATCGGCTTTCTAACAAACAAGCTAGCAGCAGCCAACCACATATCAGAATGTTCAATAATTTGACATTGAGTTCTG
The DNA here is from genome assembly GCA_022836615.1 of Annulohypoxylon bovei var. microspora. Taxonomy (NCBI): domain Eukaryota; kingdom Fungi; phylum Ascomycota; class Sordariomycetes; order Xylariales; family Hypoxylaceae; genus Annulohypoxylon; species Annulohypoxylon bovei. The sequence goes on along the minus strand of MU405222.1, from coordinate 178,684 downwards.
GCCTCGAGAGCGCAGGATTCCGTGTTGGAAATGCAGTAATAGCTAACAAGATGTGATCTCATCATAAGGCGTATTCAAACCACACAGCCAGGATGACCCGAAGAGTCGGGTGCTATCCTGCGCGGCCCGACGTGAAGTCTACGAGGGAGAGCTCGAATGGACCAACAAAAAGGTCATTGGAAGACATGCCATCGCCGCTCATGGTAACCCCAACCCCAACCCTAATCCTAGCCCAGAAATATCGGCAGAAATTTCGAAGGTGTACTCAAACACATACCCGTTCCGCATACATCCGCCGTAACACGACTCGATGTTAGATTCTTCGGCGTAATCGACTATAGCATACCACGTGTCGTTCTCGGAGTCGAACTCCGCGTAGGCGCAATGATTTGCGGTCCCTTCTCCCCTCCTTCCTCCAACCCCCTTGAATCCACATCTACGCTCTTATGCTTAGATTATTTCTCGCACCCGTTTTAACAACATATACACCCACGCATCGCAAAGAAGTAATTTGCCATTTGGTGCTAGTCGAGAGCATCGCATGCGAAATCAAACTTTCTTCACTCGCGAACCCTGGTACCCGACGACGCATTGAATTTGGCATTAAGAGGGTCGATAATATAGAAGACGTGACTTCTATATACCTAGTAATGGCGAATGAAGACCCCGGGGCTCTATATATCTGACGACTCCGTTATGATCGCAGTGTCTCAATTGACCCGGGTCGTACCCCTAGTTTCGGAAGGCTCTCTCCCCTATATTGAAATTGGATCCACAATTTATTGAGGAAGTCAGATATCTGTTGTTTTCGTATCTCTAGTGACGGCACCGATATTATTGGCTCTGGAAGGCGAAGGTAAGCTTGTCCCGCTATCCCCTTTCTACCGACCTTATCGGTAGAGCGTCTGACGAGTTATAGGTCCGGCCTGCCGTAGTCGAAAGCCATTTCCTAGCACCTGCCGAGGGCCCTCAAGAATAAACAATGGTAAGAGTTTTTGACACATAATCGTCCCAGACTACCTGTGGCTGCCGATCAATTTCTGCGTAAAGTTTCGTTCGACGTTTCGACGTGCTTCCTCGCCTGCTACAGCCATGTCAGCTCTTTCTCAACCCCAATTTGTAAAGCGCGGTCTAGGTTGGACCAGAGTATTTAAGAACGTTCGCTCCGTTGGATAATTCGTCTTTTCTTCTTCCTTTTCTCTTCATCTTTTATTTCTAGGACGGGGAGAGGGTCGATCAAGAGGACTCTTCTCCGGAGGGATTCGTCCTCCATTACACGTCGGAGCCCTATCTTCTTCGCTTTAGCGTTAGCGCGGGCACGTCATAATTTTTCCTCCTTCATATTGTAATCCCCTGGCGTTATCTCGAGAGCGACTCGTCCCTCTCACTTCCATAGTTGTCGGAGCTCAAGAACCCGACAGCGAGGGCGGCCAGGCGCCTGGCCACACCGTATACAGGACGGGTGGCATGGACTAATCTTTGGTCGTACCAATTTGGATTTTTTTTCGTCGATTGCTCTCCTTTATGGAGGGATTCGAAGAAGAACTTAGTCCTAAAGACACTTCTTGTGGCAGATACATTTCGATAGTGTGGAAGTCTAATGACAAATTCAATCTAATTACTTGATTCCTTAGATCAAAACTTTCAGATGAGGCTTCACAACTTAGAAAGTCAATTGCTAGCTTTCTAGAAGGAAATACAGGTTTCAAAAATTGTACGTTGGTACTCTATCTCCTCATTGCTCGCTCTCATGCTAGTATCATAGGTACCTAGGTAGGTAGCTACACTTCGTCGCCAAAACTTCCAGATCCATAATTCTCTCCATTTCAACTCCCTATCCCCTCCCCCGCCCCCTTTATACCAAATACATCCCAAAGAAAAAGCAATTGAGTTGAGAATCGTAATCATCATTACAATATTAATAAAAATGAAAGCCTTCGCATCACACGAATCGCATATACTTACTCTTACAGTCTTACAAGTGAATTTGCCCAAGCTTTTCCGAAACGCCACTGACGTCGCCTGATTGATCTGGGATAGCCTCCCACGCCTTCGGATCGCCCGCGCCGCGAACCCAGTGTGGCCCACTAGACTCGACGGAATCGACTACGAGGTTTTCGACTTTGGTCCATAAGTCGCCCTTGATCTTAATCCAGTCCTTGTCGCCATACTTCTCGCTCACAGTCTTACCTAAGCCCACGGCGCGGAATAGTTTGATGGCGTGTCCGTCCTCCTCGAGATTGTGCATGCGAGATAATAGCTCTGCAGAAGGATTAACATATCACCGAAAGTAATTTCTTCCTATCAATGTACGTACCATTTTCCTTACCCCTCGGGGCGTACGAGGCGATATTGTCGAGTGAGAGTGGGGGACAGGCTCTCGCCGCATACTGAACCAGGTCCATCCGTATTTTCCATTCAAGGAGCCTCACTTTGCTCTTCAAAGGAATCCAATCCTGGCTATTGATAGCTATGAATATGGGGCAGATGTTCATGTGGTGGCTTTTCTTGTAAGCGGGAGTCTCTGCATATTACCTAGCTCTGGAAACAGACTCACATGAGGAAGAAATCGAATTTAGGCTCCTTGCCGGGATGGAATGTGGCGGAGACGCCCTCGTAGATCGTGGTATGGTACATCTCGGCAGTCTTCTCGTCCAACTCCTCGGGCTTGACTCTTACTTGGCTCGCTACCTCGATGATCTCATCCCACGCCCTAGCAAAGACACCGTCGCGGAACTTTTGGCCATCCTCAAACTTGGCAGATGTAGCAAGCTTCTTATTCGCCTTGATATCCTCAAGCAGACTTGCGATGCTGGGCATGGGATCTGGTTTTGACTTGGAGGCTTCCTCAGCAGTGATCAGAAACTTCTTCAAGTTGTCGCGATGAACAGCTGCTTGTGCTAGACCCATGGCGACAATCGCGGGTTGTTTCCATTCCACGCCATACATGAGTTGGATGAGTGGGTGAAGAACCCCTTTTGAAGCATCAGTACTTAATGCTTCCCTGGCCACTATTACCTGCAAAACCTACCAGCAAGCATTCGGATAAGCATATCTTCGCTTTTCTCGTCGCCTCCGAACAAGTATTCACCCAACACTTTCTCCCAACCTAACCTGTCGATCTCTCTCTGGAAGAAGGCGAGGAAGTCAGGGAAATATCTTAAAGGGGGTTAGTATTTACGTTGAGAATATTGAAGATATCCGAGCACGAATGCCGGATATAAATCTCAATAGGTAGCCTGTCTGTCTTCTGCGATCAAAGCTAACTCACTGTTCTTTACCAAGACGTTTTTTAGCCGCCTCCCAGTCCTTGAGTTCCTCAACGACATTCTCGTGAAGCTTCATGGTTGGCCGTTGGTACGAAACATTCACATCGTAGGCCTTCTTTAGATGTTCAGGCCTGGCACCTGTGCCGTAAAGAGATAGTAGATGATGACTTATACTAAATAATCGATTAGGAAACGATCTTGACACTCATGGGGCCTCTGATGGGAATTTACTGGTTGTGGAAGCCATCATTGTTGAAAAACACATGATGGTTCTAAGTCAAGTTAACTTCTGCTTACTTAGGTAGGTACTCATACTTGAACAGAGCCTACATCGATGTCCTGCTGTAACAATTCGGTAGTCTTCTGCGCTGAAGACTCATCCTGGTTGATATTCCAAAGTCCGGTATTTTCAGATGTGATTTGGATGGTGCGCGCAGTCGCCATGGTTGCTAACTTTCTATGGACCGTAGCCGTGGGCTTGTTGTATGCCAAGATGCTTCGTGTAACACGCATAGGAATGACGCTAAAATTCATAGATACTTGACTCATTGCTTTATCCTCTTATTTACACCTTTGGAGATTGTGCCAAGCCTCGCATTCATCACGTCTCGGCCTCCGAATCCAGTCACGATGCTTATAAATAACTGGTGTTAAGCTGTGGAGATGCGGAGAAGTGAAACAAGGAGAGACGATGACATATCGTATGCGAACTGTGGCGGTTTTTTGCGATATCTCCATCTCCGTAGCCTGCCTGCCTGCCTGACCTTACAACTCCACGCTAACAATGTAGCAGTGGCTCGACGATGAATTAGTCTGCCCGTCTATGCGGCCGGACATAACGATTACCCAATTCTTTCGATCAAATGTCGGCATTAGCATAAGAGGCGAACCGATACGTCCTGTCATGTACCCAGATATTTAAGGAAATAGTCATGCTTATTATATCAGGAAAGCTATTGGCAAAGTGATGGTTGCGCATGACATCACTAGCCGCTAAACTTATTTGTCATTGGCGCATCCTGAGATTACGTAATATTTAATATATTCAATTACCGCATTTATCAATTAAAAGAATTACATAATTAGATAAGCAAACTGTCAAATCCGACGTCTCTAAAAGAGTCTGAGATGTATCTCAACTTGCAAATAAACTTCGCGTCAAGACTATTGACATAGTTACTAAAGTAATTGTTACAAATGTTCATTAATTAGGGTCCCTACCATTTAATTGGTCTTTTTCTTATTATACCCATTTAATTGGAATCCGCGTGGCAGCGATTTTACGAGATATTAATAGAATGCCCCTGAAAATCCTAGTTCTCAAGCCTATCAGCATCAAAGCATTTCATATATAGAGGTATATATAACACGCCTTCAAATGGATCTATGGAAACATTGTTGCCCGATGCAAGAAAGTAAACTATCGTAATGAGTGTCATGGGCCGCTTATATAACCTCGGAACTTGAGTTTGGGACCGCGCCAGTGGGATTCGTAGTTCTGCCAATCCCCGTTTCGCCATAGCTGTTTTATAGGAATTCATAACTAAAATGTAAATGGAAGAGGAACCATTTCGAGATCTGTTACATAAATGAAGATGGAAAATGAATTAAAAGCACCTAGTGATTTGCTAGAGGACAAAGGCACCTAGGGCTATCCAGGCAGACGACTGAAGCACAAACCTACATGTTCGAACCTTTTCAACGCTTTCTTTCGTAACATGTACCTGCCTACCTAGGTACATTAAATAAAACAGCGAAAAGTGCTTCAATCAACACCCAAGCGATGTAGTTGCGATCTTCACAGTTTCGTTTTCGAACCATAACGATGTCTTTATTACTTTACCCTCCATAGCATCATGTTAATTGCCCACCTCAACAATGCAACACCATTGTTCAGATAGTGCTAAGGTATGCAGTGCTAGCCGGGATAACAATCGTGAACACTCTTTATACCCAAGAGAAGCTTCAAATATGTATATTTTTCGAATCTTTGGTATAAATGCCACCCCGTCCATGTTTGGGCACGTCCGACTACCTACACGACCTACCGATCATGCTAGTCGAGGTTCTCTTTTGAATAAGCCCTTTAGAAAACTATTTATTTATCTATGGAGAACCAGAATCAAGTTGTAAGGCACCTTTAGGATCTTTCATTCATCACAAAACCAGGTGTTTTCCTTACTTTCCTCTCTCCCACAAACTTGTCACTAAACCCATCATCCAAAGAAGCACCCTCTGACCCTTACAGCCAGATTTGACCTAAGTCTACTGCAACATCTCGTCGGATTGGACGAGCTGTTGGGCATTCTATCTCACTATCCCGCTTCCCCGGGAACTGGGATGGGGATAGCGACCACCGTGAAGAAGCCAGAGCTACACAGCAAGAACTAGACGAAGAAGCGCAACGACCATCTCCCTACCTTCGCAATTCCTGCCACGATGTCGCCCAACGCCAAAAAGAACGGGAGCGGCGACTTCAACCTATTCGAGTACGTGTTCGTGGAACCCCTCGCCAAGCTCGAAGCGGAAGCCAAGACGAAGGAAAGCGAGGAGGCTGGGAAGGGAGCAGGATCGGCTAAGGAGTCGATGAAGCCCGCCCAGCAGGCCGAGGAGAAGGAGATCCTCGTGGTCCAGGAGCCCGAACCGGAAGCGCGAGGACGGGGCCGTGGGAGAGGGCGGCCGAAGGGTACGCGCCGAGGCGGTCGTGGTCGTGGTCGTGGTCGTGGCCGCGGAGGCAAAGGCAAAGGCCCTCAGGAACCCAAGAAGCCTGCCGTGGAGGATCGCCTCCCGTACGGATTTCCCGAAGAAGGCAAAGCCAACCGACAGATCTCAGAGCAGTCAGATCTAGTAAGTTATCAATGTTGGGTATATCACACGACGTCGCGCCGCTGACCACCTGCACAGTACCTCTATGACCCGAGAGAGGAGGAAAAATAGCCCTCCCGCAGCTAAGTAAGCTCTTGGTTTGATACATGGTAAGTACAACAATAAAAATGCCCTTCATCCTAGCAGATTTTCTTACTAAACAGAACTGTCCAGATTCCTCGACCACCATAGACAAAGGCCATATACGTCCCGTACTTCATGGAATCCTATAACGACGCGATAATGCATACCCGCCTCATTGGGAGTATGTACTGGCAGTGATCCTGAATGAATAAAGTCAATACCCAAATTACGTAAGCTGATCTCGTACTTAATCTGCCTAGCTTTGCATCCACGCAACGAGTGCATAATTCTGATCACGTAAATCCTGCAATAGAGGAAAGAACTCGATGTATTCATAAAGCAGGCTCAAGTTGCCGGACCCTGGGGTCATTAGCATCTAGATCCACGATGTTCATGCATAGGACAAGTCCGTAGTCAGTTCCGCAACTGCTGTGCTCAATGGAGAGACGCCTAAACTCGCCCAAAAAAATCCCTGTTCAATTGCCACGGACACATTTCTGCACGTACGCCTTCCGCAATGCCTCGTCCCTATCAACGATACTGCATCAAGACGTTTCCATTGGCTTCCTAGCCCCTGATTGTTTCCCCGTTGCCTTGCCCCCCCTGCGTGTTTGGGAATCCCCTGTAGGTATGACTAGGGGAATAGGCAAACTTGCCGTAGAGCCAATAATCACTTAATACAAAAGGCACAGCTCAGCTAGAGGTTATCGGTCCTCAGTCGAGATCGTTAAAGAGTTCATATCCTCGTCAAACGGCCGAAAACCCCGAGGACTCCTAGGAGCTCGTGAGGAGCAAATGTATCCGAAGAATCAGCTACATATGTAGAAGCCTACTTGAGGAACATTTCTCCCCCATTTCGTGTCGTTCTCGTGCGGTCCAGATGATCCAACCCAAGCACGACGTCGTCTTCTATCGTGCCACCCTCGTCGAAGAGCACATCGTCTGTACCATGTTAGCTGTGTCACGAAGAAGTTGGTATTTCCCATTTCTCACCGTCGTTGATATAAGCCGGCTTCTGGAATCGTCGTACTATTGCGAACTTGATTTTTTCGAAGGCCTTGCCCTTGATGCCTGTTCGATTCTCAAGTCGTTTCTTTGTTTCTGAGAATAGTTCGCCCTGTGTGGTTATTAGCTTTGTGTGTTATCGTGATAATTAATAAATTTCATACCTCTTTGAGAAGGAACTTGAATGGGATTCCATGTACGCGACTGGGGTCGTTCTGAAAATGGATCACCTTGATGAAATCTCTTTCATCGGCATCCACCTCTTCTTCTGGAACTCGCTCAGCAATAACATCCGCATAATCATTTATGCTAATAACCGGATAGTTAGGCACGAGTTCTCGGAAAAACTTGTGGTGGTGTATCTCATAGACCCTAATTCGGCCAGCTTCACTTTCATCCTTGAGTTGTGACTTCTTAAGGAATGCCTGGACGAGATCTTCAATGTGCCCTTGCTTATTCACCAGGACATCGAAGGTTTCCTAAAAGTTAAAAGTTATAAGAATATACTCCACGTGGACTGCTCGAGGGAACTTACCGCTTTTGTAATACCTTCACTCAACCAAGTCACTTTGACGCTCTTCTTGGTGTCTAGCTCGGCAAGACTCATATCTAAGACCTCGAAGAAAAAGGAGTTAGGCTTAGTCTGCATGCTTTGTTGGGTATATCCGTTCGGGTTGAGTATTGAACCAAGGGTTTGGTTGACAGCTCTTCTCACTGCTGTCCTGGGGCTTCCCGTCGACGCATTGGCTGTGAAGAAGCGGAGGTGGGTGGGGTCAACTCCTAACTGCTCACCGACCCTCTCAGAAAGTTGGTCGTAGGTAATCTTTGTGCTGAGGGTAAGGATGAAGCTCTGATAATTTGCCTTTTCACAGCGCGGGTGAGGATCAAAACGGACTTCTTTCTTGTTGCAGAGGAAGTCGTAGAATGTTTTGGCATCATCATATCGATCCCATCGCCGTGTAGCCTCCTCAGAGTTCTTGTCTCCTAGACGGGGAAGCTTCCCTAGTATTTCGGCCGATTTCCTCTCCTGGACTTTCTGGAAACATATGATGTCACCATCCTGTAACTCGGCTGCTTTCAAGGACTGTTTCGCCTTAAGACCCTCGATCATAGCCGGTTTTATCTCTTCCCACATTGATAGTTGTTCTCCCGAAGGTAGCTTATCACCCCAACCCATTCTCTTTGCGATCACAGGGACAAGATCCTCGACCTTTTTCTCCTTGCTGACGTAGATATGACCAGCACCTTCGAGAACCTGCCTCTCAGAATCAAAATGCTTTAAGAAGAGAAGGATTAAGTCGTTCTTAACAATAACCCCGTTAGCATTGCTCTGATAAGTAGGCCAAGCTGCCTCTCCTTCGGCATCGACCTCCTCCACAACTTCGGCCCAGACTCTCAATGCATAATCTCTAGTTGTGGTAGCCATTCTTGAGTAGGTTTCTTCTATTGTTGGCCTCAAGTCCATAATCGGCTGGTCAGGTCGAGTTGTTTTGTTCTGACGATTTACCATAATCCACAAGCGCACCCTCTTGGGATCTTGGTTTAGGTCCTGAGCAATGAGCGTAACTAGTTCTTCGATGGTGGTTTGCTTCTTGGTACGGTAGAACTTGGGGGCTGAGGGATCTTCACTGGGATTAAGGTCGAAGTTCGTAAGGTCGGTCGACCCATGATGCTTGAATGTCTCTTCCGTAATGACCTTGACAGGAAGGTATAAATGCTGCTCTTCGCGTTCTCTGCGTTTCGCTTCTCGTGCTGCCGCTTCTTCATCCAGTCGTTTCTCTATAGATATCATTAGTCTAGGTACTGAATTGTGTTACACGAGGGAACTCACGTAGATGTGGTGGGCAGTCGTCTTTCTGGACGGGCGTCAAGACTTGGTCTAGACGAGACTCTCGGATGTACACCAACATGTACGCGCTCATTTGGCGCATAATCGGTGTCTTCTTCTGAAGACCTGCGCGAGATTGTACAAGTGAGGCAGGATACTCGCCACCAAAATTGTCCTCTAATGTTTCTCTCATCGTTGCCTTTGTGACCTTATCATCGTCGAACTTGTAGAACCAACCATCCTTGTTCGGCTTGAGGTACGCATAGTAATGACCTGCGTTAAGGTCTCCACTGTGCACTAGGACACCATGCAACTTATAGGTCCAGGGCTCAGACTTGTCCGCGTCCTGATCAAGATAGGGCGTGACGTCCAGAACCTCGGGGAATTCGAAGCGATCATTGATCTTCATCATCGTATCGCGCTGAATGTCATATTCGAATCTCTTCAAGTGTAGATGTAGGACCTCGGGGAAACTCTTGAAGATTACACCCTTGCGAGCATCCTGATACTTGAACTCATCGCCTGCCCAATACTTGTTGTCGCCATCAAGCGTCTCTTGTTGGATATAGTCCTTGAAGCTGCCTTCAAGATTCGGAATGCCTCTGACGTTGAGTTGGATATCCCAAAAGTCTTCAACTCGACTGGATTCGTACTCGACGTCAATGCAGGACACATACGTTTTGACCTTACCACTCAGCATGCGCGGAAGAGCATCTTCAGCTGCGGTGCCCTTCATACGCTCCTCCATACGCTCGATCAACTTGCGGGATAATTCCTGTACATCTTGCTGTTCAAAGATGTGACGCGTATCCCAACCGAAAGACTTCGTGAGTTCATTAGTGCCCACAGCGCTGTTTGATATCTGGAGCTGATAAAACAATCTCTGGAGGGTATAGGCGCTGTTAGTTATGCTCTCATCTTCAGCAGTTGGAATTTCGTAAACGGCCTGAAATAAGTTAGTAAGTTATCTCTAATTTCTAATAGTTCATCCTTAAAGAATTTAGTTATACAGACCTTTCGGAAGGCGTTGGTAAAGAATAATGATTGTAGTAGGGAGTTAAGATAGCATGTGGCACCCTGGTTCTTGAGGCCGACATAGCCGGTTTCTTTCTTCGAATCGTAGTTGTTGAAGTTATGCCACAACACACCAGTCTCATCTTCTACTATTCGAACGTATGCGGTAATATTGACTGAGTCGTTCTCAACGAGCGGGTGGCTAGAGTTGTCCCATCCCTGCTGGAACATCTTTCTGAGCTCGAGGAAGCGCGTGAAACCCCAGTCGCTCTCTTCCTTGGTAAAACGGTGGTGGGCGGTATGATGATAGTAGAGAGATGGGTCACTAATATTCCACATGACTAGACCAAACTGTACACAACAGCTCCAATCTTCTGGTATGCTGGTTGTATCTTGGAAGCCATGTTCAAGATATATTGAGGATTGGTCAACATTATTTCCGAATGGGAAGAGGAGAATTCGCCTGTTTAGTCGAGTTAGAAAGTTGGTCCTCGAAGTAAATTTTATATATATATTGCTTGCCATGGATAACCGCCAGCCTCGAATACGGGACCATGCTCCTTCTTTGATAAGGCTCTCCAATTTTCCACGGTCCACGTATTGACGACGTCTTCCAGAACCTTGGGCTCATCTAGGAGAGGAGGCAGAACTATCTCCTTCATCGCCTCATCTAGATAAAAGAGTCTCTGTTAACACAAGTTTCTTATAAAGGCAACCTATTTATATCATCTTGGGAGTTCGCACGTACGATCGGTAGCTAGCATAGGGTTCTCGAGGTTCTCAGCATCGGCATCTAGCTGGTCTGGATTGATTTCGGTTATCTGGTCCTTCTCGCTTAGGGCCGGCTGGACGACCATCTCATCCTGCGTATCCACCATCATGTCATTCGGCGAGTGAATTTCGGAATCGTAGCTCTAGCAAAATATGAGTATGAGTATTGGTAACTTCTAAACAAGAAGAGCGAAGAAGTTTGTAAAAAATAGGGTTGGATCAATGCTCATAACCATAGAAATTGGTTGGAATCAAAGAGTTGACCTGTAGAATCATGGATAGGTAGGTATGCGGGCAGTCGGATAGACAGGATACGAATAGGGAAAGGTTAGAACAATAAAGAAGGACGATTATCGCGTGGCGTCTTCTTTGGTAGAGCCGGATTATGAAAAGATGTTATTGACAGGTTAAGTAAATGTACCTACCATGATTGCTCGTCGGTATTCTAAACAATAACTAAGTCGTTTCGGTTGGCGACTTCCCAAACCAATGCCAAATGGTCCTCCCAAATCGACGAGTTTAAAAAAAAAAAGTAGTCGAGAGTTCCAACTGCACTCGGCGGGGCTAGAAAGGGTGGCGTGAAAAGAAACTGCGAAGTGAGAGATAGCTCTCTGCCAGCAGTTGTGGCAAGGACAATCGAGAGCTACAAGACAATGTTACTAGAAATACGCGACTAGGCGCAGTATCGGTGGATGAAGTTGGAAATGTCGAAGGAAAAAGAAAAAACGGAGGTAAAGCTTTAGGAATTGCTTCATTGACAAGGTCGGCAAGCACTAGGTGGGCATAGAAAGTGGGCTGTGACACATTGAGTGATGTCGGGTCCATACGTGTACATGTATAAGCGTACCTGCTTAAATTGTAGGCAACCCTAGGAAATGCCTGGGAAAGCCTAGAGGGCGGGATAAGATGCGCAGCTATGGGGGAATGACTGCACTTTCAATGAATGCTCTTAGAGGTAGGAACCTTACTATGTCGAATGCGGAGAAGTCAAGTTTTCGGAATGTACCTAGCTAAGTAGAGTATACTTTAGAATTTCTATTTTCGTATGGTGTCCTTCTTAAATATATACCGCTTTAAAAGTATAGTGACTTACAATAACTACATAAGTTGCTGACATAACGTAACCAAGAACCTTGGAAGTAGTATTTTCCTTATGTGCCTTAGGTGTTAAGATGGCCCCACCGATCTCCAATTGCCAATGACGTTGTTGCGAAAATTGAACATCTGTCCCGAGACATCGAGTGCAAGTTTTCTTCGGTTTCTTTAGCAGGTGGATGGGTTACAAGTTGTGAGACAAAATGATCCCATCTTTCTTTGCCCTAAAACCATGATGGATGTTACCTATTATAGGTAGGTATGTAAGTAATCAATCACTAAGTTAAGCTATTAGCTCTTCGTCTATTCGTCCATTCTCTTTGAATCAATCCCAAATGCACATGCAAGAACCTACCTAATATTAATAAGACGATCTACACGCACAACCTAACGTAGCCGAACCCCTCGGAAATCTGCAACACACTTTTCACCATTTCACCTAAGTATTCTGGTTGCCTGACACCATTACATAAAGAAAAAGAATAAACAAAGGATCTCCAATAACCACAAACAAGGACAAAGACGCATATATTGATAACATTGAATTTCAGTGACGAGAACCTTGAAAATTCTTCTAGGTAACTACATAGATTCAATACAGAATTTAGTTAAGGTTCTGGGAGGATCCCGTTTACCGTAGCTATTATTAAGTCCGCCCATACCAGCCCATGCCAATTGGAGAATGTGGGGTATATCACGCTGCAAGCAGTACACTAAGCAGCAGGTCCGACTCATTGCATCGTCACCGTCACAGAAAGAATTGCCTCCAATAACACTCTTAGCACTTGCCTGCTCTAAACTCTACAGTGTACACACCACATGCGCCGCCACATGTAACCGCCTAGCGAAACCGGAACATGTGCTCCCCCTGACTTTACTCTACGTAAGGGCAGGTCCTGGCTCAAACTCAAACTTAGACAACTCCACACTTTCTCTTTAGGAGCAAGCTTGCTTCGCAGTTTATATCCCATTTTTCCCAATTTAACTTCTCTGTATTGTTTTTACTTTGGCATGGAATCATCGGCATGTTACCAATCGCGGTGCAAAATGCCACCAAGACCCTCCGGTTGACCACCCGTCCTCGAGCTTCGATAGACTCGGTCCGGGCACTTGTATTGCCGCCACAAGTTGCCTCGAGGCTAGGAAACCACGATAGTAGAAACTTCAGCAAAACAAGTAGGCGGTGGACGCATTCGGCAAAATGGAGGCCGGTACAGGTCCTGGATGAGTATGGCAGCCCAATTAGCTCTGTATATATCCGGCACGTCTCGTGACTGACAGCAGCTCGCCTCCGCGTATCTAGATGGGTAGTGAAAGAAGCTCGGCCGATCAGCTTACGACAATTGATGGTGTTTGGTCGGTCGCTGACCGAGGCGCGGTTGATCAGCTCTGCGAACTATGTCCGGACCGAGCTGCCTACGAGAATCGCCCACCGAATTCGCGATATGCAACGCCTGCCCTATGTGGTCGTAACGAACCCGCACATTAGCGATGTGTACGAGCTCTACTATACCGCCTTCGATACATTTCGGCGCATTAAGGAAATTAAGACGCTCGAGGATAACGAACGCCTGTGTAAGGAGATAGCCAAGATGCTACGCGCCCACTTAACTGTGATCCCGAAGCTAGCTATGGGTATACTCGAATGTAGCGGACTGATGCCCGCCGCCGAGCTCGATCATTTTATGAATACTATACTACGTTCCGTGAGTAATACGTTGTGAGAATCTAATAAGAGTATGATCATGGCTAATATCTCATCCTCGATGTAGCGAATATCCCGTAGAGTCATCGCGGAGCAACATCTAGCTCTAACGGAGACTTACAACTCGCATTGGTTCTCGCCCGGGGCTAAGCTCTCCGAGTCTGAATTTATCGGCGAAGTATTCATTAAGTGCGTAGCCAAGGACGTGATCGAGCACTGCGCCAAAGCGGTGCAGGAGCTCGCCCGATCCGACAACGGCCCGCACGCCAAAATACCCAAGATCAATGTCAATGGACACCTCGACGCTTCCTTCCCGTACATCCTTAGTCACCTCGAGTACATAGTTGGCGAGCTCCTACGCAACTCTGTCGAAGCCGTCATCGAGAAACACCAAAAGAGTAAAAACCCCACCTCGGTTCCTCCGCCCATCGAAGTCACCGTATGTGAAGCGCAACAGCACGTCATAATCCGAATCTCGGACCAAGGCGGCGGTATCCCGCGAGATAACCTCCCGTACCTATGGTCCTTCGGCAAGGGGCCTCTAAAGAATCAGCGGCTCGAGAACCTCGGCCAGGTGCCGCTGATGGCCGCCACGCTACAGGAGCTCAAAGTGAACGACGGCAAGCTGGCGGTGTTACAGAGCAACGAACATTCGAACCTCCACGATAGCTCTCTTCATTCTCTGTCTACGCGCCCGCCTAACCTCCGCCTCGGCATGGGACTGCCGCTGAGCCGTGTCTACGCCGAGTACTGGGCGGGAAGCCTGGAGCTGCATAGCTTGGAAGGGTACGGCGTGGATGCCTTTCTGCAGATTTCGAAGCTGGGTAACAAGAACGAGCAGCTTACCACTAGAGCAGCGATGGATGCCGTCTAGATACCTAGGTACTTAATATCACCTAGGTTATTGGTACATTATGCCTGGATTAGATAATCATATGTTTAGGTATAACTAAGGAGTACATGATCCTACGTATATCTAATGATAGACACTCTTAGTTGACTGGGAATAATTGTCAATTAATGTCATGAAGCGAATGAAGAAATCTTCTTGGTTTGTTACTGGTATCATAGAAACTCGCGATTACATCGTAAACTAAACCTAACTGATCTGGGAGAAACGGAGGTGCAATCGACCTCCAAAAGGAGAATATTTTGATGTCGCAGGTAAACCCACACACGCCTATCAACCCACAACCTTTGCCATCAGCAATCGTCGGCACTTTGTCAATTCACCTCTCAACACACGTAATTAAGCTTGTAAGCATATCAACCCGTCAACGTCCCATGCATGTAAGAATCGGAGATGCCGAGTCCAACAAAGTGTCTCGACTCAACTCCGTACAACCGTCTCAGATGGGAAGCGTTAACTAGCACTAGCGGAACCAAAACTTCTAGTTGCCGAATATGGTAAAAAGGGTTCTAGCGAATCTAGCGACGACCGCTGCGAGCAACGCTGCCCTGCATTTGCTCCAATTCGTTCTCGAGCTGCTTGATCTGAGCGTGGGTCTGCTCGAGGTCCTTGTTGAGGCGGTCGCGTTCGGCGATGAGCTTCTGTTCCCATTGTCGGAATCGTTGTTCCTCGATCTTGACCTGCTCGGTGAAGCGCTTGCGGAGAGCCTCCTCCTCCTCCTTGTACTTGGGGTTGTCGAGCTTACGGGGACGGGCCTCGCCGAACTTTCTAGTTTCCATCTGTTGGGCACGGTACGCCTCGTAGTGTAACTCCTCGGTCGTGTGGATGAGGTCAAGCATGTGAGTGCGGATTAGAATCGAGCGCAGCTTCTTGAAATCGCAGTGGTCCTCGTTCTCGACCTCGGCAACACCCCAGGAGTACTGGCGGCCCTTCACGATACGGCCGTCGCCGGTCTTGACATCCTTCTCTGAGCCGATAACAGCGAACGGCATAGCAGCCATGAGACTGCGGGCATGCTGAGCAGCGGCTTCGTCATCCTCCTCAACTGGCGGCTGGTAGATCTTGATGCTCTGGGCCTCAATGACAGCACGGATCTACATATTTATTAGTCAAATGAGTGATGAGTAATTCATGTATATAATACATACCTTGGCCTTGAACTTGGCAAGATCGATAGGGCTCAAGGTATCAGCCTTAGCGATAACGGGGATCAGGTTGACTCTCGAGCAGAGTCGCTTCATGACCTCGATATCCAGAGGCTTCAAGGTGTGGCCAGTTGGTCTGATGAAGTACAAGCAAGCGTGGACACGGAGATCAATCTTGTCCTGTCGGCGGGGTTGTTGCTCCTGGAGCATGTACGACTCGTGCTGGTCATCCAAGAACTCGATGATGGGCATCCATGAATCTCGGTTGTTGACATAGTCTCCAAAGCCTGGAGTGTCAATAACGGTCAGGCGAACTGTAGATATAATAGTTAATAAATAATAGCTAAGTGGTTATGAAGCTTGAGAGAGGGTTGAGTTAGTACCCTTGAAGAACTTCTCCTCCAGCTCAGCCTTGGTAATCTCAATCTCGACAGTCTTGTCAACCTGCTTCTGGTGTCGTCGCTTGTGGTCGGCATAGTTCTTGATGGTGGTAGAGAAGAGGGTGTTGATGAAGGTAGTCTTGCCCAATCCGGATTCACCAGCGACCTAATATTTGACGTCAGCGATTTATTTATTATATAATTCAAGAGCTTATGTATGACCGTACCATGATAGTGAAAGCAGCACCTCGCTTAGCTACAATCTTGTGTCGCTGGTTTGGCAGATTGGCAATGCCAATTGGCGACGCGCTTTCGGCGGTGGCAGGAGGCATGTTGGCGGTGATGATTAAATGGTGTCGATAGCTGTTAAGTTAAGAACAAGAATCAACCTCAATCAGAGATGGAATAACAGAGATGGACCCAAGAAAGAAGTTCAATTCTAAACTCGGGTATGATGAGGATTGTCGGGAAGATGTTTCTTTTTTCAGAATATGGGCCGACGTTGATGTTGACAGACGAAGAGTCGGGATCGGGCTTCTTCAGGGGAAAGTGTTGCTGGTCAAGCAAATTTCCTTTAACCTTTTACCTTCTAGCACAAAACCAACCTCAACGTGCAGGGCAACCAAAAAGGGACCAGGATTAAATTACTTGTCAGTGGCCCCTTACCCCATTCTGCCATTTCCCTGTACAACTACCTGTGGTGGTTCGAGCGTCGAAAGCCTTGACCGCCTACTGCCAGACCTTCCAACCAATTCTAGCCAATCAATTTTGGAGCCGGTGAAGGTAATAGCAACTCCCCACTAATAAATAACGCCTCCTTTTGATTGGCTAAATACTTTGACGCCTTATCGTAGCTCCCTCTGGAGAAATTATTATTATCTTATCACTGATAACAAAGACGAAAAAAAGTTACATACTCCAAGTCTGGCGCATACAAGACATAATTTTCTAGTAAATACTGTCTACCTTCCATGATCGCTATGCCGTGACAATGAAGACAGATTTCAAAGTAAGCTATATATCTATAGGCTTTATATTGTTCAATTCCCTACTAATCATTCATATAGTTTTCCAACCTCCTTGGGACTGTCTACTGTCAGGGCAATCTATTATATAGCCCTGATGGAACATGCTTATTCTCTCCGGTAGGAAATCGAGTTACGGTTTTCAACCTTGTAGAGTAAGTCGCATTGTACTTGACTCCCATTAGGACAACTTGATTTCTAACAACCCACTACTCATAGTAACAAATCGTACACTCTCCCCTTTGCGCATAGAAAGAATATCTCGAGAATTGGCTTGACACCGCGGGGTAATCTTCTACTCTCAGTTGACGAAGATGGACATGCAATCCTAACCAATGTCCCACGACGAATCTCCATATACCACTTTTCCTTCCGATCTCCCGTCACAGCCCTAGCTTTCTCCCCCTCAGGGCGCCACTTTGTCGTAGGACTAGGTCGAAAGACCGAAGTATGGCAGGTTCCATCAACCCCAGATTCAAACTCCGAGGGAGAGTTGGAGTTTGCGCCTTTCGTTCGGCATCACACACATATGGGCCATTTCGATGATGTTCGTCATATCGAATGGTCAAGAGATTCGCGCTTTTTCTTAACCGCCTCCAAAGACCTTACAGTCCGGATATGGAGTTTGGATGCAGAGGAAGGGTTTACCCCAACAGTCTTGTCGGGCCACAAGCAGGCTGTTATTGGGGCCTGGTTTTCAAAAGACCAAGAAACGATATACACTGTTAGCAAAGATGGTGCTGTTTTTGACTGGCAATATACTAGTCATCCTAATGCGTCACCGCCGGGTGAGGATCAAGATATGGATGTTGATGGAGATGATTTGCGCTGGAGGATTGTCCAGAGGCATTACTTCATGCAGAACAATGCTCATATTAGATGTGCTGCTTTCCATCCCGAGTCCAACCTCTTAGTCGCTGGCTTCTCTAATGGAATATTCGGTTTATACGAAATGCCCGATTTCAACCCGATACATACCCTTAGCATATCCCAGAACGAAATCGACTTTGTTACCATAAATCAGAGTGGAGAGTGGTTAGCCTTTGGGGCCTCTAAACTAGGCCAGCTCCTTGTCTGGGAGTGGCAATCTGAATCTTACATCTTAAAACAGCAAGGTCATTTCGACTCCATGAACTCCTTAGTTTATTCTCCCGACGGCAAGCGCATCATCACTACCGCCGACGATGGGAAAATCAAGGTCTGGGATGTCGATTCTGGGTTCTGCATAGTCACATTCACTGAGCATACGAGTGGTGTAACTGCGTGTGAATTCGCGAAGAAGGGCAATGTGCTCTTTACTTCGAGCTTGGATGGTTCTATACGAGCGTGGGATCTTATTCGATATCGAAACTTCCGAACATTCACAGCACCGAGCCGGCTCTCCTTCTCCTGCATGGCAGTTGACCCCAGTGGTGAGGTAGTCGCTGCAGGATCTCTAGATTCGTTCGACGTCCACATTTGGTCCGTGCAAACTGGTCAATTGCTGGACCAATTATCCGGTCACGAAGGCCCCATCTGCTCTTTAGCATTTTCACCGGATGGCAGTACTCTATTCAGCGGAAGTTGGGATCGAACGGCTAGGATGTGGTCCATATTCAATCGTACGCAGACTAGCGAGCCTCTACAACTACAAGCAGACGTCCTAGATATTGCAGTCCGGCCAGATTCCGCACAGCTTGCGATATCTACTTTAGATGGTCAACTATCATTTTGGTCCGTCTCTGATGCTGAGCAGGTATCGGGCCTTGATGGACGACGAGACGTATCAGGAGGTCGGAAGATCACTGACCGCAGGACCGCCGCCAACGTAGCCGGTACCAAGAGTTTTAACACTATACGATATAGCACAGACGGGAGTTGTCTTTTGGCGGCAGGAAACAGCAAATATGTTTGCCTCTATTCTGTCAGCACTATGGTCCTCCTCAAAAAGTTCACCGTCAGCGTCAATCTCTCCTTATCGGGAACACAAGAGTTCTTGAACAGCAAGCTACTCACAGAGGCAGGACCGGAAGGCTTGCTCGATGATGAAGCCGATCATTCAGACCGTGAGGCTCGGAAGGATAAGTTACTGCCCGGTTCCAAGAGAGGCGGCGATCCGTCGGCTAGAAAGAAGTTGCCCGAAGTAAAAGTAACTAGCGTTGGTTTCTCACCCGCTGGCACTGCATTTTGTGCCGCATCAACAGAAGGCCTCCTCATATACAGCGTAGACAATGAGCTCCAATTCGACCCGTTCGATCTTAATATGGAAATTACACCAGCTTCGACTCTTGCCGTACTTGAAAACGAAAGAGATTACCTCAAGGCCTTAGTCATGGCATTCCGCCTCAACGAAGCGAGTTTGATTAAGAGGGTCTTCCAATCGGTACCATATACAGATATCCCGTTGGTAGTAGAGCAGTTTCCTACAGTATATGTCGCAAGACTACTACGATTCGTTGCAGCTCAGACCGAAGAATCGCCACACATCGAGTTTTGTCTACTATGGATCAAGTCTTTGGTAGACAAACACGGATCTTGGCTTACGACAAATCGGAGCAAAGTGGACGTTGAGCTGCGAGTTGTTGCAAGAGCAGTCACGAGGATGCGAAACGAAATCAAGCGATTGGCGGACGACAACGTATACATGGTCGACTATCTACTCGGCCAAGTTGACAGAAAGACATCAGACACCAACGGCCAAAAGCTAGTCACGGGTGAAGGCGATGTCCCAGTAAAGATGTTGACATCGGGGGAAACGATAAGCCTAGAAGATGCGATGCAGTCCGAGGTTGAGTCCGAGGCCGGATGGGAAGGCCTAGAATGACGAGATTACATTGAGGCCACAAAGAGTCGAAATGAGAACATGTGGTCCGGTTCGGTTAAGGGCGCGAGATTTATCACTCGCAAAATGCAGCACCTTCAGACTCTAGAGGCAGTAGGTGTTGGCCCTAATCTTTAGTCTAGTTGAGGGGTCACCGAGAAGGTAGGGTACTAGACTTCCCGCTACCCCCTTAATGAGGCAATTCGAGGCGTTAGTCGCTAGTATAAGCATAGGCAACCGATGTTGTTGGTGTCGTGAGATGAGGTTCGTTCTCACTCACTTGATCCTCTAGCCTATAAGCTTACTTAGTTTTAGGAGGATATCTGCTCGGCAATGTTCCTCGGTCGTTGCAATATAAATCAATGTCACTGCGTTTGCGATACTGCGTTCTCGTCTCGACCGATAGCGCCTAGATTGCCGCGGAACCCTCAATAAATCCACATTAAACGCACGTTGGTTGGCTCATCCATGTTACTGCAGATTTGGTGTCCGATCGTAAGCTTCGTGAAAAGCGATTATCTATGTCTTTGCGCTCATGAGTCTTAGGATAGACTTGCCAAACTTATGTAGTTGATATTCTTTCATTCGGGCCGGCTTATGGGCATTAACTTTTCGGATACCGTGGAGCCGGGAGCCTCACTATCTATGGGTCCCCTCCTCGTGGCTAACCAATGTTGCAATGTTAGACCAGATACGCGATATAATTCATTTATTGCTAATAGCTAGGGATACAACTTTCAATATCACGCATATCCATGATGTGCTAAGAGACATGTCTTTATATGTACGTGTTTAGTCATCTGGGTTCTTACATACTGGTATTAAACAGCAAGCTAATTTCTTTGTGATAATGTTTCAGGGGCTCTAACTCATTGGCCACTCAAACGAGACTTTACTTCAGGCCACTTAAGCAGGTATATATATTGTCAGCTAAGAGGTTATGGATCTGCCTGTAGCGACGATGTTGGCTCGACTCGCTAACCTTTATTCTTTGGGGAAACATTCGGTAGGTTTTTTGTCAGTCTTAACTGGCTAGCATTGGCAAAAGACCCGCAGTGTCAAGCGACCTTAGGGTTAATATCGGAGTGAATATATCCAGGTAGGTAATGATAAGAAGGGCTATAATACAATCAAGCTAGGATCGTCGGTATAGCTGCCCAATAACAGACTTTATGTAAGACCCTGATTGGAGGTATAGGCTGGACCTACATATGTATGTATGCTATGCATCCAACGTTGTACAACAAGTACCTACCAACTCCACGGTATAGTCACACTTCTATAAGTTTGAGTGAAGGCAATATCTGGAAATTCACAACGAATCCCATGTGCTGTAACCTTTTTCAGCTTGACATTTTTAGCCTGCGTAATCCTACAGCAGCATTTGCAATTTCAATTCACGGCAGTAACTGGTAGATATGTGCTCCACATCTATTACTTAACGATGACACATGTTGGAGATATACTGATCTAAACATAGTCACCAACTTAGTAATAACCAGGATTCTATAAGGAGTACGGTTCCAAATTATTCATTATATCTTCCTGCTTTATTTGGCAACCAAGGTTAATATATTAGTTAATATTATAAATACAATCAAGTCAACAGGTTGAAATTGATTAACATGTTTAATATTATAACTATAAGTAACTGGACTTGTTCATATCTCAACACAATATAATTCTGGTAACGACCATTTCCATCTAGAATGTGAAGTGGACAACTTACTAGTTCTGTGTCAAACAAAATCTGCTGCAGGTAGACGGCCAATAGAAACTGCATGCATATGTGTATCTACCTACCTTAATACCGTTGCCACTCGGATAAGGGAGATATACTACATATGTAAGTACCTAGACTATGCGCGTGACTTGTTCCGTGTCACTTGCTATAGGTATGCCTGAGCAAGGCTGAAAAGGCGGTCCGGACCTCTAAGCTTACTCTATCTTAGGTAGATTTTGCTTAATATTTCCATACAAAAGTAATCCTATTATCTTCCTTCAAGTCCCAGCCTTCTCCTCAGATCTTCCATTATTGGTTCGCTCTCCAGCTAATGAAACTCTTGGATACTAGAGAACATGGACTACAGTGGCGTTCTCAGCAGCCTGCTTCCGAGCATAGGGCTCAACATGTCGGGTGGGGGCGGAAACAATACGACGGATGATACACCACACGCAAAAGTAGTCGAAAGCATCCTTGGACTAGTCGGGCTCCGTGGTTTCGCTCCCATCTACGGATTCGTAGGGAACAAGCTAGGCATTGAGCCGTCCTACATACTAACCGCCATCGGCGTTCTCTGGGCCTTCAACAAGCTGTTCCATCAGCTCTACACCTCGCTCTACAACGTCGTCATCAGCCATTTCATGTGCAGCATCCACATCCTCAACAGCGACGACATCTACGCGCACCTCATGGAGTGGCTGGCCTCCCAGCCCCAGATAGTCAACTCGAGAGCGCTGCTCGCCGAGACTGCGAGCAAGAGGGCTTGGGAGTTCGAAGACGCGTCCGATCTCGCACGGGATAACAGCGGCTGCTATCTCAACTTCTCAAACCAGGAAGCCAGAGCTGTAAGCTTACCCATCTTACCCTCACGCCTACGTACCTAGATATTGTGCCATTGAGGCTTTGCTAACACCCAATTGAAGCCACCGCAGTACAGCCCATCGATAGGTCTTCACGGGTTCTGGTGGAAGGGGCAATACTTCCGGCTCCAGCGCAAGAGGGAGTCGGTCTTGGACGAGAACACGCTCGGCCAGGTCCTGAAGGACCAGGAGGACATAGTGATCTCCTGTTTTTGGAGAAGTCCGGGTAAGAACTCTGCACCCCCCGTCACCAATCACATCCCCACCTCGGCCCGTAACCCTAAGCTGACAGGAAGCCCTTTATTTAGAGCCTATCAAGCAGCTGCTCGCGCACGCCAAGCAGCAGTACTACCGCGACCACCAGGCGCGCACGATCGTCAAGCGGCCGAGCATGTACAACCGGCGGTACGCGGGGCGCTGCAGCTGGCACCAGGTCGCGAACCGGCCCGTCCGCGACATCAGTACCGTCGTGCTCGACGAGAAGCAGAAGCTGCAGGTCCTCGCCGACATCAACGAGTACCTGCACCCCGAGACCCCGCGCTGGTACGCGAACCGCGGCATCCCGCTCCGGAGGGGCTACCTCTTCCACGGCCCGCCCGGCACCGGCAAGACCTCTCTTTCCTTCGCGCTGGCCGGCATTTTCGGCCTCGATATCCACGTGATATCCCTGCTAGAGCCGAGTCTGACTGAGGAGGACCTTAGTAGCCTGTTCGGTTCGCTGCCGCGCCGCTGCATCGTGCTATTAGAAGGCAAGTATCTATTGCGCTGTCTTAGATGAAGGCTTGGCATCTCAAGACGAAATACAACCCTTGATCACACCTGATTTAAGTATTAATCACTAACACACCCCAGACATCGACACCGCCGGGCTCCGGCGCTCGCCAGGCCAAGAAGACAAGCCCAGCTCGTCGAGCCCGCGCACACCCGCCCGAAACACCCGAAGCACGAGTAACGAGCTGAAGGGGGACTGGAAGGTCAGCGACCTAGCGAAGGCGCTCAAGCAGGAAGGGGACGCGGAGCGCAAGACGGGGATCTCACTGTCGGGGCTGCTGAACGCGATCGACGGCGTGGCGTCGCACGAGGGGCGCGTGTTGATCATGACGACCAACACGCCCGAGCAGCTGGACGAGGCGCTGATCCGGCCGGGCCGCGTCGACCTGCAGGTCGCCTTCGCCAACGCCACGCGCGACCAGGCGCGCGAGCTGTTCGTCCGCATGTACGAGGGCGCGTCCGCGCGCCCCGACGCCCCGGTCACGCCGGCGCTGCCCTCGACGCCCGAGGTCGGGGTCGAGAAGAAGACCCCTACGAGCCCCGCAAAAGCAAAACCGAAGATATCGAAACCGAAGACGGCAAACGGTGGCGCGAAGGAAGTAAACGGGACTACCCCCACCGAGTCCGGCGACCTGGACGTCTCGGTCGAGGAGCTGCCCGCCATCGCGGAGAAATTCGGGTCCAAGATCCCCGACGGCGAGTTCTCGCCCGCGCAGATCCAAGGGTACCTGCTCAAGCGCAAGAAGCACCCGCTCAAGGCGCTCGAGGAGGCGGATCTGTGGGTGGAGGGGTTGGTCAAGCAGAAGGCGCTGAAGAGCAAGATCGTGCAAGTGCAATAGAAACCTTCTTCCTGTGACGAATGAGATGAGACATGACAATAGAGCGATGAACATCACGGGCTAGGCTAGGCTAGGCGTACTTGGGGATGGAAAAGTTTTGCCTGCGTGCTGGATGAGCACGTCCGTGGTACCTGTTCTTGCGGAAAAGTACGTTGGCGTCGGGCTTGACTATCTGTCGTAGCATTAGTCGGAGTTTGTGGGGTGTCGGTAGGTTTTAGTGTGTTAGCATTGCCTTAGATTTAGATTAATATGAGTATGTAATGACGAAGAAATACAAATAACATTTATGATATTATTTTCGATGAATGTGATGTGATCTCTTATTACTGTTAGTTAGAACCAGTATAGACATGAATATGGTTACCTAGGTACTAATCTGTTAACACGTAGATCGCAGTTTGTAAATTCTAGAACTTATTTAGTGGTAATAAATGAAAAGGGGTTGTTGTAATACCAATTATATTTTAATCATCTAGTCATTAGATATCTGTACACTATCATCGGTCCTACGTTTCAATACTAGGCCCCTTCTCCTCGATTCGCACGATGAGATCATGCTGTGTCTGCAGGTTCTGCGCTGAGCTGAGCGATCTCGCAACGCAGGTCTCGTTCTTTTCTACCACGATCCGCCTTAGGGCCTTTACTAAGAACCCTGCGATCAAGTCCACGCTCCAGGTGTCTGGGATAACCGATAGGACGTCGCCGACGTCGAACCACCCGCCAAACTTCTCTAGGAGTAAGCCCGTCTGCTCTACGCGGTCGCTGACGTCCTCTAGTTCAAGGAACTCGCCAAGCAAAGCGCGGAAGAGCCGAGCCTGCTGGTCTTGCGTTGGCGGCATGCTATCGCGGCGCTTCGACCCTTTAAGATTTTCTGGACTTGGTGGCGGCTGGCTTTGTTGAGCTTGGTAGATGGTATAGATGCTGGCTCCGCCGCGTATGCAGTAGGCCACGGCCGTATCATAGTCCCCAAGTCGGTGAACTAATAGGCGCAATGCATTTTCGTGATTTCGTTCTCTTCCGTCAAGTATTATTGTCTCAGGTACTAGGAGATCTTCGGCTGTACTATTTAAACTTGCGATTCTATCTCTAATCACTGCTAGGTCGTAGTTATAGCTACCACCAAGCAGTTGCAAGAGTCGCAATCGGCTGTGCCAAGCTTCGTCATCGGCAGGGGCGTTGTCGGTTAGAAACTGGCGGTACGTAGGTTTCGGAGGATGTAGGGCACGGTATGCGGTATAAGTAGACTTCACTACCTCGCGATGCTCGGGCGATGTTCGAAGACGAGTGATCACGATATCTAGATAATACATGACCAACTCGTTGACGTATACGGTGTGACCTTTGCCGAATACGAGGTACTCCAGGTAATATTTTACCGCATCCGGGGCCTCTTCCCTGAGAAGCTGAACTACCTGGCTCGGCTCGAACTTTGGGGCGCGGCCCTTGTCCTCAGCAAAGATCTGAACACCAAGCTTCGGGTTTCGGTTCGCAAGCCAAATTCCATATTCTTGAACCAGTGCTTGGTTGCTGATTTTTGACAGGTACTCGCGCACGCGCTGTTCGCCGTCAGTTAATTCACCTCCGTCATCTCGCTCGCCTTCAATGATACGTTTCCAGGTAGCCAAAACGTCTGCTACCATTTTACGACTTTGATAAAGCCTGCTGAGCACGTAAAGACGGTGGTACGACTCGACTAAAGTCTCAGCTCTATTAAAGCAATCGACCCCTGTATCTACGAGCTCGTATAATTCTGCGCGGACCGACCTTGCTTTAGCGGGGCCAGAGGTCGAGTGCTGGTCGAGTTCGAGGAGAACAGCAAGTAGAGCCGCATCGACAGTGCGGAAGACCTCATTCTCGTCTGGTATGCTACCAAAGCCCTTCTTACGTCGCCAGGCACTCAGAAAACGTCTAAGGAAATGCAATACTGGCTGTGATAATGCATTTAGGGTCGAATTGTCTTTATCGAAGTCTCTACTCGAGATGTACTCCTCGGCAGTTAACTTAACACCTCCGAAGATCCATATGCCTCGCTTTGTCTCGATAACCTCATTGCGAACGCCGCGTATGAGGGACAAAACAACTCGGGGGTCAAGAAGGCTGTCGACTAGAATCTCTTCCATAGCTCGGAGTTCCGATTCCGAGAAAGGAGTATCTTCTGACTTAAGAAAACTTGTCAGTAAGAGTATTCCTGCTCGTTGTCGTATGTAGCTAAAAGTTAGGAATTCCAGTTCTGACGTTGCATCTTGGCCACGAAAGGAGTTTAAGATGGTGAACAGATTTTGCCGTAGAGCGGATGCTTGATTCGGAATTGTAACCGTCGCTTCCAGCTGCGCATCTAACCGCAGTATCAACGGATTTCGAATAGCCCACCATATATTCTTTCCAGACCATACAGCTAAACGAGCCGTAGTTCCGGCAAGGCGACGAGCGAACTCTTGCTCTTCCGCGTTACGTGTAGCTTGCCAAGAATCCGGTAAAAAGTCTTCACTTGAAGAATCGGTATCTCTTTCAAAGAGCTCTTTCTCTTTAGACAGCCTCTCCATAGAAGATGCTGTTCGAGAGTCAACAGTTCGTAGTGACATGGTCGAAGCATCCAGACCGCCCGAGGAAAACGGCATAAATCTTCGTCGGCACAATTTATCTACGATTTCAGAGAAGCTTGTATCTTGCGTCCCACGTAAGGATCTAATTCCTATGCTTTGCTGGGAGTTGATGACTGAGCCGGTATCGGGCGCCTCAAGCCAATGCTTCACTACCTCACCTTCAGCTCCGTCGGCGTCCCAGCGTTGGATCTCTAGGCCGTAATGGACGCCATCAGGAAAATCCCTCCCCATTGACGCAAGAACAAAGCCCTCTTCTTCTGGCCCGAGTGATGTTCGCGATGAAGATACATCTACAGAACCTCCATCGACGACTATCTCCTTAGGATATCGATCAAACTCGATGGTAGGCCTCGTGGGGTCTCCATCTAGGTTTACGAACATGCCAATACCTGGCTCTAATGGGCTCGTGCCGGTAACTAGGAGAAACTCTTCTGGCGTCGGAGATACGATGAGGGGTTTGAGAAAACCAGGCTGCGGCCTACCCGCTGGAATCGACCGGTTTGTTTGGCCCTTGGTTGCGCCATCTGGCGCTGATTCCTCAGATGTCCTTTGACCTGCTTCCATCACGGGCGGGGTGGCCCCTCGGGAGATGGGCTCATCATCTTCGCTAGCCCGGTATTCCTGTCTTCGGCTAGCGCCTGTGATGAAATCGCCTAGACTAGTTCCTCGTTTATGAGCAGAGGGCTCAGGGCTCAAGGCCTGCGAACGAGATTGGGTGGAAGAATTGCTTCGCAGCAGTCCACCTGAACTTCCAGAAATATGTTGGGCCTGGCCAACGATATTGCCAGGTTCAGCCTCATCTAGTGAGGAGATAGACATTAAAGGGATCTTCAACTGCTGGTTGATTTCAAGCAGCGCATAGCTTCGCGAATCAGCTACGCATGCAATCGAGTCCCTCCTCACGGATATTGTGCTTCCCGCAAAATCGATCTTCTTAATAGGACGAGCTCCATCGGCGATGCTGACCACTTGAATCTTCCGGTTTAACGATAGCAGTATAGTAACGCTAGTGGCTCCCCCTCGCTCATCGCCATCGACGTTTACATCGTTTAGGTCTATACCGCCGACCCAGTTACAATTCTTGACTTGTGTCGAACCGAAGACGGGGCTTAGCTCCGGGAGCGAATAGAAGGTGACGGTCCAGTTGCAAAGAATACATGCCTTGCCGACGGTTGGTAGTAATAAGATCTGTTGAACACCGGGCCGTGTAAAGTTGGACGCGCTTGAGGATTCAGCGAAGGCAGGGCGCAATCGTGACGCGAGAATGAATGTTGGCGCGCTAGATTTGTCGCCAGGATCCGGGGGTATCTGGAAGAAGTGAAGAAGTTCCGAGTCGGATGTGCCTACATACAGATGGTCATCTTAAAAGAGACTGTTAGCAGGAGGGTCTATACTGATAGCAAATAAACCAGCCTTATGATATGCGCACCTAGGTATTCAACACAATTGATCTTTATATCGTCCCTGGTGCCATCTTCTGATAGTGGAACATCTTCGAAAAGAGTACGAAGCACAAAAGGTCCAACATCAAACTCCTTTAGCGAGCGCTTGTCGCCTTCGGGATCGGAAGCCATAGCGAAAGTAGCAGCGTCATAATAGGTCGAAGTTTCTCATATTGACGCCTCGTTTTATATCATTGGATTATTATTAGCCAAGACAAGAAAGTATGGATGTATGTAGATAATTCAAATCAGTTGATTACGGGGCGGCTGAGATCTGTTGGAAGCTGAAGTGGAGTTTCCTAACTGAGGTTGGGATTACGTAGGTACTTTCCAGTGGACTCCTGCAAAGAGTTCAACTTATCAACCTTAAATTTCCAAAACCAGACTCTGATAGGCCATTACTTTTCAGGGGCCTCGGGGACAACTACAGTGGGTAGTGTAGTCCATTCAAGCACTAAACCCACTAATAAACCGAGCCACCAAGCTCGTGGATCCCTGCACATGCATTTAGCAGATGCCAAATGCGACAAGACGGAACGAACACGTTCAATCTTCATAATTATTCTTATTCCAATTCTATACCTAACTAACGCTAACCACCAACCTCGACTTTGTCTCGTCCCCTATCGCCTCAACCCGTGTATTATACCGACCTTCCTTACTAGTTAATATCTGATGATACGATAACCGTGGCAGCGATATCTGCCAAACCCGGAAGAAAGAAGATGGCCAACGTAGCTAAATCACCCAAGACCGCGCAACCATCAGCACCGCAACCTACTGGCGATGAACAGGCAGATAATTCTGGACTAGATGGAGCCAACCAGTTCCAACATGCTATTTCGGCATGGAGAAGTATGCACTTGTGCTACTTATTATAACAGTTTTTTCACTACATCCGATACTAATTCTTTCTCGATAGACATCGATTTGGGTTCGTTGATGTCGACTCTCGACAACACTGCTTCAGATATCGTAGCCTTCCAACGAGACTCAACCGTCCAGCGAAAAGACCTAGCCCAAAAGACGAAAGATTTCCGAAAACTAGACGATGCGACTAAGTTGGCAGAAATCAAAAGCCTTCTAAAAGCCTACCAAACATTCATCGATCTTCTCACCAATCATTCCAAATCAACCAATTCCGCATTTTTACAAGTCTATTCCGCTCTCGAGAATGCACCAGACCCGTATCCTTTGCTTGAAGCTTCGGTCGACTCCATGCTTGTAGCTGAGGACACCCTACCCAAGCTTACTGAAGAAAACCAGCACCTACAGAATAACGTCGTCAAGCTTACTTCCCAATTAGAGGAGACCGAGTCGAGACTGCAGTCAGAAAGTGCTAACCGGAAGCAGCTGGAAAACAATCTCGAGACTAAAGTCAAGGAGGTGGAGGAGTCGTGGACCGCAGTCTTGGATGAGAAGAAGGATAACTGGGAAGCGAAAGAGAAAGCATTGGAAGAGAAAGTCGAAAGCCAGGACAGGCTCATCAACGAAATCAAGGCCAGTTACGAGGTGAACCAGCGCCTGAAGGGGTCCGAAGATGCAGATGATGAGAGTAGACGTGGTCATTTTACGAGCGCAGAGTTGGAAATGGTCAATTCTGACCTGGAACGAACTAGCGCAAGGCTTGCTGAGGTTGAAGCTCGAAATGAACAGCTACGGTTAGACCTCGCCCAATCTAAATCTCAAGTTCCGGCGCAAGCACCAGTTCTAGAAGATGATCCTGGATATATACGTATGAGATCGGAGAATTCGTCTCTCATCCGCAAGCTCGACTCTACAAGAGTTGAAAAAGAAGCTTTCAAGAGGGGCATCGATACCAGGCTGCGAGGTTTGGAACGAGAGGTCGGTCTTTTGAAAGAGGAACGTGACAGTTTGAAAGCGAAGGTCCAAAAGTGGAATGACTACGAGGACATCAAGCAAGAACTTGAAGTTCTGAAGAGTATCGAATTCGCGACGGGCGACGACGACGATGTGCTAGCCGCTTCGGATTCCAACGGTTCCGCCCAAAGGGGGAAGGGTGACACCCTAGAACAATTACTATTAGCCAGAAATAAGAAGTTGAGTGACGAGCTGACCATTTTACGGGTGTCTCACCAAGATCTTCAGAGTCGGTTGGAGAATCTAGAAGAGGACATGTCGAGAACAAACGCAGATCTAGAAAGGTCACAGAACCTCAATGCACAGTTAGAAAACGATCTAGCTAGCCTTCAATCCGAAGGACAGAACGCATTCCCCTCGGGAGCATCGGTAGCAGGTACTTACACAAGATACGCGCCGTCTATAGCACCTGGGAGGAGAGGTGGAAGAACCTCGCCGACATCATCTATCATATCCGGTTTCGATCCTCGCATGACAGGAGGCGAGCCAATGGGTGGTGGCTCGGGTATCTTGCCCATGATCACCGCTCAACGTGACCGCTTCAAGAAGCGGAACGCTCAGCTCGAAGGGGAGGTGTCAGAAGGTCATCGTACCGTTTCGCAATTACGGCAAGAGATCGCAGCCCTGCAGAAGGACAACCTTCAACTGTATGAAAAGACACGATATGTGTCAACTTATAATCGCAATGGGCCGTCAGCGTCGTCGTCATCCGCATACTCGTCGAATCCAAACCCATCGGTAGTCGCCATGGGCGGTGCGGCAAACCCAGGAATTGCGTTAGACCGGTATAAAAAGGCATACGAGTCCAACATTTCGCCTTTTGCGGCTTTTAGAGGGCGTGAGTCGGCACGAGCCTACAAACGGATGAGCTTGCCCGAGAGGATAGTGTATTCGGTAACCCGAATGGTGTTGGCTTCGCGAACGAGCAGGAATCTATTTGCAGCTTACTGCGTCGCATTGCACATCCTGGTATTCTTCTCGCTCTACTGGCTCGGCACGGCGGACGTCGACCAGCATTCGAGCAATCTCAGCCAGGGTATAGCCGCTGCAGCAGCAGCGGGAGGGGTGGCCGGCGGCAATACCGGTGGGAGAGGGCAGGCTGCCGATCCTGGAAGTTGGCAAGAAGAGGGTTTTAACGGGCACTGATGATTACGTCCGCAGGGTTATACATCTATTGTACCATTACCAGCTGGCTTTTGTTTAATACAGCACGTGCCATGCAACTAATACTAACCCATTGAGTTGAATATCATACTCGTGTCTTTTAGTATGTATTATACATGTTATATTATCGTGGTGTACTTGCATGTTCAGGCCATGTTCAAGGCCTAGCTTAACGCAAGCCAACCCGCATTGATACCAAGACAAGAAGGCTTTCGAAGAAACAGACCTCTAGATGATCACGAGTAAAGATGGAGTATAGAAAGAATCACGATGCCCACCCTCGGAGTCAGAATGTTGCCCATCTTAAATGGGGGAACCTTCTTCATTTGTTCCATAACCGTGAAAAGAAGCCCAGGTCTAGAAATGTGGTCACCCCGAGCCGCCGTGTTGGATATATGATGCACGCAATATGTAAACGGCCCGCCTGAGACAGCTCTAGTCTGGTGAAGACTCTTTCCTGATTGGCTAGTAGTATCTAATCTTGATAGCAAGTAATATCTAGGCTCGGCTGCTCAGCGAGTACCGGACTTGGCTACACAGGGGACTACGTAACTGGGCTTGTTACTGCCTATTCCAGATCATCCCGGGGTTTTGAATGCCCTGCTTGACGCTGGCGGGCTGGGCTACAAGAGCACGAGTACAGTCTCAATCTACCCGCGTATACAATGTTCGACTCTCACCGTAGGCGAGACACCAATCAGAAGACGCGCACCGATGTCTTGACCGCGGCTGCAACCCACACCCGAGACTGATATGTGGCACAACAGACGGGAAGCGGCCGAGGAGGCTTCGATACATTGTCCAGCGAGACATGTATTGATTACCGAGTAGCCTGCCTAAGAGATATGTAGGTAAGCTTGTATGTAGTATGTGCGGAGTTTACGACCGTCGGACGAGCGAGACGCCTTCTCCTTTCAGCACCACCTGAGACGAGGCGACATCGAAGATATGTAATAAGAAGCTAATTTGCAAGAGTATGTGCGTAAGGTGGTATCGCATTCAACATAAATTTGCCCGCATTCCGAGAGCCAGTCGGTAGCTGGAGAAGCCGGGGAGCTGTATGCGTTGTGACTGTTGTGATTGGCTAGGGCGTATTTATCTGGGCTAATTGGCCCGAACGGGTATGATAAGACCCGCTTAAACGAGAGGCCTAATTTTGTTTATTTTTGGGTGTCGGGCGCGCTTGTTGCTATTTTGAGATGTTAACCGCCACATTGCATGTCTGCATGTGTCTCTGTATGCGGGGTCAAAAGATTAGCCCGGATTAGTTGCTTTTGAAATTAACCCACCTTCTGGACCTTGCTTTTGCGGGCTAATATCTTTTTACCCCTGTCCAATTCACATTTCTTTTTTTTCAACCACTTTCATCAACAAGGCACGGAGTACTACTGTACTACATACCTACGCTTACTACTACCCTCTATGACCTGATGGCGTCTGCAAGCTACCGAGATCCCCTCCCAACCTCTTAAAGCTTCTTTGCTTTCTTTCTGCAGCGGATCCTCCAATCACATGCGAGTAAGCTAAGTAGCATCGGTCAAGTTCTAGGTCGATCTTAGAGTTGCAACGGCTTTCATCGCCATCCGGATCAATGAGTTCCTTGGATTAGAGCTTAGTAGCTTGATCATTATTACGACAACATACAAGATTTCGTTCACCTAGATGGCATCAGAAGGACGAGGATGGTCCTTTTGGCTTAGCTTACGAGCTCCGTGCTCCGCCTACCTTACCTTTGGTGGTTCTTCGTCTAGCAATGCCTTGCTGGCGTCAATATCCAACAATGATTCCATGACTTGGTAAGATGCTGTTGGTCATCATGCTGCCTTTACCATGTTTCTACTTCAAGAGTCAAAGCTCATTGCACATGTCATTGCGGATGCAGGGTTTAGAAGACCCTTACTTCTGATACGCCTTGCAGCGAGCTTCTAACCAACATCACTACACGTGGCACACTACGGAACACAGACCGTTTATTGTGATCTCTCGTGTCTCTTCCTATATCCAGCCTTACGAAACACAATTATCTTCAACATTAGTGACGATTGCTTGCTTAACTTGAACAGAAGTTTAGTCATTTCAAACATGAAGCGTTTTGCCGCTACACCCCTCTTCATCTCTCATAGATACACCAAGAAATATCATCCAAGCGTTGAGCGGGTGGCCGAAGAAGAGGCCACCGCTGGCGCTTGCAAGGTAGCTTCGCCAGCCAGTCAGATCGTCGTTCGCCGGCTATACACCCCTGTCGACGGGTCCTAGCTGCAGATCGCTTGGCTCTCCATACAGAGCCCCATGCTGAGTCGATGACAGGGATATGGAATACTACCCATGCAGCTATGGGATACTACCAACCTTGCGTCTAGTTCTCGCCGGCTCGCCCTTTTACCGCGGGCTCATAGGCAAAAATGACCATTCTTCAGCTGCAGAAGCTAGAATTTCTCGATGAACCCTTGTCTAGACTCGCAAGCTTCCCGGTTCAAATTTAGGATCCGTTCAGGGTCCCACGCTGCGGTGCCGCTGAACTGGGGTAGGGCGTAGCCAAGAAAATCTAAGTAGTCTAAGGTAGGCTGGCGGCGTCTCTAGATTTAATAACCCCATCTCATCCCGCTCCCGAAGATGTGTTCAGCCATTGTATATACATCTTCAACTCTATCTTATATATCTCTCTATTCCGGGAGATCATTTCCTTTTACGTTTTCTATTTCTCTATCTCCTTAGTGTTTCCTTTATTTCCTTTTCAATCTAGTCTATCTATCTTCTGTATCTTGGGTCGGGTTTTCTTTGGGTTTTCCATTTCTTATTAGTCTACATCTACGCCTATAACGATCAAGACTCTAAGAACTCAACAACAAACCGCATCGATTCTACCTCAGACAACCAACATTATCTTATTCCTCATACTCATTCCGACTCACATCTATCAAAATGTACGCCTCGACATTACTGGTATCACTTCTCGGTGCTTCGACCGTCATCGCTGCTCCAACATGGCCAGCTTTCAACTGGGATGCCGCTAAGCCAGATGGCCTCAACACCGTCTCCGAGTATTTCAACATGTTAGCATCGAAGGTCGAATTAGGAAAGTCCATGGCGTCGGCTCCGGTCTGTGATCTTTCGAAGGCTCAGATGGCAGCAGGTTCGTAAACACATCTTAACAGCGGCGTTCTTAGTAATTCAACTAACATTATTCTTAGCACCTACACCACTGCCTGCTCCATCCGCCGGTCTAACTCTGAAGCACGTGGCGGTAGGACGTGGGACGCAAA
Organism: Annulohypoxylon bovei var. microspora; assembly: GCA_022836615.1. Taxonomy (NCBI): domain Eukaryota; kingdom Fungi; phylum Ascomycota; class Sordariomycetes; order Xylariales; family Hypoxylaceae; genus Annulohypoxylon; species Annulohypoxylon bovei. The sequence goes on along the minus strand of MU405222.1, from coordinate 144,242 downwards.
ACTACACATGTGACACGACCAACGCCACGGCCATCCCCGTTGCCGTAGGAGCCGTTGCGACTCTCTTCAATGCTAGCTGCGTTGCCTCGACATATCCGGATCTGTTCCAACTCCTGCCTAAGCTTGCACTACAATTCAACCTCACGACACAGGAAGACTCTCTCATGGGCCCGACCGACCTCATGATCTCGGGTCACCACTTCTTCACCGACGACACAACCCCGTTCTTTAACCTCGACACGAACAAGTACAACCTCGGCGAAGCCCCGTGCAGCAAGGCTAACCAGACGAGCGCACCCGACGATGCTCCCAGGGGTCAACAAGGCGAGAAGGCTGTGGCGTGGCTAAAGCTGAACACTCGCACCGGCGCTACGGGTAACTTGCAAGAAGTCTACCGGATCAACACAGCGGGCGGTTCTCCCCCGGCGACGTGCCAAGGCCAAGCAGCCGCATTCGAGGTGCAATACTCCGCACAGTACGTTCTCATTCTTGATCACAATATCCATTGAACATTCCGCTAACATGTAAAATAGATACTGGTTCTGGGAAGGTGACTCTCAATCATGAGCAACAATAGCATCTTTGACCAAGTAAAATTGTATAAATTATGAAAATTAAAGGAGTATGGCAGTGCTCTATAATAGGGAGGCAGACATGATAGGAGTGTTTCCGCCTGCGCGTCCCGGAATATAGAAGACGCAGCAGGCATCGATATACGGAGAACACACCTGTCTTCCTCAGGGCGTTCGGGGCGGGCGATATCTGGCCAGGATACCAAGACGTCGTCATGCACGCGTACGGAGAGACGGAGCTACGGGGGATATCCAGTATTACGATTCATACCATTTCTTCTTTTACATCGTATACTACTACTTATTTCTATCTTGTTAATAAATTTTATAAATTAGCTTTTTATTGTATTTTTATGTCGCTTTGATATGACGTTGCAGTGTTGATCTTGTTGATCTTAGTGAGGTATATCGTGATTGGTTCTATTGCCTCCCCTGCTAGACTAGTGTCAGGTCCCGCAGAATGATTCCTATTATCAAGTCAACTATATCGGTACTAGGCTACGTTTCTTGAAACATTACTCAAGAAGGGGTTTCTCGGAATTCGGAAACATAGGTAAGGCTTGATCTCTCCTCTCGCAAGGCTAACCCGTTATGGGAGGGATGTGCTTAAGGACAGCCAGGTATATGGGGAATATAATTGGTTCAGAATTGTTTATCATATGTATAACTGTAGCTGCCGTGATTATAGTTTCATACGCCACTACTCGCTATATTCACCTCTTTCAGCCTCGTCCAGACGTCGGGTGTGTGTGTAAGCGCGCACTCGGTAGCACGGAAGGGGCCAAAGCCACGAGGTATGTAGATGGATTGCGTCGAAGGGAAGGCGGGGGCGCAGTTACAGATTAGCGACTCTTGGCCCGGGTCCTGGCCCGAGGGCGATCCGGCGCCCGGACCCGAAGGATTTGCGTGGGGGAGGAGCGGCGTAGGGATCCTGATTCCACGTCGATGGATGTGGGATTCTTGTGAAACGGGTGAGCTGGGGGTCAGATCGGGTCTGAGCGCGGTGTTTCGATGTAGGTGTGGATTAAATCTGGAATATCATTAAAGGTATCAGCAGTGTCTTTGGAATATTCTATTTGAGAAAGGAGGTGCTTCCGAAACTCATCATGATTAGTTGTTACACTGGATCTCTAGACCCTCCTAGCGTCATAGATCCTAAACTATTATCACAGATTTAATATTTACATGGATTTCCTACTCAAGCCAGGAAAGTAATATTCGCCGTGGACCGCTATCATTGAGTTACATCATTAATGGTATCGTAGCCCACGAACAAGCTTGAAACAAAAGGGGTAACCCTCATTGTGACATGGTCTAAGATTATTTCTAAAAGTGTTAAAGAATAGTTATTTTATTCATATAGACTAGGTAGTTTATAAGTTATGAGGCAATAGTAACTTGTGTTTATATTAGCAATTGAGTTACTAGTAGATGCCATGTTATAACCTAGTTAGTTATGATGTTGAAATAAACTACTGGGCCCCTGAACTCTAATTCCCCCTATCCAACATGACAACTACCGCTATTGTTGTCAATAACACCAGTGACCTATCCGGTATAATTTTTACCTACAAGAAGAATCTCAATTCAGCGCCATCTTCATCCGCAGATTGGTAGCTTCGGCGGCACGGTCGAGCAAAAAGAGCGCTAACATCCCACGAGCTACTTGCATCCTAATTCTTGAACATTATTCACCGTTTGAACATTTGGTGAAAGAGGTTTATCGATGACATAATAAATTCCAAGGGCTTACTGGATGAGGCACGCTCGGAGTCGCCTCAGGAGAATCCAATGCCGTACCTTGCTCTAGCACATATTAGCCGACTATGATATAGGGGGGGTAAAGGTGAGGGCGGAGATAGGAATAGCGGCAGATCTATTGGTGCCCATCTCGTGGAGAATCTGCCGACGATCAAGAAAATACAACCCATGGTCCTTCTCCATCAAATTAATTAATAGGTTATTGACGGATTAGGTAATGTATACCAAGCTCCGAGAAATGGGGAAACCCTAAGGAAGTCCCCCAGCTTCGAATGAGCTTTAATATATTTCTGAGTCTTGAGGATTGGTTGCCAATTAGGCTAGTAAATTGCCTCTAGGCATGCTTGGACTATTCTAGTAGGAAAACCTGCTCTGTATGCATGTATAAATAACATATGCCCTTAGTGTATGGCCTCACTGGCGATCCTACACTTGAGCATCATCCATTCTTGAAAGTTATCTGCTTACATAAAACCTACAAAATAAACCAATATGTTGGCGACTTCCTTCCTCATGTTCGCGTTCGCCGCGACTGGCCTTGCCCAGGTTCCTGATGGCTACCGTGCTGTGTATATCACTTCGATGGTGGACGCCAAGTTCGTCTTGGTCCCCAAAACATCCACTAGCGGTAGCACTCTAGTTATGTTCGTCTTGAACCCCCCTGAGAATATTAGAAACTTGTATCCTGACGTTTCTTTTTCATCTATTTAGAAAGACTGGTGCCCAGGCGCCCGAACAACAATGGTACATCACGAGCGGCAACACAAAGATCCAGCTAGCCGGCACCGAGCTGTGTCTAGATGGAGGTGAACAGGGTAAGAATTCCACCAAGATGTATAATGGGGCAAATATAATCTAATATAACGAATAGCCAACTGGAAGGATATGGCCAACATCTACATCAAGGAGTGCTCAGACACAGCCGACTCTCAAAAGTGGGTTGCCATGCCAGACGGACGGATTGCCCTTGAGTTGTCGAGCCCACGTAAGTATCGCGTAGTCCTACATCCACATATCCTTGAAGCTCACGTATAAAACAGAGGAATGTCTCGACCTCCAGTACATGAGAGCCACAGAGAACAACCCAGTCGGTCTATACAGCTGTGCGGGATTAGGAAACACCGGTGCCGCAGACAAGGGCATCAACTGGCCGCTTACCAATGTTACTGCCCCTTAAAGTCATGGCCTACTAACTATTCAAGCCCTGGGCATATGGGAAAGCTGTCATCTTGGGTCAAATACCTAGGTAGACTAGGAAGCTTGCCTCTAGTAAATGCAAAACTTAACTAACAAAAGTTATCACACTTGGTAGTCGCCTTGTGAATTCTCATATCAAACCTGTGAAGGATATTTCTCTGTGTCAGTCAAAAGGTGATCTTCAGGTTGATTTTAGGAAATATTATTAGTGGAGACGACCTACGCCCCCTATTTTATGACAGTTAAGTAGGTAAGCAACGAAAGAGGACCAAATATCAAATATCAAGTAGCTAGGTAGTAAGGAGAGATAACTTAAATATGCTATGATAAGGGAAAGCAAAGTAATTCGTTCACATTAGCTTTCGCCTCATTTATATTTCTCCTCATGGAGCGTGATCTCCCGAATTCATTGACTGTCAAGCAAGTTAGAATTAATAAACCCACACAAGTGTTTTCCACGGCATTTGATTAACTTACATACTTAAATGAAAGCTATGCCGTATCTACGTCACGGTAGTCTAGAACATATCTGATATCAGAAGTATTCACAAAATATCGTAATTCTCTTATTTCATATCATGAATGGTGCAATGGCAATTGTGCATTGATAAAATTGTACACGATTCGAATTACTTATTACGACGGTGCGGCGTCTCACCTGATTTTCCGGCCTCCCTATCTTCTGTGGACGTCAGTGACTGTTATGTTGGGATATTGGGTGGCTATAGTGGCTGGATAATGTGACCAATGGAATTTCGGGGGCGAATTGGAACCGCAGCATGCAGGATGGCAATGATGTAACTGACTTACGCCTCTAGTTATGTAACTCAAAGGCAAATGATACCGGTTGGTGATTCATTTCTTTTTCTTTTTTGCTTACGGACGATTCTGGTGAATTGAATCGCGCATCTACCTACTCATCTGGTTTTCAATCAACCCGATGTTTTACCGGTGCTCCGCACCTGACATCTGGGACTTTTCAAAGGAATCGTACTTTTCAAAAGAATTTTTTGATACTTAAGTTTATTAGCGTTTCACATACAAAATAATGTACTCTTTTCTAAAGTAATATATTTTTTTATTTGCATAACTTATTTAATTACGCAAACGCTTCGTATGCTTTTATTTCATATTATTTCCATAAACCATACATACGTTACATAAGCTAAATCTTTCCACAGCAATATAATAATAACAAAACGTATTTAAACTTAATAAAATAACGTAATATTTATACGATATAAAAACTTTAAACCCAAAAAAAAATCAATTACATGCGATTTATTATAAAGGCGTGGGATTCAATTATGCATCGATTGAAGCTTTCATTTTGCAGTGGTACCTGAAATTAGGTGGAGATTACACCTAATTCTAAGTATCTAAAAAAAATTCTTTTGAAAAGTACGATTCCTTTGAAAAGTCCCAGATGTCAGGTGCGGAGCACCGGTAAAACATCGGGTTGATTGAAAACCAGATGAGTAGCCAATCATAGGACCTACAGTGAGCCCCGAATCCATCGTTAGGGTGATCCCGTTCAGGTATACAGTGGCAGGGCTACAAAGGTACAGGCAGGCCGAAGCCACTTCATCTGGTTCGATAGCCCGCTTGAGAGGGGATATTTTCTCGATTACCTGTGGCGTTTGGGGGATTCTCCGGCATTCTTCCTCGAACATCGGCGTCTTGACCCATATCGGACATACTTGATTGATCCTAATGCCCGCAGACTTGAAGTCCATTACTGTTCATGTTAGTAATTAAAGCCGGGGCTAAAAATGCTGCGTGGGTCACGAACCTGCGGCCTTTGTGATACCTGTAACTGCGTGTTTGGAGGTTGTGTATGGAGCTTTTGTGGGCACAGCGACAAGTGCCATAGCCGAAGAGACATTGACAATGGATCCACGGCCGACATCTCGGCGGCCATGTCTTCCTAGATCGGCCGAGGCAGGCTCCTGGGACTGCATGGCTTTTGCTACAGCACGCGTTACAAGGAACACACCCTTTGTATTGATCCCGAGGACTCGGTCAAAGTCGTCGGGATCAGTCTCATCAAAGGGAACGTAAGAAGCAACGTCGACCTGGGTCGCTCATAGATTAGTTTGGCTGTTGAAAAGACATTATTTGCGGGTTATCTCACCCCAAATGCGTTGATGCAGTAGTCGACTCTGTCGAATTGCGCCTTGGCAAGGTTGACTAGGGCGTCCACAGACGCCACATCTGTAACGTCGACTACGGTTGAAATACACCGATAGTTCGGGTTTGATGCCAAAGCCTTGCTCTGATCCGCGACTTGAGCAACGGCTTCAAAGTTGATGTCGGCTAGCAAGATACCCTTCGCGCCAGCTTCAGCAAACGTCAAGACAACCTCTCGTCCAATGCCACCGGCTGCCTACATGAGGTTAGGATGAATTGTCTTCGGGTAAGAGATTGTGATACGTACTCCGACAACGATCGCAAAGCCGTCAATTCGAAACTGCGCCATTACGTATTACCAAATTGTGGGTGTTTGGTTTATAGCCTGTGTCTATTTCTAACATATACGATGCTTCTATCGTAATTATCTTACCGCAAGGTCCATTCAAGTTGCCTCCTCGCTCAGGCGGGGTTTATCAGGTAGAATACACCTAAGCACAGGTAACAGCTTACCGACACCCACATAAGCTGAGATCTGATTAGTTAAACCCGTAATAACACCGATTCTAAGAATTTCTTATTTGAACTACCTAGGATAAGCCTGACGTTCTAGCATAAAGAACGCTGTTTTCAGATCCCAAAACTTCCAACCTTGACAGCTTCTATGCCGCGTACGTATCATTTATAGGCAAACTGTGGACTCGATAACTACTTATTACCTAAAAGTATCGTGATCTAGTATATGTATAACTACCCGGGTAGTCATTATAACTAGATGCTACTATATACCTACTCATCGCGTCCTTAGTTGCTAGTTAGAATATCACAATTTACCAGTCGTACGTAAAACAGCCTTTATCACATAACATAAATACCTGACCTAACACCTCACCTCCGGCTCATACAGCCTCTGCAGATCCTCGTCGATCTGTTTGTCTCCAACTATAGTGAGCAATTCCCGAACTCGCAGCACGGAACTCCCCTCTTTGGTTGCACAACATCTGGTGCCTTGCAGAATGCATAATATATCTCCTAATACCCTGCCTCGATGTTGTTTGCGACCATGCAAGTAGCGATGTGACGGGCACACCCGGAAGATCTCTCGGTAACCAGTCGCGTCGAGTGACGGGGTGGGACAGTGAATAGGACCAGGAACCGAGCCAGGTGGACATTATGCACATGCAAAGCTAGGTCTCTCCCTGTTCTGCGGGAGTTTTCTCTAGGTTCCACTTGAGATCCATATCAAAACTCCGACTTAGGAGCTTCGTCGTGAGAACGTTAGATATTCGGTTGGTGGTTACCCATAAACAAGTCCCATCTGAAACGAGTACTATGTTAGACTTAGATGTATTCCTAAGTAGTTAGACCTCGAGACTGAATCCCGGCACTCTGGTCTCACATGTTAGCCGATAACCCATTCCACTATAGAGTAATGCCGTTCAAGACGTCCGATGACTTCATGTTGAGCCTACTCTGCGCCATTAATCCGCGATAGTCCGATAGAGGGTTCAATGCCTAAGTACAGTGTGTACCGTAATTCATAGCTCTAGAAACGGTGTCTATCCCATTCCCACCGACAAATTAGGGAGGCCACTAAGAACACACAATGCAAGTCTCCGCCGCCTGTGGAGCAAGACCTCGATATGGGGACAGCCCTATCATATGCACCGCCTAGCCCTCCATTTCGACATCCTCGCCGCCCCCTTTCTTCCGGCCCTCAAGCCTTTGCCGTGTCTTGGCCTTGGCCTCCTCAATCCAGCGCGTGTACGCGCCCTCTCCCCCTTCCTTAAGCTTCGTATCCACAACGCCCTTCAGCACCGCGCCCGCGAACCCAACGAAGTTATGCCGTCGTAGCGCATTCTCGAACTGCCAATCCCTCCTCTTCCTCTCCTCCCTCGCCAGCATGTCCATATCGCCAATCTCCCGAGCTGCGATGCGGCGGTCCCGTACCATAGCCATGAGGTTGAATCTAATCTCCGAGAGGTCGTATCGCGCAACACGGCGCTGCAAGACCTCCGTAACCTTGACGGGGAAATCCTCTGTCGAACACGCGCCGTGCGTTATAGGCGCCGGTTGCAGACCGTCGAGCTCGTATAGGGTGCCGTTGATCGGGGTGTAAGCGACGAAGTGAAACGCGTCCTCGGACTCGCCGCCTTGCCGCTGCGTCTCGTCGACGAAGGGGCTGCTCTTAGCGAAGCTATTGTGCGCGTCGCGGACGAGCTCGCTGTTGCTCAGCGCCTCGCCCCTGAACTCCGGCGGCAGCGCCATCGTGAATTCCTTGAACTCCCGCAGCTTCTCGCCGATCTCGACCTCGCCGTCCTCTCGGTTCATGAGCATGCTCAGCAGCGCCTGCGTGCCGCACGCGTTCTGTATCGTCTGCGCCGCGAACCACAGGTTCTCCGCCGCCGAGCGGTCAAAGGCGCCGTCGAGCGGCTTGTCGGTCGACGTGTACGGCGTGTCCGTCGGGTACTTGAAGAGGAAGATGACGCCGTAGACGGGGTAGAGCTCCGCTAGCGCCTCCGGCTCCAGCGTGAGCAGCTCTTCGAACTGTACATCCTGAACGCCCAGGTTGTTGAGAAGGAATGTAAAGACACCCTATAGAATATCTATTAGCCCTAGTAATGCTAGAAGTGTAGGTAGGCCAGGGCTTCGCATACGGCATCCGACTCAACTATGTTTGAATAAAAGTTAGCAATCCATGTTCGCAATTAATAAACAGACATGGTTAACTCAACTGGTATTCCATCCACCACTCATCTTTCAACTAAGCTTGGCTGAGCAAGCAAGGTGCTGGCTGTAAACTTGTAAATGTAGGTTGGGTAAACCGAATGGAACTAGTTGTAGTAGATCTAGGATGACTTAATCAAGGGAGGGGAGAATATGCCTAGGAAGTTTGTGAAGTTTGTATTCGCATAAAATAGCCGAATAAAAAGTTTCTGTGATGTCAAGTTGCACAACAGTTGAAGACGTGAATTAATAAAGAGCTACCTTGTAGGTACGTACATCAGGTAGGTACACAATTATGCTTACGTACCTGCGTACTACCAGAGCTGTTGTGGACCGTTGCGGGAGCTAATGCATTTCCAAGTTCCTCTTAATGGTCCGATAAGATAAGGAGGGTAAACTACGGCACTTAAATCTAGATCACGTACTTGGGCACTTTATGATGTATTTGAATCGTGAAGAAGTCATGTCTTTTTTTTGCATGGGGATGGGAATGTGTTTTTATTTTCTGCTATCTCAGCTATAGCAAAAAGAGATCTGCTATTACACTTAGCCATGAAGAAGACTATGTATATGCGTCCTCAAGAAGAGGAGCCTAGTCAATTTCGACAGATCTCTCAAGAAACATTGTGTGAATCATCTTTCTTTACTGGCTTTATCCTTGCCAGTCAACAGACGTGATTCTCTCCTTCATTAGTGTTCTTCATCATCATCATTACCCTCCATACATGGAGAAAACACTTTTGGAAGGAGAATTGCCGAATATTGGCAAATGCGTGCTCGCAGTCGATGCGTAACTAGATAAGTTACTTGTCCCTTACTCTTTAATCAAGAGAAGGCAGGTCGTGGTCGCGAGTTCGAGGTTGCGCCGGAGCCGGAGCCTGAGTCTGACCCTGGAGGGGAAGAGCGTGGCCAGGGTTGGGTTGAGGCTGAGGCTGAGGCTGAGGTTGAGGCTGAACGTGAGCCTGAGAGTACACGTGGCTGACGTGGGTGTTAGTGTGGGCCTGACTCTCCACAACATGTACGTCCTTGTCGTCTTCGGCCGAGTTGCTTCGCGAAATGGAGTTAGTGGCGGCATTCATGGCGCTATCATTGTCAACCAGTTCCACATCGTCCTTCGTGTCGTCCACGTGGAAGCGGGCGGGCAGGATGTGTCGCTGGATGCTCTTCATCCATCCAGGAACGTCTCGTGATGCCATTCCCCAATCATAAACCTCCTTCTCGTGCCAGTTCGACGGGGTGACTCGACCATTGGTGAGTTTTACGACAACCCAGATCATAGTGTTGAGAACAACATATACCATCATTCCCCTATAATTATGATTAGCTCGAGTTAGTTTGCTTAGTAAGAAGGCACTTACGCAATTAGGCCATAGGCGACACTGTAGCTGAAAGGCATGAAGGCCAGCGTCACAAAGGACGGAACAGCATCACCAATGTATTGCCAGTTGATGTTGATAACTTGACGAATCATCAAACATCCGACCTTTTGAAATAATATTAGTCATTACTTCCCTTATCTCATTAGGTACTTTGTGGATGTGCTTACCAGAATCAAGGTCGATCCCGTAGCCCAGGGCGGAACAGAGGCAAGAATCGGAGCAAAGAACAGACAGATTAGAAAGCAAACACCGGCCGAGATCGCAGTCAATCCGGTTCGGCCTCCCTCCGCGATTCCTGCACCACTCTCGATGAAGGCGGTGGTAGGTGAACAACCGAAGAGGGAACCGATCGAGATCATGAAGGCGTCAGTGCAGTAAGCAATGGTCGAACGGGGAAAGTCGCCGTCCTCTTTCACGACTCCACAGAACTTGGCCATCGAATACAGGGTTGCAGTACAGTCGATGATGTCAACGTAGAGGAAAGTGATGAGTGCTAAGGCGAACTGAGCTCCACTGGCTCCGTCGAGATTCCAGTCGTTGACATTCAAGACAGACTGGATAGGGTGGAATGCGATGACTTGCTTGAAGAATTGGAATCGTTCTTCACCAGCTTCCGTGTAAGGGAAGTAAGTGAACGGGGTGTTGCGGCTATGAAGTGTTAGTCGACTCTTCCAAGTTCTTCATGGGTTTGAGAAACTCTACTCACGGCCAAGACATAATGGACACGATACCAATTCCGATGACGATGGCACTCTTGACCTTGAAGGCCATCAAAAACGCAACAAAAATGCCGCCGATGAAAATGCCGATCCACATCTGTTACCAATTGTGAGCTGGAGAAACTTAGTTCGTTGGAAAGAATTTCTTACGCCGGGATTCATCATAATGTGGCTGGAGCACTCGCCCTTGGTATCAAGATACTCTGCGGGACATCCTCCAATTGCAAGGGGGGTAGAGAATCCGCCCGTGATAGCGCCAATGCCTGCCGAATAGGACAATCCGATCTCAGTAAGGAATAGGCCAATTCCAACACCACACGCGGTCTTAATAGTAGCCGGTATCATGCGGACTAGCCACTGTCGCATTCCGGTGAGGGCTAAGAATATGAAGATAAAGCCCTCTACGAAGATGGCAGTAAGGGCGACCCGATAAGGGACCTTGCCGGTGCCATGCCAGCCAACAACCTGGTACGTGAAGTAGGCATTAAGGCCCATGCCTGGTCTTGAAGCTTGTTAGAATTCTTCTATATATATAGACGAGGAGTGTGACATACCCAAGTGCGACAGGCAGGTTTGTCAAGAAGCCAAACAGGATACTGGCAAGGCCTGCAATAGCGGCGGTGGCTGTGATCAAATCGCGTTTCAACACTATATTTGAAGGAATTAGCCTCGGTTCTTATCGAAATTACCTCTCTTTCTAGGGATCTGAGATACTTACCTGCCTGACAGTTGGCATAACCAGGATCGCCAGGACAGCCCGGCTCTGTGTTGGGAGGGCATTCACATGTGCCCCCGGAGTCTGCGAGAACCGCGGCCTTTTTTTAATTAGATAAAAGGTCACAGGAGGACGGTGGACTGTGTAGTACTCACATTGACGGCGACAATGTACGCCATAGTGGCAAAAGTAGTCAAGCCAGCACGAATCTCTCGGAAGAAAGAGGATCCACGGACAGTTTTGGGCTGATCGTTGTTAGCATGATGGTCTCTAGCATGTTATGGTCGGGAAATATTGCTTGTCATGGACTTGCAAATGCCAAACAAGTTCACGATATAGATGGGATACATCATATCAAGAACGTCAGGTTGGAAACGTGTAGGGATTAGGTAAGTACTGAATGTACCAAGGGTGAAGCCAACATTGAAGATAAAGACGGCTTAACTTACATGACCAGAGCCATCTAGGCGAAAGACTCGACCAAAGGTCGAGGCGTTGATGCGATCCTCAATAGAGGCTAGCTTGTTCATCGACGAGTCGATGAGGCGGCCTAGATCAGGCATGGTGTCTTACTCGGGTGATAAGAAATCACGTTAAATAAATGGTACACAAGAAAGGACTGGTAGGGATTTCCTAAGGAGGGAAATTAAAACCGAAGCGGAATCTATTAAATCGGAGAGAGACGAAGACTTGTTAGTGAGTGATATGAATAAGGTTGGATAAAGTTGATGGGAGATCGGTCAACTAGGATCCAACGATGTTCAATGAGTTTGTGGAAAATAAAACAAGGAAAGACACGAAGAGAAGCAGGTGGCGGTAAACCTCAGAGGTCGGTGTGCAATATTTCGGAGGACGAGACCAGATGAAAAGTTGCACGATAATGTGTCTGCCGAATCTGGAGGCGCGCCTTGTCTGGGTAGAAAAAAGAATGTTGTAAAGGAATGTTTCTTGTGAACCGGAGAGATGATACGGGAAAATAGATAATAAAAAAAGAGAGTTGGTGTGAGGGACGGTTGAGACGGTTGAGTAAGAAGTAAAGAAAGTTGAAGGTAAGGGGACGAATTAGTACGGTATCAAAAATACCTAAAAGTTCCCAAGTGTGGGAGATGTTCTGTGGGGAGGAAACCGCGATATGAGGCGGCGAAGGACAGTTGCAGTTGCAGGGTGCAGATAGGTACCGAAGGTTAGGTTCGGGTACTCGTCTAGTGAGGTACGTACCTGATTCCGACAATTCCAATTGGAATAATTGGGATTAATTAGTTGAACGGTTGGGTCAGATCACTCTGGAAAAGGTATGAATTATTATGTTTTCTACTGTTTGGATTTTTTCCCCCTCGTGATTCTAGGACTATGGACTATTTTCAGTTCTCGTCCCTGACCTTTCTAAGTCACGCTGTCAAATTTCTAGGGAGTACTCCCCACCACATATCCACCACAGACACAGTATAATATTGCTACGCATGTACAGGGCAGGGGAAAAACTAGCATGGACAGTTAGTGCTCGTCCCGGGATCGTTCTCGGTAGCTAGTCTTTTGTAGAACTGTTGACAATATTGATCACGCTCCAGTGAAATTTAGTCATGTACTAGCAACATGAAAAGGAGATGTCTTTGATATTCACCGATTTCTTACTTTCTTTTTTAAATCTGGCTTGAATAACGTACCCTATTACTCGAAAACAACCTTTAATATCATCTCATCATTATAATCAGTAATTGTGTAGGTGAGAGAGCGGAGATGCGTTGCCAAATCAGGTGTATCCTTGTTCATCGGTAACACACAACAACCAGGAGTTCCTTGGGGGAATAAGAAGATCACATAGAACGCGCTAGGTAGGCGTTCGAGTCACAGGGCTCTGCCAAGATCAGATATAGCTCAGCTGTAGAAATATAAAGACTTGGAAATATTTGACGCTGCAATTGCCAGGGTATACTTGTTACCGGATGCAAGCATTTCCACTGCAAGCACGCATATTATTATGCGGATTGCCGGCCCGCCCCCCTTTTCAATTCTTCTTGGGAATTCTCTCTTTATTTTAAGCCTCTTGACTACCCACATAAGTATGTAGGCATGTGGAGAGCTACTATAAGGTGGCCTAGCATCAGCGCGTGCATATATCAACCATACATAAATGTTGTGTGCGTCTCTCTGCTTGCTATAGCCGCGATTCGGCCTCGCGCTACCCCTTTTTGTCCCCTCTGTCAACCTTGCCAGCAATTAGGACCCTGATGTTTACACCAACAATGTATTGGTCAGCATGAGGTGATCGCAAACACGCAAACCCTCTAAGAAGCTTGACGGAGATGTTTCACAAGGTGTAGACGAGTAATCAAGCCCCTGAAGGGCCTCCTATGGGTCAGCAGTGGGCTAGACAGTGGACAAGAACACGAGACATGCGGGAAAATTCGCCAATTACCGAGATGTACGGTAGCACACACCACCTACGTATTATGCTACTGAGATACAGAGTGGAGATGCGATGTGTGTACATTCCACCATATATCTCCTGTGTGAGCCGGGATTGCATGTCGTGCTCCCCCATGTAGGATATTCTTCATTGCTAGCCGATGTAACAGAAGCAGCAGTAGTATTCAACATACTCCACCGTACGTCGAAGCTACACAAGCAATTCGGAAGTTGTTACCGCTCTCCGAGTCTCGAGCATACGTCTTGCCATTTCAATAATATGAATTGGGTTCTTATTTAAGTGAGGAAGCAAGACATCATCTAAGGAATCTGGCAATGCTCGGATGTTAGGCTATCGAAACATACCTCGATTTTCCACGTTCTTCAACGGTATGACTCTACGAGAGATTCAAGTTCGAAAAGATGATGCTTGAGGGTGCCTAGCCCACCGATGTTAAAATACAATGATCGCTGCGATGTCAAATCATGCGCTGGACTAAGACTATCTTCCTAAACATGACCTATCTCGTCATAGTCATCCATTCTATGGCATTACGACAAGTGATATATCGCTGGTCTTATAGGTTATCATATTAACCTACAATCCTGGTAGGCCAACCAAAGGTCGTAAGTTAGGTACCTAGCCAAATCCTTTAAATATAAATGTAAGAGTGTGCAAATGGTAAATTCTGGCTTGTATTGTAACTATCAAGGAAGTTTCTCTAAAATCATGATATTCTGTCTCAATTTCACATCTTTGAGATATATATAAACCTTTCACTTTGCATTAGCCAGCTAGTTAGCTCGTTGTCTCGCGGAAGATAGTGGGAAAGAAAAGCTTGGGATATCGTTGACGCAGCAACGAGCAGCTCTAGCCTAATGCTAACTATCCTGTACATCAATAGATACCCAGGTTACTAGGTAATCTGTGTAACTGGGTCATCATCAAGTGAATGGGGTATGTAGGTACCTAGGTAGAGGTATGGACTTATCCAGGCTATTAAGGTTGTCTGAATAGCTATGGATCAGGCCTACGGTTCGGTTAGTACAGAGAAGTGCAACATAGTTGCACAAAGTTGTCATTATATTTAGGAATGATAAGCCTTTAAAATTAGGAGCTACTCTCAAGAATCTGTCTTACATGACCACTTGCTACAATGGTTTGGTGATCTGTTAGGCGGACTGCAGACAATGCAACAAAGAAATACTGGCTATTTATAAGAGCGATGTCATTAACTATTAAATGTAGTTCAATTATAGAAAAGGGGGTAACTATTATGTTCGGTCATCATAGAAATAGTGATACATGAAAATGAGAAAGATCACGATGTGATATTGGCCCTAAAATCCCTTAAATGTCTCATGTCAATATAGACGTAGCGTGTTCATTGGTAATTCTTGATTTTTTAGTCTGGAGAATGGAGGTCATATGAAAAGCTAAGAGGCTTTTCAGAGACGTCAGCAGGGAGTAACTAATATTTGTTACTGGTTCTAGACTCCGCCATATTCAGCTCTCCTTTCCCAATCTAGCAGATTACAGCGTCCGTATCCACGAATATCAGGCCATAATGGTTATTTATAATTGATTTAGTCTCATGAAAATAGAGATAGAAAAAGCCACAACCTTATTGAAAGTCGATTAATGAGGTCATATTGAAGTTACACAGGTTGGCCTATGTGGAACAATTCGTTCTGTAGACTATTGAAGGTCCCTTGAATGAACAATGTTCACTTGAAAATCTTGAAAATCTTGAAAATAGTCTCATGCTAGATGTATCTAGAACCTCCTGATCGTAGGCCGTGTGATGATATCATAACATCGTAACTAGGGGTAATATCTCGGAGAGTCAGCCTTGGTGTATTCATGTTATCTACCTACAATTGCAACGTGCCCCTTTGTATTCTAGAACCACGATATTGTTCGCAGTGAAGAGGTGAGTACATGGTTGATCAAGGACGACGTGAAGTCACTGACCACTATTAGGCAAACACATAGACTTTATCTATGTCCAAATAAATGAGGGTATCTTGAGACGGATCGTTTCCAAGTTCGCGTCAAGGAATGATGGATATGGAAGTTGACGGGAAGGTGCGTCCCTCGATCTCATTAGCGCACGTTCCCGTAGTTCATCAATGATCCTTCGGAAAGGGGGAAGGTACAAAGAACGATGTACATTAGGTAAGAGACTCAAAACCGGCCTAGATCTCGAACTCAGGTAGCATCGAATCTGTCTCACCTTTTAAACTAAGTTTCTAAGCTGCTTCGTATCTTCAGGTGGTTGTTATCGTCAACTCAAATTCTCATTCCTCCCCCTATCACTAACTTATCTACCTTACTTCAAACTCATACGCTGTCTTCTGCATCCTTACTACTATTCGATTTCTACCGCCGGCTTTCTCGTCGCGACAACCCACTTGATTCAAACGCCTCAGGCGTGTGAGTTGAGTGAGTGACGGGATACAGAATTATTTAACAATACCTTCTTAAACGGCAGCCGGTCATCTTGCTGAACCTCGACTCCTCTTGTGGCCTCAACATCCGATATACTAAGCCCCTTAGTACGCATATGGTCAGAAATCCATGAGAAGATTCTTCTGATCTTATATCATGATATGGAATGTTTAGTAACTTCCGAGAGCTGACTGTTACCGAAGACTCAGCTCTGTTGGATTTACATTGTAGTGATATCCAGTTTTTTCCCCGAGGATCCGTCTATTACAGCTAGCATTACACCTCTGTGTCAAGTACCGCAATATTTCAGGAGTAAAATCTCGGAAAAATCACTTAATCACAAGAAGTCACCATGTTTGACGTCCTTTGGACCGATCCCAACCGGGAACTGATGGGCGAGAGGATCATAAGGAAAGAACAAGAAGCCAGGTTGAAGGGTAAAGATAAGAAGCAGAAGACAGAGAACAGTCGCCAATCCATCTCAACAGAGGGATCAGCATCTAGTGAACGTGGCTTCGGGATCTTTACGGTTAGGAGCCGAAGGAAGACCCCGACGCCGTCCAAAACAAAGGATCCAACCACATCCCTAGCGCGTCTAGCCTCCAATTCCAGCAAGGCAAATCGAACGTCAGCATACGGAGCTAGATCTTTACTACACCATCACGATGACTCGGAAGTTACTGTAAAGCCTTTTGGGAGGGGCCATCATCCTGTCCAGTTTCCAGACGCGACTGATACCTCAAGCTTGTCTTCTCCAGGTACGAGAATCATCTTGGCTATTAACTATCTACACACGCTGAGTATTAGCGGTACTAGATTCCACATCGTCGAAATGGACACAGCGATCGGTGGCTAGTAATAGTACTGGGGCTAGAGCCTCTATAGATGATACGGCGACCACTCTAAAGCCAGAATACCTATATCAGACCCTAGGGCCGTCGTCTTTTGTCACTAGAACCACTGATGTCATCTTCTCACCTCGCGATCCAGAAACAGACCTTGATCAGTTAGTTTCCGAAGTCCACATCTCTGCAGATCGGATGAAGGCCTCGACGCCCCTTTTAATAGACCCCATACCAGACTTGCCTGAGGGAGTGTAAGCTCCCCAAAAATTGACAATGACGGGTCAGACCTGTTCTAATATTTACTCTAGAAATCCCTTAGCATTTGATGATCCTGGCTCGACGGCGTCTTCCTCTCAATCACCTCGAACCCCACCCCCTACTGAGCTTCGGAATAACGCTATCATCTATACTCCAGGTTGGAATGGTAACGACAGATTAGTGAATCCAGATGCTTGGAAGCCCCCTCATGAGTGGGATTGTACACCAACCAAGGAAAATACGACCCTGTCAGATGCAGAAATGCTCCATTCTTCAGCGGTGGATGATGATTCAGACCAGTGTATGTCTCCAAGTCTTGCGGCACTGCAACGAGAAGTCCGAATGATGGCAGCGGCCAGTCCAGAGCTCATGCTCGCCAACATCAAGTCAAGTATGGGGCATTCATCGGACGCAACAGTTTACAAAGAGCTTGAAATGTCCAAAAAGAGATGGATGTTTTCTGCTTTACAGGGCGAGGGTTATATTCCTTTCGCCGAATGCGTAGATGGCCGGCCAGGAAGTCCGAATTCGTTGGAGTCTTCTAGATATCCTCGAATCCTTGCGCTTTACGAAACTCAAGGTGCGTAACTCTAGATAACGAGTGTATAACTCGAGTTAGTTAACAATGTTGACTAGCATCTACATCGTTCCTTGCGGCTTTACATCCGCAAGCCTCGATCTCTCACCTTTCACCAAAACCAATATCGCCGAATCTGTTCCCCAACGTCCACCCAATACTTGTGCCAGCAATATCGGCATCATCGGGGTCTCGACCTCTTGCGCCACAGCTATACTCAACCGTAACATGTTTGCCTATGCCGGCATTATTTCCTTCGAGCGAGATCCCACCGATGCTTCGCCACATTTACCGTTGCCTAGCACCCGGCGGTGCCCTGCACTTAACACTGATTGACCCTCAACCAGTTTCATCCTCGATGGGACCAAAACTGCGACAATGGCTATTCGAGAAGCTCCTAATACAACTAGAAAAGAGATGCCGCACGACCTACCCAAGCGGCACATTTCCAGCCTGGTTGGCAGTCGCGAAGCTCCGTGGATTTGGAAGCACTATCACAACAGTCTCCGTGCGTGCTATACACGAATGTGCTATGGCGACAGAGGATACGAAGAATACAACATCTGTGGAAAGCGAACTTCGATGTCTTATTGCTAGAATGCTGTGGCAAGAGATCTGGGGGAAATTCGTTCATGCAGATCGGTGGTGGTGGGAAGAGGAGGATATAGTTCAAGAATGTGTTGAAAGGGGGACTTACTGGCAGTATTCTCACATCGTGGCAGTCAAGAACAAGAGAGAGGCACCTTAGGTCGTCTATTACTTTCCAACCAAAACTCTAAGTCGACATGGAGTAAGAAGTCACCAATTTTTTGGGAAATGGTTCATTCAAATACCGGAAAAAGCGTCAACTTGCACCAGCTTACGGCGCAGGCGCTCTGGGACAAATCATTATATTCCTTAACGATGCTTCCTTCGTTCTATACCCCGCCGAATTCACCGGACGTCTTAGAGGTATCTCATACGCAAAATCGCTACGCTCTCTGGCACTATTCGAGCTATACTTTTTGTTGTCGAAGTCTATTAGCTTGTTGAAAGATACCCGAATACAAGTCCTACTTACATCGGCTTGACAATCATTTCGCAGTTGCTATTTCAGCTGAGCTCCTGCTATATTTAGTGGTGGTATCATTTCGACTTCCGTGAACTTGTGGTCGAGAAAAGGCCAACCCGTATTCGTACAAAATCATACCCCTATTTCATGCTAATTCAATTAGTGGGTAAGGTAGCTTGACCGGGTCCTTTCATTAATAAGCTCTTACGGGGTGCAGATGCCGGCGTTGTAGATCTTGCTTATTTCAATAGCTTATCTAGTAACTCTGCCGTCATAACTTCGTATCGTGGAAGCAGGGGGCGACCTCATGCAACGACGTTATCTGGAAGATAGCAAACATGGGTGTGTGCATTTTACCCGCTGTGCCTACGTTTGAAGGATATGCAGTCGCCCACCGAACCACTAGCCAGCCACCGAGGTTTGGAGACTGGGGACTCGATAGAGATCTCGACTGCAGTCGTCTCCGGAGCTATGAGGGGTTTGGTTGATCATTACATATATGTAGGGACCGTCGTACGCGTTGTTCACGTGCAGGTAAGTACCTACCAACAGCCAACATATCGAGGTTCTAGGGACAATGCATAGCGGATCTTTAATGAAGGCTTGCGAGTGCGGTTCAATGCAGATCGCCTCATTTTGTCCTCCACCATCGCGAGAAGCTATTGTGTATGTATGGCGATCTAGCAATACTACCTGCACTGCCGAAAATATCTAGCAGAAAGCTTAACTGATATAGTTGCCTATCATGATCGAGCCACGAACCATAGTTTCGCTTTTTATGCTTCTTCTCTTACCATGCCCCCGAGTATTCTTGCGGCGTTTGCCGTGGTGTTTCTAATTCGGGCCTTCGTCGTAGTGTCGCAGACGCTAGGTACCTCACAGATTTCCGTCGTCTACCTCTAGTGCCCGGCCGCGTATCAGCTTCCGGCGGAAAGCGTTGTTTGCTTTTTTTTTTCAATATTCTCACATGTATAATAGTATGTAGGTATGTACATACATGCCGACATGCCGCGACAAATATCAATGCCTCTGACCTATCATTCGACAGATAAAGATCTACACAGTACAGAAACAATGCCCAATCTCGTTACCGCACAGACAAACGCCATGGCGTTAGAAAAGCATGGGCGTCCCCCCCGGAGCCATAGCCTTATAAGGCGATTGATAATCTTTATTCGGAGGTTGAAGGCACTTGTGGGCAAGTAAGCTTTTTTTTTTTCTTTTTCGTGATTGGTCTTGTCTCTCCTTGCCGTTATTACATTAGACTACCTACGAAGTACCGTGGACGGCGCGCTAGCTGCGCCACGGGGGAGACGGGAGGCCGTTTAATGGCGTACCAAAGTTTCTCGAAGCCGTTGCCAAACGTTGGCTGCCGTTGTCTCGGAAAGCTTCTTCAAAGGCTTAGAAATCTTAGCTCTCCTAGCTCTTGCTCTCCTAGCTCTTGCTCTCCTAGCTCTTGCTCTCTTCAATACTAGGGCTAGAACACGACGATGATCCCCGATATGATCCTACGGGTCTTTGATGATCGACTTCAAGGGGCCCCTTGTTGATAATTACATATGTACATGCGAAGCAAGAACCAGAGCAGACGGCAGATACATACGCAGATAGACCTTCACCGTGTCTTCGCCGGTCAGGTTCCTACTGCATGTATGTATGTACATGACGGCAGAAAAGTATCTTGGTTCGGCAACATTTGCCATTAGTTCCCCGGTTTCTTCTTATGCGGACGTGCCAAGGTCGAGAGCTTGCAAGATTGGGGGACCGAGCGCTACGATCATTTCTCCATACGGGGAAATAGACGGCAGGGTTAATTGCGGCATGTCGAATTTTGCGATGCCCAATTTTTCGTGAGACCCGGGGCCATGGTCCAAGCTGCTGCAACGCGACGGCGCAAGCCTTTTTCCAATGCCCTGGGAAATTTATTGCTATGTGTTGCCCTTTTAAAGACCTCCCCCGTCTTATTATCTAATACGTATGTACTAGGTAATGTGTGCTGCTTCGCACGCGGGATATTTTGCTTCTTTCTTTTTTCCGCCACTTTGCTGATTAGCCGATATCTGACGTGCTTGCAGATTTACGAGCAGAACCATAGGACGGGGACAGATCTTAAATGCTTAGCAGCTCAGCCACTTCCGCTGCTTAGTGGTCTTAGATCAGGAACGGGGACGACCCCCGGCAAAAGGACGCTTACCTATTCGAGCCAGATAACCTACATCCACGACATATGATTGGTTGCCACCCCGGGATGATGAAACTGGGAAAACTTGAGGTCGAGACCCAACAGAATTGATTTCACCAGCTTGCGAACGTCGTATTTTACATACGTCGTCTTCGTAAGGTAGGGCGTCGGGTGTAACTGCCGTGGCCTTCGAAACTTGCTAGACACTTTCATCGAGTGATTCTTATCTCACCGGTTTTATACTATGTAGAAACAAATCGTGCTAAAATGTACATAATATGTGAGATCAACTAACTAGTATGCAGCAGCGTCAGTCTTAGCTTGTGTAGCGGATAGACGGCAATAATTTAACAATATCGAACGCCAATAGTGTTGCCAATCTAACTCGATCTTAACCCCCTCTCCAACTTGAACTACGTAATTGTCTAAATGCCCCATACATATAGAACGAGCGAACGAGGTAACATTTGAACGCTATAATATAGCCTTATAGACGTAATTGTACATAGCATACATGGTGGCCCTACTCTAGCCCACCTCTGTCTATTATATTATAGCCTCCCATATTCCAATTGCTCAGGGTTGATCTGCTCCTTGGATTCAAAGTCCCGTATGCTTGGGAGATGCGTCGCGTGGGGATCCGCATCCTACTGCAACGTCAAGAACAGCCTCGATCGCTTCGTGCCTGACCTAACCGGACTCGAGCGCAAAACTTCCTTAGCCTTGCCGGGTGCATGATAGCGATGTAAGACCTAGGAAGACGGCTACGCAATGAAAAAAATGTACTAGACAAGCTGAGGTTAGTAGAATGCACCCCGGATCACTGCGCTATTGTCGACCCTAGATTATTTTCATCTTAGCCAACTTCCCCTTTTGACGCGCCCTCTTCTCTTATTCACCTGCATCAAGTAAGGGGAATCGGCATGTGTGGTAAATTCAAAGCCCGAATACTCTATGTGCACTCCGAGTCACTGCGGCCCGTTTCGGCTCTGGAGATATATGTGCTGAAGTGGAGTTGGGACGGTAATAATATCCGAATGGCTACCAACCTGGCGGAATTTCACATGTATGTGTTGTATGTATGTGACTCGGTTCTGTAATTGGAAAGATCAGATTAACATGTCTGCGTTTCGGATAGTTAGTATTGAGGGGCGGCGGAAGGGCCGACTAATTTTGTCAATCCCTTCGAAAGAACTGTATATTATCTTGGCCAGTTTAGCCAAGTAGGCAAACAATCAAGCACGATCGCATCGAATCATTAAGATGTAAGAAATAAATGTTGTTCAATGAATATATCATTCGGTACGCCAACCAATATAATCCAATGGCGACTGGGTATATGGCGAATAAGATTCTAGTAAAGCCGAAAGGTATCTTTCAAAATATGCTCAAGAAGTGAAATAAACCACCCAAAAAATACAAGTCATGATCCAATTTTTAATATCCTCATAACGTCTATCCTTTAGGGTCATGGACAGAATTAGACGTCCTGCCATTGTTAGCTAGCTCCGTCATACTTTCGCTTTCGAGGTCCCTTCGCGGACTCCGACTCGAGAGCCTG
The DNA here is from genome assembly GCA_022836615.1 of Annulohypoxylon bovei var. microspora. Taxonomy (NCBI): domain Eukaryota; kingdom Fungi; phylum Ascomycota; class Sordariomycetes; order Xylariales; family Hypoxylaceae; genus Annulohypoxylon; species Annulohypoxylon bovei. The sequence continues at coordinate 121,710 of MU405222.1, read as the reverse complement.
AAAGCGAAATTATGCTTATCATGATAGTCGCTAGGGTACCGGTTCGGCTCGGGATGGTGACCGTTGAACCAGCTCGTAACATCTGTGTATGTGATTTTCACTGCTTCCCAACTGGTCGCTATGTAGATCAACATGTTCCAGAAGCCCTGGAGCGGTAATACGATCGCACTCATGATCTCTAGGGATGCCTCTACTTGATTCGTATTGACGAGACTGTACACGCGGTTGGCCGAGGACGGAATCCAAGTGACAAGGAGTGCCGTGAAAAAAAGGAGGGCACACTTGCTGTAGGACCACGCGGCGTTATTGGCCTCGAAATTCGCCCTTCGCTTTTGAGATTTTGCTTGTGCCCGAGCCGTTAATGGGGTTGGTGGTACGTTTCTCGGGGTAGGGCGCGGGCTACTCCCTGGTTGTGATTGGCTGCCCCTTTTGTTATCAGATGAGATCGTTACCGAGTATGCCGGCTTAGGCTTTGCATCGAATCGACCGAGCGGGGCAAGGTCGATTCCATTTCCGTTCTCTTGAGCGGACTCGCTCGTAACCGTTACCTCGGTCGTCTTTACTGAGTAAGGGTCGTCCATGGTTATCGCCTCGGGGTCGTGAGCACTGCTGCTGGCTCCAAATTGACGTAGTTGTTTCCGCTTTCTGTATATTTCTCCGCCTGTGCGAATGTAGATGAACATGGTAAGCAAGATAACGACCCTAGACAAAGTCAGCATCAACAGACTCAAGAAACACATTCCTAGACTCTTACCAGACCGGCCCGTAGAAAGTAGCGATTCGGAAGATATCAAACTCCGAGCTAACCCAACACCATAAAGTAGCGTTTCCATACATCCTCCCGGATTTTTCAGTCCTCACGAAGACATAGGTAAGTGCGGGGACAAATGGAATACCATAACACAGTAAGAGATAATAAATTTCCATTTTTCGGAGTCTAGCGGCGTCAAATTTGTGGTAGAAGGTCAAGTATACGTTGAACGCCATTGCCAAAGTCCATAAGGCATCGGCAGGGAGGAACCTTGACTAGTTTAGTAAAAATAGAAGACGACTTGTTGATAATATGGGCAATGCTTACATCTGAATGAGGAATGCTTGGAACTGACATCCAAATGTATCGATTTCGAACACATATTTTCTTGATAATAACGACCCAATGTTTGTCATTAGGTTACCGAATGAGGCGTAGAAGACCAGTCGGTTAATAGGCTTGTGAAATGCCTTCGAGAAGGTAAATGTGAGGATGACGAAAAGGCATCCTAACATCGAGAAGACGGAGCCTACTCGCTCAATAACGCTGATGGCGTTGAGCACTTCCTCTGATAACTCGCTGCCCGCCATCTCTTAAAGTACCTAGGTAGGTACGTATTCCAAAACCAAAGGAAAGTAAAATGTAATCGGGATAATGAACGAATCGTCTAGTTGACAGGTACCGCAACTTAAATGTGGCACTTAAATAACGCCGCTCAGATGGGTCTACATATGTAGATTATCGAAGTAATGTTGTGTGGAAAATTCGATCGAATGACGAAAAGCGTATGGTTAGTATGAGCAATGTTCGAGTCATTAACCAAGGATCGATACGGTAGACTAAGGGGTTGACATCATCCACGTGGAAGGTATTGCTACAAAACACAAGTCTCTAGATGTCGAAAAGAGAGGTGAGCCAGCTTGTTGAATTATAATTCATCGATCACGACCAAGTCCCGAAAGGTCCACTTGTGCTGCGCGACATCAACGACCGGGTCCCAGGAGAATCTTATAATTTAATCATCCACACGCATATACATACTCATAGTGCGCTTTGTTTTTCGGGGTGGATATGATACTAGATATGCAGCTCCCAGCTACTGGCTAGGATACCACGCTGTCGAGGAGCCCTGTGTGTTCGTCCATTGCCAGGGGCTTGGTGCTCGACTCGAGCTGACTAGAACAAAACGGTAACGGCTTGTGAAAGGGTGACTAGAGTATCGAGGCCAATCAAATGACAATATGCGGAGTGAGAATAGTTTTGTGCCAGCACGGACATGATGAACAGGGATGGACGCCCGCTAGAGAAATATCCATACATGCAAGCATGTAAGAAGCCAGGGGGCTTATGCTTTGGCCTGTGTGTAGGGTCATCGAGAGATGATATTCCATCTAGACTCTCTCTGTTGACTACTAGACCCGTGGAGCTTGTATCACACAGTACCCATGGATGTGGCATAGGTAGGTTTAAGTGTTTAGCTCGAACTTGCCCCAACTTGGCTTCAGCTTCGGGGTAGCTTGGCAAACCCCAGAGCTTGTGGATAATAGCCGAAACGCATCAAAGCCCTTAGCCTCTTAGTCCACTTGTTACCCCAGCTTGGCAGGCATGGTTGGCACATCAAGTGACAAGCGACAGGCGTGAAGGAACCGATGAGGCTATTGTTGATAGTTGCCTCTCGTCATCCGTCATCAACCATGGCTCACTAGAGTCAGATCATAGTACTAAGTTGTTAGGTACCTAGGTAGATAGGTAGGCATACTGGCTGAATTGGTAAAGATCCCGCGTGGGCCAGGCAAGCCACATTGATATATGGCGTACAAATGTAGGTAGTAATTCAAACAGCTACTAGGTACTGAATAAATCGGTCTGCCATTGGAAGCTGATGATAAGCTGTACTTTGGACGTGTAACCCAAGTAAGACATTTGACTGGAGAAACGCTAGACGGACGAGTGCGTTTCAAACATACTGTCGTCACGAACCCTTTCTCATTTAGAAGGTCATGTCGCGATCGCTGTGACAATGCAGAACAGCCGCAGTGGTAACGGATTCTAAAGCTGTTCATTGGAGTAGTGAAAGGGTGATAAGTGATATGGTAAGAAATAGGATGTGGAGTAATGAAAAATGCTGACGCAAATATGTAATAAGGTGAGATGAAAAGGCCATGAAAAGGTTTAAAAAAATGCATCTGGTAAGAAAAAGGCTGTTGTTAGCGAAGCTAATACGCTAAGCATACCTACATGTTGCACCGTACATAGTACATGCAAGTAAGCTAGAAATGTCAATTATGATAGATGCAAGTGGATTCAGTTCATCAATGATCAATCCTTCCTCCATTCCCAAAATACATAAACGTTAAGTAATGCGGCACGTGCTTATTAGAAAACGGGTACTAAAAGTGCTTAAAATGCTAAAATGTCGTGAAGCTTTATCAGCATCAAAAGATCCGTGCCAATCCCGTCAACCACGTTGTCGAAAATCCCGAAATCTCCATGTGGCGTTCGAATAGTTCTCTGCCAATTCTCTATACCCTGCAGCTGCTTACAGAGGTACACGGTACACTGTTATTCATGATTTCCACTCCCGAATCCGAATCATGACGGTTATTTGTCCCATCTCACAGTTACGCAGACACAACAGACTTGTCAGCTTCTTTCGTCTAATCAAGCTTTGAAGTTATATAGTCTTCACACCACACTTTACCAATCTGGAGTATTTCAGATCAGATCAGATCAAACTTATTAACTGATCTACCTAAATCACTTCTCTCCACGGATAACTCACTCAGCCATTGAGGGGGAAAGCGTTACACCGCTTCCAGCTGCTTGAAGCCCATCAGCTTACATACTTCCCGGAGCTACCGTCTCTCCAACGAAGGCTTCTCCGTGTTTTCTCTGCGGGCCACCGAGCTTCACCAGGCTGGCTGCGCCTCGACTCGCGCTGAATCGATAACTTAGCTCATCATGATATCCCGGTCGTACCTATGCGCTTGGAAGCAGAAGAGTGTTGGTTGGCTATCTACTGTTGGTCACTTGGGAGTTTGATAACGGAACAAAATGTTCTAGTTCAATCAATCACTCGTTCCATAATGACACCCACCTAATCTCTTACGGGTAAATATTTTCAATGGGCGCAGCCAACCGGAGTATCAACAAACGTCGGCACTTACCCTTCACAATGCATTACCGAACTGTTGTGCAACAATTTCTCCTGTCTCATGCACCATGCCATCGCAACGCTGCTGGAGTAGCGTTCAAATTTTTAAAATTGCAAAACCGGTTACTTCTTGAAACTAAGGTTGTCGACTGATTTTTAGTAGAGTACGTATCGAGGGGATTGAGGTCTCGTTTGGTCTAGGGATTTACCTGATCCACGCTGCCTCATCGTCCCGAGATCTTCCAAGGAAAGACATATTCGGGAGGGTAAATTACCTGTCACCTTTCTTACACCGATGTCTAGAAACCCTGTGCAGAAGCTTGTCTAAGGAGATATTATGTACCAAAGAGAAAGTTCCTGCAAGCCCCTTACCGACGATAAGGTGCATCCTTGCTACATTAGCATTCGAATAGTTCCGAAATCAAGTGGCCCCTCTTTCGGGGTCATAGTCTAACGTGGGATCCGGGGAAGCAATCGGATGTCTTCGACGTCCAACCGCCAAGCAGGTAGGCCCTACATATATTTCAACGTCTCCAATGTCAAAGCGTATGCACGAAGTCTTTGCTCCCTTTACGAAAGCAGTATAAGGGCCGCATCGGGCACCGCACGTTCATTTCAATATCGCTACAATAGAAAGTCACAATGATTAAAGTTATATAAGGCAGTGAGATAAAGGTACCTAACCATATCCTGCATCGAAGCCATAGAAAGAAGCAGGTCGATCAAATTTTGGGATTTTCCAGAGCCTCATGTTCTTCTAGAATCCACTTAGAATACCACAAAAGTTGGACGAATCCTTCGCGTCCAGGCCAATGCAACACTAATCGACGACAGTTGAAATGATCGAGTCTTGATAACGGCAAGATATATAGATTTGCTGAAATCTATCAATAAGTAGTTCTTTGAATATAACTACCTAGGTATCTATCAAATGATCGCGTTAAGAATTCCAAGGTTTAGGTATCTAAATAGCCAAGCAGCTACTCTAAGCCCATTATCTATGCCTTTGACTAGGAGGGAGAAGTCGAAGAAGCGAACGGGTACATAATGAATACTAAACTCACCCACATGCCTCGAACCTGACAATTGGTGTGAGGTTATATCAAAGGCATCTAAATTGAATAGATTATACCGGCTATCTCGATGCTTCTTTAGGACCTAGAAAGATATAAGATTTCTTTCACCGCCCCTCCCCTTATCAACGTTGAAACTAGGTCTCACGGGAGAGCATCGCGGAAATTCACAAAGGCTCGCGGCTTTTAGCAACTGACACATGTGTCAGTTGCTATTCGCGTGTTCAATCAAGACTCATCTGCTCTTCACACCCGCCATTGTCGACGTCGGGGACTCTGAGAACGGTTGCATGACTATCGACGAGTTCTTTCCGACTGCCTAGGATTTTCTTTGTAGAAACACTTCAATAAGACGATTCAGATATCCTTGCCATAGAAACCTTCTAGATTCCGCAATTGCCACGAGATCGGATTCTGATGGATGATCTTCGTAACCCGCGGGAAAGCTCATCACTTTATCCACGATGGCTTCTTCCTTTGTTTTCTAGAACGTCCCGACTGGTCTCATAACGCCAATGTGGCTATAGCAACCTCCTTTCAGTTGCCAGGGCCGGCGAAGGTTTAAGATGGAGAAAGCTCCCTTTAAGGAGTTTCCAGGCTTCCTTCGGCCTCCTGAGGTCCTACGGCATCAATATATCCCTTGCTAGAACCCCCTCAATGACACTAAAGAATTTGAATATCTGTAGAGCTCACGTTAGTAGTCAGGTAGCACGGGGGAAAGATCGCGATTAGCATAGAGGAACCACCAGGCGCTATGTCAAGGAAAAAGAACAGAGCCCGGCGTCCGAAAACCCATGCCAACAATAGATGGGGACCACGAACCGTAGGTTTCGACGGCGACCATCCTATGCATGGCGTCGATCCGTCCCCGACGAAGAACCAGCAACCGCCTAATAATTGGAGAGGAGGCAAGAACAAGACCTTCCCAGCCCGCGGCCGAGGCGCACAACAATTCCACAACAGCAACAACCGCCCCCCGGCTTCTGCTCCTCGCGGCGGCCAGGCGCATAGGAACAACAACCCCAACCAGAACCCGAATAATAAACGCAAGCGCCGCAACAACAACAACAACAACAACACGCCCAGCGTCTCCTCCGACATGACCTCCGACATCGACATACTCCTGACCACGCCGCCCCCGCTCCCCTTCGCGCCCTTCGCGTCGACCTCGCCCTTCTCCCAAATCACCGCCACCAGTGCCATCAACAACGACAGCGGCAGCAACGGGTTCGGGCTCGGAAGCACCACGCGCTTCTGCACGGAGTGCAGCGCGGTGCGGCGCGCGAACCTGCGCTTCCGCAACTGGGCGGCGCGGGCCCTGCGCGCGTGCGGCGAGCGCTTCCGCGAGTGGGCCGACGACGCGGGCGTCGGCTTCGAGAGCGCCGACGAGATGGACTGGCAGCCCGAGCCCGTGATCCGGGTCCTGCTCGTGCGGGCCTCTTCTCCCCACCCCTATTCCAACCCTCCCCCTCCCCCTTATTCCTATCCCAAGCCCGGTTTCGGTGCCGGGACCGGAATATCGCAAGTTGGTGGTGCGGCGGACAGGCACCAGGAGCAGTGTCTGGAGTACACGGAGTACCTACAGCAACACGGCGTCAACACGGGGACAGGGACGGGAGTAGGAGTAGGGGTAGGGGTAGGGGTAGGGGGCAGATGGGGCATAAGTCAAGACCCCAAACCCGGGCCCTGGCCCTGGCCACCATTTAGCTGGAGCGACCCCGACCACAACCACAACCACACCAATATATCCGTGTGGCCCGTCCGCGTGCCCTCGATCGGGCTACCGACGGTCCCGGCGGGGATGGAGGATGTGCCGTTGCCCAATAGCAGCACCACCAACACCCCCAACACCACAGCAGGCGAGCCGATGCCAGTCTCCGGCTTCGGCTTGCTCGGGGTCGGGGAGACGGGCTGCGCGGGCTGCGGCGCTGGCGAAGGCGCGGGCTACGCGTGGGCCAACACGAGCGGAGAGCAGCCCTCGATCCCGGCCCGGGTGCCGCCGCAGGCGCCCACGGTGACGAGCACGTGCGGGCCGACGAGGGTGGGGGTGCCGTCGGGGAGAGGCGAGGGTTTCTTGGCGTGTGGGCGGACGGCGTTGAGGAATCTGGATGGTCTTTAATAGGTTGGTAAGAATAGGGGAGGTAAAGAATCGGAAGATGAGTAGAAGGGCGTGTTCGCAGCCCGGCTTAGATCGTCGGAAGCGAGGGAAGATTCGAGATATGGATGCTTGCAGCTGGTTGTCTAAGTGTGCCTTTTACCTGGAATGGTGAGGCATCCTGGTAGTCGAAGGGACTACATCGTTGGGGAAGACCTACGCGGTATCTAGGTATGTACCTAGATAGGGAAACAAGTAAATAGCTATCCTACCTCTAGGCTCTATCAAGGGGTAGCAGGGGTAGGATTGTTAAACATCTACAAAGATGGGCTTGGAATCGGGACGAATAAGTGTAAAAAAATAGATTCTCGTGATATTGTGATATGATTAAGATGTCACTAGTCGCACAGGCAATTTTTGTTTATCAGATGAAATAGACGAATGCGCGGACCAAATTGCCTATGTGGTATTGACCAGATACTTGTCCCTAACGGAACTATACACAATCGAATTAGCAAGAAACCCACCCCCATAACGCCTAGTCGCCGTTGCCTTTTGGGAATAACTCCTTCCCGTGAACCATGTGGATCGTGATCGTGATCGTGATCGTCACACCAAGATTGTCATCTTAACACAAGACAGGTTGCCTTCTAACCTGTAAGGTGCTTATTTCGCCTCTTGGTATTGTCCAATCACGATACAGTGGTCTCGCTCGTAGGGTTCTAAAAATATTTGTTAGTACTGAGTAGTTGAAAGAGGAAGGGGGGTATCGTACCTAGTGTCAGTTGCTCCTGGGGCTTGATACGTTCAGCTCTCAGCTTCTGGACTTCTTGCGCGAAGACTGCTTCCGGAGCAGCTGTGCTGTCAATGCAGTTTGCCTTAATAGAGATAACTACACCACCGCCAACCTTCAGGAACATGTGGGCGTTGAGGGCAACGATACGAGCCTGATCAGGTTGGGCAACGTCGGCGAAGATGCAGTCGACCATGGGTACGAGCATGCGGTACTTCATAGGGTGTCGAGCATCCTCGACAATGGGGATGACATTGGTTCGGTTTTGAGCCATGTTAACCAAGTCTCGGCCAGATCGGTGGGAGAACTCGACGGCGTAGACGTTTCCAGTAGGACCAACGATGTCGGAAACGTGAGAAACCGAGGTTCCAGAGGCAGCACCCAGGTACAGGACCTTAGAGCCCGGCTTCATGTAGATGTTGTCAATACCTCCAATGATACCGGCCGCCAACTTGCTTCGGAAGGGATTCCAAATTCGGTATTCGACCTTAGTGGTGATAGGAGCGCCATCCTCTCCTTTGGTAGATGTATCAACCGAAACACGCTTCTCGCCATAGACTTCGAGACCAGGAGCGACGCTTCGGGTGAGCAAATGATCTTCCTTGCCCCGCGAGACAAACACACCCTCATGACGGTGGGGTTCCTTAAGCAAATTCATTAGCTAAATGTGAAGACAAGAGAGGGGTTTTGGTGATTCACTTACGACGACGACTCTTGCACCACCCCTTGCGCCGCCTCGTGCGCCTCCTCGTGGACCACCACGAGGAGCTCCACGTCCACGGCCACCGAAACCACCTCGGTCACCAAAGCCACCACGACCACCAGGGCCACCTCGTCCACCTCGCGCGCCGCCTACAATTCAGGTTAACACTCCAAATTCTATATAGATTAGTTCCACAGATTCAACTCACCTCGAGGGCCTCCACGACCACCTCCTCGTCCACCGAAACCACCTCGATCGCCGCCGAAGCCACCACCTCGGCCGCCACCGCCTCTACCTCTCGGTGTGAAACCCATCTTTGAATAGGATTGTTGTTTGAGAATGAATTGTCAGTATTTGCGACGTATTGTGATCGCGTCCTTTGTCGCGTTAAGGCTTTGGCGAACGACAATTGAAAGAAATTTGATGTCGAGTGTTAAGCTTCGGCAACGAAAATTCCTTCGTCAAGCTTCAGAAAGAAAAAAAAAATTTCGGAGCTACCTCGATATCCACTTGGAGTGCATTGAGAAAGTTGCATGGTCCGAGCTCCCAAGGGCCGAAGATTCACCGTGAAAAGTTGATAAAATCCATTATCGATAAGGGAGAGCGTTTGATCCAAGTGGGTCCTTTTTGTAAGAAACTTGAGACCCAGTACGTACCGCACAGGGTCGGTAAGCGAGGCCACAACTTAACATTTTCCACAATTTGAACTTTCCCCAACTTGAACTTCGCGAAATTCTTCAATTCAAACAACGACATCGAGTCCATCTTTCTACTTCAACACAACACAGCAGCAAAGATGGTATGTATAAGATTCCTATCTAAATAACATATTCGATATCTCCTTAATTCCGCGACGATTATGATATTTATGATATTGTTCCACAACTCGAAATCAATCATGTCGATGCCTTTCGACTTCGCATTCCGTTATAAATATCATGGATAGATTTGGGATAAGGCAATTGTAACTAACAACAATATTTCTTTAGGTTCGATACGCTGCCACTGAGATCGACTCCGCGAAGTCGGCCCGCGCCCGCGGCGCTTACCTTCGAGTTTCTTTCAAGAACACCCGAGAGACTGCCCAAGCTATCAACGGCTGGAAGTTGACCCGCGCTGTCAAGTTCCTCGAGAACGTGCAGGAGAAGACCGAGGCTGTCCCCATGCGACGATACGCTGGCAGCACTGGCCGAACCGCCCAAGGTACGAACCCTCTGCTCGGAACTTCATGGGATTGGTGGGGAAAATAAAATATTGATGGAACTCGTTCTATGGTCACGAGGGTTACGATAAACAGGCAGGCTAACATATTTAATGTGAACAGGCAAGCAGTTCGGTGTCTCTAAGGCTCGATGGCCCGTAAAGTCGGCCGAGTTCCTTCTCGGTCTCCTCAGAAACGCTGAGTCCAACGCCGATGCCAAGGGTCTCGACACCAGCAACTTGATCGTCAAGCACATCCAAGTCAACCAGGCCCCTAAGCAGCGAAGACGAACTTACCGAGCCCACGGTCGTGTATGTCACTAACAATTCCAATAATTATAAAACTCCGAGTCCGCTAATGAGTCTTATAGATCAACCCCTACATGTCGAACCCGTGCCACGTCGAGCTTATCCTGACCGAGGGCGAGGAGGTTGTTCAGAAGTCGGAGGCGGTTGCTGGACGTGAGGCAGCACACCTGAGCTCCCGACAACGCGGTGCTCGTATCCGCCAGGCCATCACTGCCTCGTAAATTCTCTCCGCAAGGGAAGGGGCAAAGGATGTGACGATTAATGGAGAGGGTTCGGGGTTTTAGTTGCTTTTCACTCCAGGTGTCAAGGCGGTCGTAAAGCATGGGTCTAGGTTTCTGGCATGCAACTCGCGAATAAGATCTTCGCGATTCCCCAATACACAAAAAGTTACTGAACGTTTTTCTTTTGCGGTGCTCTTCTCACGACCAATTGCGATACCCCGAGGCTATGTTATCTGAACTACAACTAAACTTGATCCATGAGGTCTACATAGGCTCCTATACCACGTCCAACCTTGAAGGTACCTAATATTAGAGGGCCTTTAGAGGTAATAAGGCATGAATTTCAACTCCTAGATCTACGCAAGTTGCCCTATCCATTCCATCCCTTATTAAAGTGGCATACGGAGGCATACTAATTGGAGACATATTGTCCATATATATACGATATCATCCTCCTTATTACCTACCATATATGTCATCTATGTACATATTGACCTGCCCTTGAATTATAAGGAGTAAGTGCAGTCCACTATCACGCAGTCACTAATGTCAGATTCTCATAATATTGCGATAAGTACTCTCAATTAGGCATAAAGCCACACAGCCGGTAAAGGCGCGAACTAAGGTACATCGCGTTGCACTCAATCGTGCAGACAAGGGGAAGGGAGCAGAACGAGTCTGTTCCATCCAGGCTCATCGCCTCACAAGCCAGGCTTGATGTAATGCATCTCGTCTAATCATACAAATGTGCAATCCATCGCCCTTCATAGGCCTGCTCCAAATTCATTGCCGTGAAAGTTCTCCTGCTAACGTTCTCAGGGAACGGGGAGACGTAGCAGAGGGGCGCAATGACTGTGAATGTGTGGTGGTAGGGTAGGGAAATCAACGCGTCGTACTGCGAGTCCGGCGTCCAGTGGTGAACAGATAGTGTACAAAACGTCAAAAAGTCGACAATGTGAAAGAAGGGGGTATCATCGCCGCAGCCCTGGTAATGGGCACTCGTAAACTCCATACGCCGCCCGATGCACATGCAGCGATGCTGAGAAAAGGGACAAGGCGACCACGTATATCGTGGTCTACAAAGAGGAAAATAATGCCACTAGAAAAAGGTGGCGGCCTAAGCCTGGGGACCTTTGAATCTTGATAGGTAGGTCCGTCGTGGGTTCCATGTAGCTCAGAGCTAACCACCAGGTACGGCTTGGAAATCATGTAGGTTCACCGTATATCCTGTTTCGATACCGGACATCAAGAGATCTAAACCAGCTATGTCGTTGTAGCCCTGCTCGAAATCAGAGGTATCGAAGCTATATTCAACCGTCTCTTCATCAGGATTCACCCTCGGAGAGTTCGGGTCGCGCTCAATCGTGCCAGAGAATCGGCCCAGACCAGGGAAGAACATGCCGTCGAATAGGGCGGCGTTGATCACGACGTCTTCGTACACGCCCTTCCATCCCTGCTTGAACCCCCAGATCTGCTGCATGACCGTCATCTCGACGGGATCGAACCTGTCGCGGACCTTGGCCAGATGTCTGTCGGTGGAGATCTGTAGGAACTGGCCCAGCTCGGTTCGCTTCGGGCTAAACCAGCCTTCAAACTGGTTTTTTCTCCTGGAGAGCGCCGACGTCAACTTGAGATGCTCAAAACGTCGGTCCGAGATGAACCGCCAGTCGACCACGTCGACGTAGCCGCAGGACTTGAAGACGAGCTTGCGGATCTTGCCCTCCTTGCTGACGCGATACGGAGGGTATGTGCCCAACCGCTCGGCGAGGTGCTCGCTTATGGTCTTGACCGGCGATAGCATGTCGATGACACTTGACCAAGATAAAGGGTAGGGGGCTCGGAGGAGGTAGCCGGGTACGCCATTTTCATCGCCAATCTGAATCTCAGGGACTTCTAGGTCCCGGTCTACCATGTGTTCTCGAAGGATCGGAGGGCCACTGAGTGAGACCGTCTCCAGCTCAAGCGATTCGAGAGAATATTCCCGAGCCATGCCGTCCATAAGGCGGTAAAACACGTTGGGTGCAAACCAGCAATTCTTCAATGACAGATGGGTGATGAACGGCAGGTACATCAGGTTCTCGTCACTCGAGTCTATCACCATCTGGTGCTTTCGGAGGAATGGCGCCGGGAGAACATATTTTCCCCTCTGCATGATTCCAGGGGCGAACTCTCCGCCGCAGTGCCACTCAAAATGGAGGCGCTTGATGTGCGGCTGCGTGCCAATGTAATTCTCGAGCAAGTCCAAGACCAGGGGCATAGCATCTGTAGGATATACCTGTCTGACTTCTGTCTCATACGGGTTCTTCTGCTTCACGCATCTCCAGTCTGGAATAACGCCTAGGGCCACCTCCTGCACTTGGGGCAAAGAGGACCAGAATTCGTGGCGGCGCAGGTTGTGCAGATGAAAGCTCGGAATACGTGCGATGTTCAACTTGGTAAGCCGCTCAAACTTAGCGCTGTTGTGAAGTGTTGCAACCAGAAATGATTGTATCATGGCTTGCTGTGCAGATAGATGCTTGAAGATGAGCCACTTCTGCGAATCAGTCAGCTGATCCGGCTGCAGGCGGATCGCGTCGTTGACCACGCTAGGACGAGTAACCGGGTGCGTATAGCGACTCTCGGGGAGAGGAGCTCTCTTTCGCTCCTCGCGCAGTAGCTCCTCGCGGGTAGTACCTTCGTACGCGGCAAGCTTCTCAATCATTCCCGCGACGTCTGTGGGCTTCACTCCAGCGGCTATCATCTTACGCTTCAACACTTCTGCCTGATACGGAGTGTCGAATCTGACCTCGAGAGCCTGGGTGTCCTTGGTCTTTCGAGCGCCGTTGTGGTTACTGAATACGGACAGTCTTCCCGGGGGTTGGTATCCGTTCACATCAGGTCCGGAAAGATGACCTAAGCCCCCATCACAAGAGAGCGCCAGTTCTCGAACATCGGTAGCTTTGCTCATGAGACGAAAAACGCCCTGGCACTTCTCCAATGACTCCGTCACCTTCTCTAAGCTCGTCTGAGACTGGTAAACGCCGCTCTGCGGGACGGGCCATCTGTACAGGCCCCAATCGCGGATGTTGATCTCTTCCAACTCGTCAACAACTGGGCTAGCCAGGTCAGACTCGGTCACCTCAAGAGCGAGTCCGAGGCGGCGGATATCGGTGCCGAGGTATTTGAAGGCGGACGAATCCAGGAGGCTCTCGGTAATATCAATAGAAGATACATTGCTGCAAAGGCCTGTGCCGTAGCCGAACTTCATGCTCTGTTCTGGGCCGAAACTGATGACCATCTGCTTCATAAAAACGCATACGATCTTCATGTTGAATTCTCTGCTGACGAGACGCATGGCTCCAAGGTCCTTGCGGTCAGGCAAATCCCGCGCGATCTCCCAGAAGATCTCAACAGGCACATAGTTAGAGGGCCAGCCGGGGCGGCCTGTTTAAGAATGTCAGTGAAGGTGTATCATCCAGCAGTACCAATATACGCATGAAGGGATATCGTATCTCCTTAACTGGCATCTTACTACAAACGCCATTGAATGCAAGGTCTTATGGTCTGGGAATATACTTTCACCGGCGAGGAATAGTATCAGACCAGGTGAACTTGTATTCAGTAGCGTTTGTAGTAAGTTGCTGGTTATGGAGATAGAATTAAAAACACCTGAGGTCGGCAAACAATGATGTGAAAACCTCAGGTACGCGAACTACAACACAAATGTAGGAAATGCTCTAAGACGGCAAAGTGACGAGTAGAAGGGAAGGGGACGAGTAGAAGGGAAAGGCACGAGTAGAAGGGAAAGTCACGAGCAGAAGGGAAAGAGGCAAGTGTGTAAGTAGGTGCCTAGGTAGTGAACTGAAAAAGAAAATGCCTGGAATAATGAGAGGATGGAACTTGCTTACCTGATTTAGGCGGACGTTGCATTTCCATGATGCCAGAAGATTAACACGGTTGTTATGCTAGGCAGCGTTTGGAGGTGAAGCAAGTGAGCGAGCTTGACAAGCGACAGGTAGTACCTAAGGTAGCTGCCTTGTTTCTTTCCTTCTCGTTCGAGATGTGGAAAGTATGTGTTGTAATAAAAGCAGGTGTGAGGTACGAGTGTGAAGGTGTAGAAGAAAAAAAGCGAAGGTAGTAAGAACGAGAGAAAGGGTGGTTCTTTGAAGGTGTGCTGACGATTCTTGCCTGCTAGAAAGTTTAGTAGGATGGACAGGTCAGCTACCTAGTAAGTGTACGAGGTAAGTTAGGTTGTTGTTGTAGTATTTTCGTAGCCCTAGGGTTGCCTTGTTTAGGTGATGTCTTGTAAGGTACTTGTAGGTATGTACGATACCCACCGAAGAGTGAAGGCTAAGGGGATAGGAAGGAAAAGATGAAAAGTTGAAAAGTTAAGAAATAAATTACAGGCCATACAATTTTCTTAAATAGAAAACACCAAGGAATCGCCAACTAGACGTTTTCACGATCCTGTGCTGTATTAGGAATAGCTAAGTCGAGAGGGAACATACCGATTTTGTCAAAGTAAAAACGACCACCGCCTACTTTGATGCTTTTCTTGTTGATACTGTTACCGAGAATATCACACATAGATTGGATATCCAGGCACATGTAGTACTTACACGTATTTGGCTATTTGGTAAGTTCAATGTGGTGAACTTGGTGTGTTTCGGTGTGAAGTATGTAGACACCTAGGTATGGATAAGACGGCTGCTAAACTAGAAGGGATTTAGAAAGATAGGTACCTACATATCTACATACCTGGAGTACCTATGTACGTATGCTACTAGGTAGGCACATGGACAAGAAAAGAAATCGAAAAGTTTTCAATAGCACTGAATTTGCCCGCCCTTCAACCCACTCGAGACAGATAAACAATATTATCCGTAGAACACCTAGGTAAGTACCAAAGTAACTGACCCGTATTGTCTATCTGACGTTGGTTAGCATTAGACAGTTCTATCCTAAACACTACCTAGGTAGGTGTCTAGATGCTCAGTGGTATACAATCAGCCTCAAGCTTGGCTTGCATTGAAGGATCTAGCCTGGATGATATGGGACGAATATAACTCCCATCTGCCACTTCTGAGTAGCACAAATACGTCATTACCCCATATCTTGCTACCTAGCTAGGTACCCAGTAGGTCGTATGATTTGAACAGGAAACTGGCCTTAGTGCTTTGACTGCTAAGTGAGGCTTAAAGCTCAAAGGTAACGTCGGGGCAATCCTAGCCAGCAGCAGTGCGAGAGAACGCTGAATATGCCGTCCTGCTTATTTCTGAGATGGATATCTACAGGATATAATTTTTATCGCCCTGCCTTAGGTAGGTACTTAGGTAGGTAGGTATGAATTGAGATTCCAACACTGGAACCCGCCTTTCCCTCTCTCCCTCAACCTAGAGACTGTAGTTAAATTATCTGGTTGGCCGGGAATAATAGTAACATTTTCTTAACCTGTGCCCTGTAGGGATCTATGATGTGAATGCCAAGTTACTTTTGGTTATCGTCGGATGTAGTCATTAAGCTTTTGTGTATCCAGCACTTCTTTGTGTAGTGGGATGGCTGGGCGCCCTCGCCAATAATCACGACTCGCTTCTCATAGCAGTGAAACTTTTCATTTGAATCCGTATTATAAGAATTTGACGGAATGACCTATTCATTGTTGCTTTGCTAGAGGTGTCATTGAGTCTCGGCGGTTGGGTGAGCACACAAGTCCCTTGTCTATGCCGTGGTGTCATAATATGCTAGTCTCCGGGGAAACCCAAAGGGTTGAATTGACCACATATGGCTAGGCATTGTCATCATTCTTTCGGGGCTCCTAAAATTAAGCTTAACAGCATCTAGCATGATAGGGGGGACATTGGTGGGACGGATGAGTCACCATACTATTATCTCTTGTTCGTGGCTCAATTGCCCTATGCTATCCTTCTAGCAGTGTCCTTAATCGCAGATGTATTTCATTCCTAGGTAGTCGGCTATTATGACGATCACTAACACGTGGCAGCGGAAGGATATGTGTTGTCGCAGCATTCGTATGAAAATTCGACGGTGTTGAAACGAGCTTGGTTAGTGTCGAAACCATGAAGACACCGAGCACTCATCCCACGAGTTGACAGTTAGCAAGGCACGCCTTCATATATGACTTTCCGATGTTCGGGCAAGCCGAGCGCCATCACATCTGTCAAACCCGCCTTGCACTCTGGTCGGGCGTAGCAATAAATTGCCTAGTCGACTTGGCCCTCCCTGGAAGCTGGGGGCTGCCGAGGCAAAGTTCCCGGCGCCCACGAGCACTGCAGCTCGGGACTGCCAACGAGCATTGCCGCGCGCGTACCTTGCAGGAACCGCTTTCGTTGATGAAACCTCAACCAGCTCTAGCCTGGGTTTGGGTAGTTTAGAGGCATTTGCGGCATCGTATAAACCTCCCATACGGCCACACGGCCACACATCTTTTCCCCCACACACCGTGGTGAGGCGCGACGTTGCGGCCTAACACACCTCCAGGGCTGAGCTAGGTACGTGACAGCAACCCTTTCCGTGGCCCGACTTAAACCCTTTTCGAACTTTCCCAATCACGAATTTCTGAAGAGCCGAATTTTCCGATTCGACCCCCCACCAGTCATTTTCTTGCATCTTTGTTTTGCGTCTCTGTCGTACAGACTCTAGGGGGGCGTGGTGCTAGCGTCTACCTTAGCTATAATTGCTCTTCGTCTGAGACATCCATTACACGTGTGGGCTGGTGAAGAGGTAGAGGACAACATATTATACATACCTAGGTATACATACATGTCTTAGATTTTAGTCCCGGTCGTAACCCTCCACTAGGGGATGCAGGCTCCGGGTTCCGTCTGGCGAAATGAACGTATTGTGTTATGCCGCGACCCCCCTCGAGAGGAGTCATTCCGGCCCTAGCACCATATGACCTATGTCTAGCGAGTAGCTCGAGCCGGATTGGAGGAATATAATGGGTAGGGAAATCCTGCGGTTCTTGGCGCTGCCGTTCGGGAGCTATGGCTTGACACGGAGCAGTCGCGAAAAGAGTCGGGCTGCAGCGTTGTCTTCTCAAACGAAACGGCCGATTACCTACCCCTAGGCATGCTTCTTACGGTAGGCCGGCTGACCGACCATCTACCACCTGGGTATAATAGGACGAAGTAAGAGTTTCTCGCTTCTACCTTGGAAATTATAGCACTTTGACGTTTCTCAGCCTACCACCTTAACCTACCTAGGTAACATGTTTGGCTGCCCTCCATGCTAATAGACTTATTTTTGATTTGCTGAGCTTTGCCTGGGAGATTAATGTTAATGCAACTGTTCTAGTGTACGACGTGAACACCACATATGATATTTCGAGGTACCCCTTAAAAAAGATACAAACGTTTGCTACCTACATGTGTATGATCGGTAAACGATGTGATTGTGTCTCGGTAATACATTGTTTCCTGTCCCCCGCACCTAAATAATTGGTGGAGAGAAAAGGTATTGGTGGAATACCTTACCCAAGCGGCTTGACTCCGGCCGATACATTGCTAATTCTATACCTGCGAAGGTAGGTAAGGTCACGTAACACATTAGGTGCTGTATCCGAGTGGGACGGCCCGTCGAACTAGTTGATTTTAGTTTAGTCTAGTCTCACTATAACGGACCTACATATACGATATTAGTAGATGATGCATGTATTTAGGGAGGAAGGTAGATATTTAGGGAGGAAGGTAGATAGATAATGTTTGTATTGCAAAGCTTGAAAAGCCGGCACATTACGATAATCATCCCATCCGGAAAGGATGACAAGCTTCGTGATGACTACCCTGCTCAGAGCAATATCGTTCTGGGCCGATGAGCTTCAGTGTATAACCCCACGTCCTCAAAGTTGTACAACCAGATTCCCTCGGCAAACTAGGACTGATACCTAGATAAAAAACCAGGAATAAAAAAACAAAGTAATCTAGCCTCAGCTATACCCATTCCAATGACTTAAACTCCATACAGGTATAAAATCGCAAATGGGGTATATAAGTCCGTAAATCAATCTTTCCCAACGCAGTTCGCTGCCTGATTGCGTTCCGCGAAATCAAGATCCGACCTGACCAAGCCTTGAAATAACAAAGTTAATGAAGCCAAAAGTACCCATTGGCGGCTGTATACCAATTCTTTGGGGTTGATAATGTAATATAGCAAAAAAAAACAGCAGTGCCTTAACTCCAAGCTTCTTCGACATCCCAAAGTCTCATGTGATCTAACTGGTGAGAGTCGGAATAGCATCTCGAAGGTAGATCCGGTCTTGCGTTAATAGAGGCTGAGCTGCGATCTTCATAGACACCTTCGAATTGAGCTGGTGGCAGATTGGCAGCCTGATCTTTCCACCACGAGTGAAGGACATCTTGTTGCCATCTGTCAACATTGAGAACTTTCAAGCGGGAATGGAAGGTAGACCACAGGAGCTCGGCTTCCATAGACGATAGATGAAGTTTGTGAAGCAACCAACGGTTGATATAGCCCCTTTTATCCCCGTCACCGTCACCGTCCCCGGTTTCCTTGAGTAGCGAATGGATGTTGACCTCACGCGCTGCATTGTCGATGTGCTTTTGGCGGGATGGCAGCCCCGGGGGTAGTGATATGGCTATTCGGAGTGACTGTTGGGCGGTCATCGGGAAACTCTCCAGTAGGTAAGAGGGGTTAGACAGCAGCTTTGGGAACACAGGATGTGCCAACGTTTTGGATTGTCCTCTTGGCGGTTTATCAAATAATTCATCTCCTAGGTAAATCTCGTCTGCATACACGGGATTAAATCCGAACCCTTCTTGTTGAAAGGGAGTGTTGAGGGGAATGACTCGTTTCTCACGGCACTCCTTCTCTAATCGCATGGCTTCCCTGGTAAACCGATCAATGTCGAAAAGGGCTTCCTGCTCCAGTCTGTCGTAGTCCCGTAGCATTTCTATGTCGTCTTGTGACATGACCCCCAATCGCTTAAGTTCGAGGGCTCGATTCTTCCCGGCCTCACCGTAGCTTTCTAATAATTCGATACTTTCGGGAGACAACAGATGAGATTTTCCTGCACTCAGGGCTTTCCTTTTCATTTGGGTGTTCACCAAAAGCTCCCTGGACAGCTGGATATTTCGAGATGCTTCACGAAGTTCCTCGAATAGAGGATGGATATCTACCGGGCGATCACCAGTAATTCCTCGCAGCATTGAATTCTCCGAAACCTGAGAACAATTGTCATCGTCAGATTCATCGTCGGATGCAGCACTATCTATGCCCGCGGCAGCGGTATAGAATCTTTGTTCTTCCCATTCCAGCTCGTCCTCGCCATGTTGAAGTTCGTCCAACATATCGTCAAAGCGTTGCTCAGCCTCCTGACATCTAAGTTGGGCATCTCGCATATCCTTAAAGAACCTATCTAGCCCCGGATTATTGGGAAGGAGACCCTGTACGACAGTCATGAATGCGAGAGTAGCGTCATCCTTAACATGACGCATTTCTTGGACATGGGTCCGTTTTAGCTGAATACCATTAAATATTTCCCGTAGATTAGTTCTCTGATCTCTAAGTCTAGAGAAGTGACTTGTTAATCGCTGGAAGCTACGAGGAACGCGGCTAGACGCGTCATCCTGGTCGCTATCCTCATCGTCGTCAAAGCTGACTAATCCAGATTGGTCTTCATCGTCGCTCATTTCACTTTCCATGTCAAAGCCTTGCCAGACATGCGGTCTGAACCTGGGGTCTCCATTGGTAGTGATGCTTTTCCGTCCCGTTATGGTCTCATCGATGCCATGTGGTATTGGCTGTGTCTGCCGGCTTGGGGGTACGTAAAGAGGATTTGGTGGGTTTTGGGGATCTGGTGGGTGCTGGGCTCGGAGGGCATTAGAAATAAGCGACTCTCTTTGAGTCTGAGAATATTGCGGCGGTGACTTCACGCGTCGAAAGCGAGCAGGTGGTGACTGGGACTTGCTTGGAGTTTGCGGGCGATAAGCTAGGCCGGGCCCTTCGATAGCAGAAATAGTTGCTGCCAATTTATGTGGAAGACTCTTGGATATACTAGAAGACGAGTTTATAGAGGGGAGAACTGGGGGGAAATGCGGTCGGCGAGCGATACGGGCGTGAGAGGTGTTAGATGTGATAGACGAGTCATCGTCTTCGGAATCAGACCAGCCTTCAGATCCGGTAGTCAACGTTCGGGATAGTTCCAAGGGGATGTCCTCGGTAGACATAATGGAAGCTCGACTACTAGATTCGGTGGACGGACCGTATACGTCATGATGGCGGGCATGTTCGGAAGGGGAGGATTTGAAGCTTTCGGGAAGAGCCAAAGTATTATTTCTGGCCAGATTTACAAAGCGATGATCGACTGTAGTAGCCATTCAGGATGTGTTATTTGGGAACTCCGCAACTGCATCGTAAGTAAGGAAAATGGGTCGAAGTCAATAGTTTTTGAATAGTAAGAATGAAGACGAGGCTGGTGTTATTTTTCTATCTACCTAAGGTACCTAGGTAGGTAATGACAGATACTTGATAGGTGGTAAGCAGGTGACGCGGAAGTGATGCGAGACGATATTTTGATGCATTGATGCAGATGAATATAGGGCAAAAAAAGCACCAAGACTCGAGGTTAGTTGCACAAAAGTTTACCCCCGGCTGCCCTGTACCTCGCTGTAACTAAAGCAAGAACGCTACCCATTCATGGATTAGCGTTTAGTTTGGGTAAGGTTTGGGGGAATATTGTAAGCACGTGGCGCCTGATCGGAAACTTACTGTACCTTCCATATCCTAGTAAAAAAAAGAAAAAAAAGGACACCTACTGCACCTACCAGGCAGGAAGCATCTCCCGAGCTCCGTGCCCCCCGGCCTCGGTGAGACCCACCGCAAAAAGATTAAAATAATACCCTGAAGTGATCAATGTCTTTGTCCACATTATCTACATACCTAATATATGACTTCCGTACGTTAAGGTGGATTACTTATTATTACGTATCGTGTGTCCTTCCAAGTACATACATATACAGATTATGTGTGTATATAAAGAAATATACACCTAGGTCCTGCTCGGGAGCTGAATGGGTCTGATGGGTCAGCTCCAAACTCATCCATACGCTAGCAGAACACCTACATACATACCTATACCTACCTAAGGTACTGTTAGGTAGGTAGTACAGCTTCAAGAATCGTGGGCGAATATTTAGGATCTCGGATGTGGCCTCAAAAGTCAGCCCGACGACGCCTTTGACTCGCCCAAGGCAAAGGACTCCCCATGTCCGACGGTCAACACTGGTTGTCCACATACTTCTCATGTTTAGCAAGCTTATAGCAAAGTACACAAGATGATCAATACATTCAGAAGAGCCTCATCTTGTCATCCCACATGCATCTGGCTGAATCCTCACGTACCATCCTCCGGTCCTCGCACCCCTCAATAGGTCGGCGTCCGTGGGGTGTGTGGTTTGGAATATGGAGAAGGGATCCGTCGACGCACATGGGCGCATATGGGCTGCATTCGCTACATCGTTGGCTAGGCCGTTTGCGGCTGTTACAAGCCTACAGAACCCTACGAAACCCTACAGAACCCTACAACGTACAGAACGTACTATGCAGTAGTCTTAGTGGACATCATAAGCCCTCGCCAAGTGGCTGCCGCTTGATGGACCACGATTGATCTTCTGTTCCCTTTTGTCGGGTTGCAGAGGTTTAGAGCTGCCTCCCCCTTGTTCCCTTTCCCCCTTGTCCAAAAGCAAAATGGGACCCTTGAAGGACCCAGACTCCCGCTCACTCACACGCTCTCTACCTGTTTTTTACTCAACGGCAAAGTAACAAGAAAGCTCGAGCGAGAGAATAATGGGAGAAGAGAGAGGTGGGCCGAGTCTTCAGGGGGGAGTGAATTTTGGAATCTTTTTTTTACTCGAAAAAGTTGATAAGAACGCACCACACCCCCTCTCTACGTTTTCAACCATACCATTTCTAACCTTAGTAGCATCTTTTTCGAAATATTATTGTTGTTCATGTCGCTTTCCGTGGCGACAGCATGTCTCGCTTTTCTTCTGTGTTCCCGTCTATAATCATTGACCGCTAATTCAGCCCTTCTCGCCTTTGCTGCCTCTTTTGTCCGGCTTCGCCCGTATCTTCGGGTCCCATCCTCGACGAACTTTCACTTTTGAAGCCCTCCTCTCTTATCTGGGATCCTGGGAATCCTGGGGAGAATCTCATCCGTCAGCTATACCAACGCCGAGGTTGCAGCCACTACCATCCCCTCCGGTGATTGGCTGTTCACTCGAGCCTACATGATAGTCTCTTCCTACCTCCTAGCTAGGCCTTCAACTTCTAATTCTAGCTCCTCTACGATCCCTGACAAGTTCGTCTTCCCATTCCCACATTATCGGCGCCATTTGATTCCTCACGAGATCACTGCATCTCTTTTTGCCGCGAAGTTACCAGGGCCAATGACCTTTTACCTACTACATCACAAGGCATAAAGCGTGACCCCGAGCCGTCAAATTAGATAGATTGCTTGTCCCCCAGGAACATTTTGACCCGCGTTGGCGTAGTGTGCAGCAAAGTTGTCCCACACTCTTGGCCGCTCCGAGGTCTTCTCGACTAAAGCCGTCCTTATGACAGCTTAGGGATATCTTTAAAGACGAGGGAACGCACCCGTGGCAGAGCCGCATAACTGATTTAAGGCTCGGTCCGCTTCAGTTCTATTTGCTTACCTCACTTTGCTTGTGAATGCTACCGTTTCCGCGGTCTAAGCTCCGCGCGAGTTCCCTTCCCCGCCGGTACTCCTAATGAGAAAGATGGTTACAAAATGTCACGATGCACAAATCGAAACATAAGCAAAAGTCCTCGTCGCGCCCTTGGAGCGAACCCAAGTGGCACGACCAGTATCAGCAATGGTATATAGAGCGAGTAGGTCGGAACGGTACGTCTTTTAATACTCCGCAGATTCCGGCTGGCTCGTACTGACTAGCCATAATCAGGTACCATAGATTATGACTGGATTGGTCCAAACCTCCCCAATGCTCCCGATCAGAGTGTTCCACGGTCCGATCATGCCATTAATGGTTTAACGGAGCAGGTCCAGAACATAAATATCAACCAGGACGCCTATGACTCGAGTCAATTCGCCGACTATGGAGGTCAAAATACTGCCACTGTTGACCATGCTAGCTATACGCATGACGCTCACCAATCCCAGGATCCAGGTTATCTTGACCATGCACAACCACAGCCACAACACCACCACCACCATCACGACAAGGGAAAAGGAAAATCTCTTGGAGTTGGGCACATTGATCAATACGGTAATCCATCATATGGCAGCAACTTGACTGGGGTCGGTGATGAGTTACCAATGACAGCAGAGTATGGTCAGGGAACACATACCCAATGTGAGATATAACTGCTACCCATCAACATGAATGGGGCTAATAATTCTAGATCCTAACTCTGATTACGCGAATGTTGGTACTACTGCAGCTGGCTCGTCTGGATCGTCTGCCCATGTTGCGGAACCACATTTGAACGATTATGGGGCTGGAGAAAACCCCGCTGTCGACGCTGAATATGAAGAAGCCGTCCGTAGGAGTCGTGACGAATATTATGGGAATCACACGGATGGCGAGTCATCATCGTATTCTACGTCTTTAGCAGACGCAGGCACATCTTCCGCTTGGCCTACTGTTGTTGATCCTAATGCATATGAATTAAGTAAGTGCCCCATCGATCTTTGCCCCCCCGATGCTAATGCTTTCAAATAGACCCGCCGTTGGTAAATGGAGATGATATGCCAACGCCTCGCGGTGGCTCACCAATCATGGGGGGTCCAGTTCCGGCAGCACAGTCCTACCCTAACTATATTCAAGGGACCCCAGGAGAGGAAGAAGTGCTAGATAATCGTATGTATATCTCTACCCTTCCGAGTCTCCGTAATTTACTGAGGAATAGGTAGGATACAGGGTAGAGCACTCCGCAAGGTTCCAGCCAGGCGAGGTAGGTAACCCCAACTTTCCATATCTAACAAAAGCGCCAGACGCTAACTAAGCCAACTAGGTGTTCAAGATCCTGTGGTCAGAGCCTCTCGGTCAAGTCGGTCAAATAGGACCTGATGACCCGATTTCCGACGTCACGAAAAGAAGAACCGCAGCCGGTAGTAAATTCTATATCGGCTTTCGTCGGTTTATCATCGTGACTACGGACGAGAGTCACCACAGCACATGCGTGTAAGAAAGACCCTCAGCATTTTTTCACTGTACCATATTTAATAATAAGTATAGGCCAATCTTGACCTACGATCGAAGAGGGTGTCTAAAGAAAGGTGTGAGGCCTAACAAGCATGGGATTATCTATATGGCTGGGCACAAGCCGAGGCTTCTAAAGAATGAACCCGACCTCGGATTCGCCCCAGTTGCCCTTCAGGTCTATGCAGAGGGCGAGACACTCGCCAAGGAATCTAGGGTCAACTATTCTAAATTAGTCACTATCGAGCACAACGTCAAGGTCTTTTTCATCGGCTCGATCGCTCATGACGATTTCGATAATGTCCGCTACGCGGTTAACGAATGCTGGAACAAGAAATTGCACCGGTCATCAAGAAAGTCAAGGAGATAGGCCATCCTTGCCCTAACTATAATTCGACCTCCTTGTCACACACGTTCTTCCACGGCCGAAGGCCATCCACGGATGGCGTCGAAAGGCGCTCACCCTATATATATATATACGTTTATAAGATTTTACCCCATAGCTAAACTTCCTATCACTGGCGGTTATCGACCAGGGGACCGGGTAGTTTATTATCCTTCTCAACAAATCACGTTTTATTTCTAACGGCACACCGGCGCCACTACATCCCTAAGCGACCTTTGCACGTTATAGAGACCTGGAAAACAGCACACAGGTACGCAAGAACCAACGAGCATGAAGAGTTTGGCTTCATGCTTCAATTTTGAATACGAAAACTTCTTAGGTTCGGAGTAGCGTAAGGCATACAATCTGGTATACAGGACGGCCACCCAAAAAACAAAAGGACAAGAATGACGTACGAATTTTACCAATTATAACGACGATACGATTACATCTCCCACGAATAGCTGAGAAACGAATCGAGACACGATCTTTGATTACCTATCTTGGCTTACAACTTTTACTTTCCTTGTTGGCTTCGGCGTCTATCGTTCAACTAAATAGCTTATATGAACAACCATACAATCCTACTCTATTGCCATCTAGTAATTTACCTTCGAAAATATATAATACATGATTTTACCTATTAACTGTTCTCATGCCATGTCTACTTTGAATTGTCTTCATGTAGTTTAGTCGAGGCTTACTTCGTGGGTGAGCTGTCTCTACTACGCTTCTCATGTATAATGCTATTATCTACCAAACATAGGTGCGTTAAGAAACAGTTAACAAATCTACGCGCTGGCATACCTTAATATTGAGAACTTCCACTTAGCACGTACATTATATATGTATCGTAGTTGAGATAGTTTCCAATAATCCTCTGCGACTAGGTAGTTGAGCGACCATGAGGCTTGTCTACCATTAATGGGAGGAACACTAGATAGTCAAATCCGTCGCTCATTACTCATTCTCATTGTCATTCTCTTAGTAATCATAAGCACTTAAATATGGTCAACTACGCTGTATCATGTATCACACCACCTCTAAAACGGCAAATCTCGAGCCACCATTCGTGCCCTTGCACCACATGTCACTTAAGCAAGAGAGTAACGCAGTATAGTGATAGCCTTGATTTGCTTTCGTTGGTCGTTTTTACATACATGTGTGTTTCGTATCGTCCATCCGTCCATCCATCCAATGCCAGTATTCGTTTCTCTAAAGCAGAACAGCAAGCACGCAACCCGCAACCGTGAACCCGTAGACGTTAGACGCGGAAAACAAAATCGTTGATAAGGGTCCGTTCTGCCTCGCCCGGCACACCCCCTTCATAAGCGACGAACTCCGTATTAAGCGAGCCTAAGGAAAAAAGGGGGGTGTGTGGGATGGCGAATAAGGCGGCCTGGAAGCCGCGCCTTTCCATCCCGGCATATGCACAGCTCCCTATTCGTCCACTGCATAAGGAGTCGATTCAACCCTTACTTCCTCCTCCTCATCCCTATTGCTCCCGACGGTGGCGCTGCGAGCGCTTCTTACGCCTCTCGTCGGCGTAGTCCCTGACGTCGGTGCCCGTGACGCTGCTGCCGACGCCGCTAGCGCTGCCGCTAACGGTGCTGGGCGAGATGCCGGGGATGACGTGGTGGTACGACTTGGTGCCGACCTCGCTCTCGGAGCCGACCTCGCTGGCCCAGCCGCCCGGCGGCGGCGGCAGGAACCGGCCGGAGCTCTCGCCCACCGCGCTCTCCGCCTCCTCCTCGATCGTGCTCGCGCGCACCGACGACGACGACACCGCGCTCTCCGCCGCGTGCGGCGCGGCCTTCGCCCGCTGGAAGCTGAAGTCGCGGCTCACGCCCGAGCTGCCCGCCTTGCGCTGCTCCTCCCTGAGCCTGCGCGCCTCGGCGCGCTGCTCGCGGTCGGCGTTGCGGTCGGCCGTGCTGTACACCTTGCGGATGCCGGCGCCCTTGCCCTTGACCTCCTTCATCTCGGCCTTGGTCGGGGTGCTGGTGGGGGTGCTCTGGCGGTTGCTGAGGAGGTCGCTGCCGGCGGTGGTGGAGTCGTCGCGGTTGGTGCTGCCGTCCCACTGGCTGCCCTCGGCCTGCTTGTTGATGCCGCCGACGCGGGCGGCCTTCTCGTGGCGGTAGGCGCGCAGGTGGTCCTTGGCCGCGGCCTCGGCCGCCTCGTCGACGAGCACGCCGTCCTCGCCCACGCGCCGCCCCGTCTTCTCTCGGTTGCGCCGGTCCTTCTTCTTCTCCCGCTCGCGCTCCTTGCGCTCCCGCTTCTGCCGCCGCTTCTCCCGCCCTGTGATGTCCGACGCGCCCGCCGTGATGCCCGTCAGCGTGCTGCCGGTGTCGCCCGTGTCGCCCGTCATCTGCGTGAGCCCGCCGGTGTATTCCGTCGCCCCGTCGTCGATGTCCTTGTACACGGATCCGCCCCCGAGCTGCGTGCTAGGCGTGGCCCCGGAGAGGATGGTGCCGTTCGGACCCTTGCGTCGGAGGACGGTGGATTTGTAGTCGTCCCAGTCGTTGTCCTTGAAGTGGAAACCGCCGTTCCTGGCCCAGAAGAAGAACCAGATGCCGGCGCACACGAAGGCGGCGCCGATCAGGCCGAACAGCACGAACACGAAAGTGTTGTTGATGTTCTGCGGACTCACGACGCCCTTGTGCGTGTCGCCATTGCTCGTGCTAGAGTCATCGCGGGCGAGCAGGATCGAGCGAGCCACTAGGGGCCCGGCTTGTCGGAGGGCTTCGGCTGGTGTGGCGAGGGTGTTGGAGGAGGAGCGGGAGGTGATTTGGTGGGCTGCATCACGGGCCGCGGCGATTAGGTTGCGGGCATGTGCTTCGAGGTTTGGTAGAATAGGTGCCATATTGATGGCTTGTAAGATGCCGTTGTACGATCACCTGGAATGTAAATAGGATTGACGAGATTAAATTAAGTCTCGGCTGGTATTTTGTTGGCAAACCCAGCCAAGCGGGTGACGGATAAAGATTTGATCAGTCTCACTTTCACTTTCACTACCGTTTGGAGTGCATGAGATGGAGACTAGAATTGATGCAGTCGATGTTGGTAGGTGCTCGATGATGCACCTTGGGAATGTTACGATGCAAACCGAGATTTGTTTTGATTGAGATGGGAGGAGGAAAGTACCTAGGTATGATCTGTTGCAACGAACCGGTTGTCCGGTTGTTTCTATGGGTCACGGTGTGTGGCCTTGGAAATTTGTGGCTGGCTGCTGGGGTGGTTGGTAAATGATGTCAAAAGTCAACAAGCTGAGATCGACCCGGCAACCTGAATAGCAATAGCCCCACTACAGCGTTATCGATAATCCGATCACAACGAACATTGAAGTACCGAAGTACCTACTTTAATGTGTCCCAAAAAGGATGGTGGGGCATCCAGCTTTAGGTTTGTAAGCTTGAGCTTCCCGTCGTGACGGTTGAAGGTTGTGGGTCTTAAAAACGGCCATCTCATCAAACCCGCCTAGCCCCCCTATCTCTAACTTAGGTAAAGTGTGTCAGGTGAGGCTTGCAACGTTTTCTTCGTATACTGCAACTGCTATATCCAGAAATGTGAGGCGATTTAGAACGTCCATTGGTGAACCACATTGCCGATTGCTTCATCAGCGTAGCTTCTTAGCGCCCAGCCTAAGCAGGTACCAAACTCGTAATGGCTTATTAGATTAAAGGATCCGGTTCATGCGAAGCGTCAATATTCCGAACCTTTCCGTTCAGATGCACAATAATACATATGATCTGTTAAAACCCAATTGGTATCGCTAGCCGCTCTGGATAATTAACGAATAAGCTGCGTACCGCTGGTTTTGCTATCGCTCTTTCGCTATTAGGCAATAATAAGTAAGCATACGATGACACTACGTGCGTAGTAGACAGAAAGAGACGTTCTCGTTTCATCCCTATCCAATATCCCCCCTGAACAAGAAAGGTAAGTACCTATGTATGTACTATGTGACCCCAAACGCCCCGAATCCTTCCTTTACCACGAGCCTGGATAAATGTACCGACAGCTCGGAACCAGCGGGAATTCAACATTTTAGCGAAAGACGCGAAGCTTGCTTAGACTGTGGCAATGATAGGATCTGAATACCTTCATGTAGATAGACAGATCATACGGAGTTCAGTTACGGCATATTCAGAGTACCGTTTTAAGAAGTAGTTATACTACAATGTACAGTAATAATATTCAACTCCAGAGTCTCCATTCCTGTCTACTCCGGACGGAATCCCCTAATTCCTCCATAAGCACTTAACGCCCCTATATACTAGTAGGAGATCGTCTCCAAGCCGTAGATTCCTAAATCGGCAAGAGTATGGAAAGACTTTGTATGCATGTACGGATGTCCACAAGATATGTATGTATGTATAAATCCCCGGATCGACAACCCGGACTAAGGCAAGCGATGAAACAAGCCAGCCCCGATCCCAAATCCATCGAACGGGCAAATCAGTGAACTAGTCAAGTCTGAAGATAATCAGCCGTGAGTCGATCAATATCATGTCAAAAATCTCGCGCGACAAGTTACCGCATACGACAATGTGTCATTTCGATATTGTCAGACAATAATAATACATACGTACATACGTACATACGTCAAGCTAATGCGTTGTCTGAGTGGCGAGAAACGCCCAGTTAGTAAGTTTCATCCAGGGACGCGGAAAGACGTGGCACGATCTACGTGGGGAAGCTGGGATACCCTGCCTGCTTGCCGACTTGCATTCTACGGCAGAGAGGCTTCGAGATGGGCTGATCGAGGACAAGAGCTTGCTCTCCCTTGCGGCAGATTATGTCGTCAGAGTAGGTTATAGCATGGAAGGCATATCTAAAGTGCCTCTTAAGTAGAACCGTTATTCACAAGTAATAATGATAATAATGACAGTTTTTGATACAATTCCTTGATTTTTCAAAAAGGGAATATCCTAATCCGAGTAGATACTACGTAGTTTTCCACAGAAGTACGTATCTATCTATAGATCGATGATAAATGGACGCTTCAACCAAAGAAAAACCCAGATGCTATCCAAAAAATGCCGTGCCATTATGACGAATTCCTCCGCGTGTTGGCCTTCCACCAGCCACACCCCAAACCAGGCGAGCTTTAGCATGAAGTACTAAGGCGGATCGACCGTCCTTCGTTCTCCTCAAGCCAAACCTCCAAGTGATAGTAGACCAGTCCAACTAATTAAGGTACAAACAAATTCCCCAAGCACTCGAGTCTACTATCCAATTGAAATAACTCCGTACCGAAGGAAGACGGCAAAGTGTCTCCTCCCTTTGCGTGCGAAAAAGCATGAACGTCCCCGCTGCCAACAGAAGTGCGAACTTCATTTGCCGAGCAGATTAGATTCTATCAGTCCAACTCTTACGCCATGTGAATGCGAATGACTCGGCTTCGAAGCTCAAAGGGTATCGCACAACAGCATGGCACGGCCAATTCGTGTGTAGAAAAGAAGACAAAAATAGAACATCGACCCCCCTATTCCCTATTTGGGTAGAGAGGATCAAGGTTCGTGCGAGATTAGAACGTAAGCCAACACGCGCTCGATGGGACCGTCACACAGCCACCTACACCACCATCCCTCCAATTGTCCCAGGAAGTCCGTAACCCGACCATCATTCATGTATCCTCATCCACTCGTATCTTCGTATACATTGTTGAAATTCCACCAACCACGGATGATCTGGTAGGGAAGGGAACATGCGTGCGTTCCCGTCCTGCGAACCTTTTTCTGATCCATTTTGGGGGTATCCATAATTTTGGCCTCTTTTCGATAACGAAGCATTGAGACCACCAAAAGGGTGAAACGCTAGGATATAACAGTATGAAAATGACACAACAGTATGACATGCTAAAAATATCAAAACGTAAATGGTAAAATCGCTATCCGGTAAATCAAAACAAGAACGTAAGAAATCGTCGGCGTCTTCAACTAGACGACTCAGCAGTCGAAATAGTCGTCGTCCTCGTCGTCCTCCTCACGGTAACCCATATAAGGTGCATGTGCATAGTGCTCGTAGGGATCGTCATATTGGGGGTAGCCTGGAGGACCTGGGCCGTACAGAGGCGGTCCCGTAGAGCGTGTCCGAGAGTACGATCCGGTTTGCGAGGTAGCCCTAGCTCGCCTTTCCGATCGGTCTGCTCGGCTCTTTCGTTCGCTTCGTTCGTCGCTGTAGTGAGAAGGAGCTGCATGATCACTGCCTCCGCCACGAGAAGTTCCATTACCACGGCCGATGTTGATATCACCACCATCCTTGCAATGAATCTTAGTGTTTCCGACTTCAATGACAGCTCCCATAGGGAGTTTAATGGTAATATCATCGTCTGCGCTGCTAGATCTCGTAGTCCGTGTGGTGGCTGACTGCTTGTAATCGCTCTCGTCACGACTAGCAGTGCTGCGAGTCGAACGGCTGCTGCCTCCATTCTTCACACGCCGGAGAGCCTCAGCCGTCAGAGGCGGAGCATTTCCACTGACGTCTTCCTGATACCGAGATGCGTCGCGTACCTTTTCCTCGAAGTTATAGAATGAGCTTCGTCGACCACGGGTTGCTGGCTCCATCTCGTAACCGCCGACTTCGTAAAGCGATTCGACATCGTAACTCTGGGGCCTCGGGCGGGCGGGAAGAGCACCAGTGCCATATTCCACCTCACGCCGAGCCACCGCTTTATACATAGCAGGGTCAGCGTCCAGAAGATCGTCATCTTCAAACCCAACAGATTTCCTTCTCGAAGCCGTGTGCGAAGGCGGTGGTGGGCGGAACACCAATCGATTTGGCTGCGTAGACGCCGGCCTCTGAGGAGGTGGTGGTGGCATCCGTTGTCTGTCGTCGTGTTCCTTGCTAGCCTTCCTCGCTGTCGAAGCCCTCCGCGTAAGTGCCTTTTCTTTTACCGGCTCGTAGTCTAGAGCCTTGGGAGGCGGTTGGAACCCCATAGCTGATTGCGGGCGGCCAAAGCGTGAAGCCAGGTCTCTGTTAGGGGGTAGCGGCTCTCCATATGATGAAGGAGAGGGAATGGGTTGATGGACCAATGCGTGTCCCATAGAAGGAGGAGGTCCTCCCATCCAGTAGGGTGGCGGAGGAAACGATTGAGGAAGATGTGAGGGCGGCGGCGGTTGGTGAGCGTATGCTGATGTCGAGAGGGGCGGGCGTTGGCCATAGTATGACTCGGGTCTAGTACGAGCACGAGGTCTAGCGGGGGCAGACGAGACCGAGTGCTGTGGATGTACTCCGTAATATGACGATTCTTCGGACATTCGAGATGACGGCGGTGGTGCAGTCTTGTGGGAGCGAGGAGCAGGACGCTGTTGCTTGACGAGAGGCTCCCCTCGCTTCTTATCTCCCTTCATCTTGAGTTTTGAATTTCGTCTTGGGATGAGTTCAGTTGAGTCGTCGGAGTCTGATAGGGAGGAGACGATGGGAGTGGGAGGTTTAGATTCCTTGAATTCCTTGAAATCCTTAAAATCTTTGAAATCTTTGTAATCTTTATATTCTTTAGGATCCCGACGAGTTGAATCTTTTCGTGTTCTGCTGGTGTTGGGCTTCTCTTTAGAAGGACTGCTGTGTGCAGCGGAGCGGGCGTATTGAGGTTCGGTGCCAATGAGGTTTCCGTCGTCGTCGGCTTCCTCAAAGTATGCAACAGAAGGTGCTGACTTCTTCGCCATGCCGGAGGGCGAGGGCTTACGTGCCTGATAAGTGAATCCAGTCACTGGATCAGGAAGGGCGGAGCTGTCCTGGTACCCAACGAAGTGGGTTTCCAAATGCGCGAATGCGTGGCAGTTGTGTGTCCTACTGCTTGTACAGTGCTGATAGTGTGGACAAGCTAGTAATGTTCGAGGAGTCAGAAAAGGAAAAAGTAATACTATGTATGTAGGTAGGATGTAGGATCCAATGTAGGTAGAGGTAAGGAGACTAGATTGTATGGGTTGTATGGATTGTACGGATTAGTATGGGTCCAGCAGCAGTAGACCCAGTCTGTCACCCAAGTTTGGTCAAGTGGGGATCCGCGCGAACAGACGTTTGTGGGCGAGACTTGTAGCGTCAGAAAGTCGGGATGATGGATTCGATCAGGTAATTGATGTGAGATGTGAAAGGAGGTTCGTTGGAAAATCAATAGAATGTCAAAAAGTTTGGTCTTCAACTGAGAGGTGCAGTTTTAAGGGACCACAATGTTCCGCAGTAGAAAATGGTTCTGCTTCTGGTTCAGGTCCAGGTTAAGGTTAAGGTCCAAGAATAGATAGATATGAAGAGTGTCTGTCGACTTGTCCTTCTTCTTCTTTTTTCCTGTTCTTGTATATTTGTTTTTATTTTCCTGTTCCCTTATTCCTTATTCCTCATTCATTAATATTTTTTATGATTGGGGGTTGAAGGAGAATCGGGGGTGCTGCATAGGTAGGAAACGGAAAAGAAGGGTGTTGCCGGGTTGATAGAGGAGACTCGCAGGTACTTAAGGGGCGACTTCCTCTTGTTAATGTGTTGTACCTCTGACCCCGGGGATGTATCTGTATGTAAGGTAACCACTGGCTACCTTGTCTCTCCTGCACCTGCTCCAGTCATTCGCTGTAAGTGTACCAACCTGTACATCCAATACCATACGTGTACGTATTATACTGTTGCACAATTGAAGTACATACCTCTACGTACCTAACCGAATGTACGTTGAGGTCGGCAGGCGGATATCTGCAGATATGTATGTATGTGTGTATGGATAGGTATGCAAGTATAAATGTGTGGATATGTGTTGATATGTTGAAAAATAAAGCAAAGCCACAAACTGACAAATATAAGTACCGGTTGTAGACGGGAATATTTTCTGTTGTTGTAACAATTAATACGTAACTGCTTACTCGTATAGGTACATATGTAGCTACGGTAACCGGCTGATGGTAACAGACGGCAGGCGAGAGGGAGATAGGAATCGGGAGATGGAAGTTCCAATGTTGTTTAAGCCGCTGTATGGGGTCGTAGGATTGGGAATTTGGTATTGGTGATCGAGCAGGGAAGACCGTTGTTTCCTCGAGCAACGAGGGGTCTCCCGGCTACGACGACTGCGGCTTCTATCGATACGCTAATGATCGATAGGCAAAAACTGGGGAATAAACTCTTTTTTTTCTTCCTTCCGTCTTAAGGTACCTAGGTACCTTAGGGTTCACTCTTCTTCCCTTTCCCACAACCCACGCTGCAGTTCTTCTTCTTTTCCCTTAAGTGCTTGCAGAAAAGGGAAGGAAGATGATAAAAATAGTCTTGGCTACCTGAAGAAGCCCACCCTGCGGTTTCTAGGTTATTGATTTGCCTAGAAGGACGAGAACGACTAGGCGGGTACGGAGTTTGGATGCTTCGAGGTTGAAATTTTCAATGTTTCCACGGATCCAAGCGAAAGAGAGAGACGGTAACGGTACCCAAGGTGGGTCAAAGGTCCCGTCACAGGTAGAGAGGTCCCGCAAGGCGACAGAGAGGGATTCCACAAAAATATCTCTTTTAATCGAGCATGTCCCTGAGCGATAAAGGCCTATCGAGATATCCGCCTCGTCAAATCAGTGGTCGCCGTTCACCCCGTTCGCCCGCTATTTATTATTGTAATAATTAAATGGCGTCGAAGGCAAGGCGAACCTTGTTGAAATTTTCAACGTTTCTTCTTTTATTTCCTTAACCCCGAAAAAGGATTAGCATCTTAAATCGATTGGTCATGACCAATGTTGCGAACTTGTTGGCCTGGGATGCGTAGATCTTAGTATCCCACGATGACCTTTCGTTGGATACCGATTTTCCCAAGTCAACTGTACAACTGGTTCAGTGGCGACGTTATGGGCGTAGGTGGGCGCAAGATATGATGGAGAATCCGTGCAGAGGGGAAAGAATGATGTCCCGTTTTCAAAGACAAAAAGGGCAACCGATAAATGGAAAGTCCACTAACAAAAGTTGAGATGTAGTGCTGCTAATCCATCTAATCAGGTATCGGGTTTAATGCCCGATTACATATCTCTTGCTTTGGGTACCAATAAGGCGCCGGGAAATATAAGAAATATCTCAACCGGCAAACCGTGTCCGAATTGGGTTTTATTCTCGCTGTGGCTTCTATCACTTTGTTCGTCCGTAATCCTCCCAAACCGGCTTAGAAATAAAGCCAATAAACGGGAATGGATAGAATGAGAAGAGATCTCTAGGACGATGAGTAGCAATGATGATGACGATGGCGTCCATTTTCTGCTTCCCGTGGGATGCTATTTGCTAGCAGGCAGGCGGCAGAGAGTTGCAGGCAGAAACGGGACGCCAACGCACCATCTCGTGCCATTCCCTAGCTCTGAGGAATTGGGATACTAAGAGTCATGGACGCCATTGGGCTGTCCCGGTAAGGGTCTGCAGGATGCATGCATAAGTTCAACCAGACTTGTTCTCATAGGACTAGTCGACAGTATTGTATCCATCGTCCACGACGCGGGGAAACCATCGTCCACTTTGTTTCCTCTAGATACTATGCAGATGTTCGGTATCCCTCACTGTCGCCTAATCCTTTCTAGGCTCCGAATGTATACAACCTTCTGATGCGACATTACCGAATCAAGATATGTAGGATTACACCATTCGGCATGAAATATTCGACTTCTAAGGTTGGACAGATTTCTTGCCGGGTGTTTTCACCAGGGAAGTCGGCCCTCTTCCGGGATCCGAGATTCTTATCACCGAGTTGCTTCCGCCTTTGCGCCGTATCACGCTTTTCATCAATACCAGACATACATATATCTACAACAGAGACCTATGGGAATATAAACCAGCCTATCTCGCAATTGACATATGCGCCTTTTCTTTAAGCGCAGGATGGACAACCCTGGCAGGCGAGGGTAAAAATCTGCAGCGTCACTTGATGTCTCACTCATATCTCTCGTCCTCTCATTAGACGACCTCAAATTGATGGGCGATAAGTTCGCTAATACATATCAACTACTACTCCGGGTATCGCGAGAATAGGCAGCCTCGGGACGATACGGTTCTTCGGTAGGGAGCACCGTTCAGTGAGGATTGACGATCTTTTTCAAATCTAGGCGTGGAAGGGGGCGAAAAATTTCATGTCTGTCGAGTACATGCAAGTTGATTGGTTCTGAATAGGTCCAAGAGGTATTCTGGACCTCCCTCTTTGCGAATCTATCCTGCCTGGGGGACCGTGCCAGCGATGCATGTCATCCACCCAGACCAAACCCTATCCGTACATACAAATGTGTACTATGAAGGCTAATCATCTATGTTTCTTCTTGTATCCCTTTCCCTTCGCGAGAGTATACGCTAGATGCCTATGTATCTACATGATCGCCAATGGTTTTCCGCTATAGACGATTTTAATCGGGAATTCTTGATCATCACTTACATATGAGTAGGTTTTTGATTCTTCTGGAAAATCAGCATCGGCCAGTAAGGACACCTTTTCTTTCTTACTGCCTATGTAGGCAGCCTAGGTACAGTATATGTATAGCGTTGAAATATATCGTGTTATCATAGCGTGACGAAGCCATCACGCAGCATATTATGAGTCACCCCAGGCCTCTCCGCTGTAGGAGCCGTGGCTCTCGGCTCGGTACTGGGAGACATCATCAGCCACGGAGGAAGTATGTATGTATGTACATACATAGCCGCATACAACAAAGCATTGACGCAAGTACAAGGTTATAGATGCAGCAAGACAACCTCTATCACTTATACGGGTAGATGCGTGATCCTCCCAAGGGTACACAGTAGTAATTGTCAGTTACGAGCTAGGCAAAACTGGATCGTCGAGGACTTTAAACTAACTGGCACACCTAAGCAAATGAGAATTAGAGTGTGGCAAGTGTGGTACAATACAATCGTGAGGCTCACATACACGACAGCAGACCACTAGAAGAGACGCGTGCCTCTACTGAGTTGGTAGAGTTGGTACTGTAAGCCAGCCGGCAGCACAGCAGTTTTTCGGTGAAAATCTGGAGTGGCATTCGTCGACGAAGTCGAACACAATTGATACTGTGGACCGGCAAAATTCCCACGACAAATCCAAGTTGACCTTCTAGTGGGGTCTTCCTTGGCAATTGGTCGAATTGGGCGGATGCTATTGGAGTGATGGAGCTGCTTTGCTCGACTGAGACATTACCATGAACTTCACCGCCTTTTTAATCAAGGAACCTCACGTCACTACTCAATAATATGAAGGAGGACAACGCCACTGAGGTAGACATTCTAAGTTATTGCCATATTTTCCGATACGCCGAAGGAGTACTGCTCATTTAAGCTGATGGGAGAGCCGACGTACTTCGTCTTCGAGACGGGCCGCAAGAATGCGGACACATGTCAGTCATGTTGTACAATTGTCTGTCTGCCACGCCTCAACATTGGATAGCCGATTTTAATTGTCATCCATGGATGTCGGAGACACCATATTCAACATGCCACCGGGTACGAAGCTCTCGTTCCAAGAACTAAAGTTCCGGATAGGATTCATAGACCCTGTCGCCAACCTCTTTGGATCAGCTTATAAGCTTTCCCTTCTAAGTCCACGCCATGTGCGATCCCTATATCATTCTGGCTGTGGATATAGGATGGTACACCGGAGCATGGAGTTCCCTCGGATAGATGACGCCGGTTGAAGGTGCCGACATAGTGGATGCAATTGGTATTTAGGAATTGTCAACGAGAACAGACAAAACAAGGCGATATAAAACAAGAAATGAGAGTCTATCTAAGCTCGCTTAGAAAGATCAATTCGCAAAATTC
Source organism: Annulohypoxylon bovei var. microspora (assembly GCA_022836615.1). Taxonomy (NCBI): domain Eukaryota; kingdom Fungi; phylum Ascomycota; class Sordariomycetes; order Xylariales; family Hypoxylaceae; genus Annulohypoxylon; species Annulohypoxylon bovei. Next base: position 84,090 of record MU405222.1, on the reverse strand, counting down.
GATGCGACCGTACCCGAAGCGCTGAGCCGTCAGATTTCGATAGCCAAGCTTAAAATTCAATGCTAGCACGAAGGGTATACCTTCATAGATGTCACTAACTTCGAATAGTTAGAATGAGACTAGTGAAGGATGTTTCGCAACGAGGCCGGTCAAGCAACATATCTGGCGAGATCCTGAAATCGCGATTGAATGGTTTACTGCAACTTTTCTTCCGCTTTATTCGAGGAGGTCTAACGTGAAGAATCGGACGGTAGCCAAATCCTTAGCAAGAAATTGGTTTACGTTATGACTAACCACTGAGAGATGCCTCTCAGATTCTCCCTGTGGAGTTTCGATGCTTGAGCTACACGTATTGCTCTGTTGTACCTGTCTTAGGAGATTATCCTCAGCCATTGCAGCCACCAACTAAAAAGACGGGAGCGTGATAAATAAACAGCCCACCGAGTCAACGAATTGGTGGTCCCCGGTTGATGTCTTGGCTCTTTCTAGACATTACTATCTTGAGAGACTTCGATCATCTATCTCTTGGCGACGAACAGATTTAACAGCGCCTGTTTGGCTCAATGCTCGATCCCACCCATTGGCTAGGTCGTTTTGGTAGAGTCTCGCTAGGTGTCCCCGAGTAAGCTCATTGCTTAGCTCATGCTTTCCGGTTAATGGGACCGGTGAGAATTTTCTTCATATCTCATCTCACTTTGAGGTCTGGTCCAAACCCTTGACCAGCATCAGGCAGGAATCTCCCACAAAGGAGTATGTCCGGACTATCTCCATACTATTGTATAGAGACACAGCTACGGTAAGTTGTCTGATAATGTCCACTTTCCTTAATGTTGCGCTGTCATCAAGAGTTACCATGGATGTTTTGCCCTGCTGTCAACGAACAAAAGCAAAAATTTAGACGCACTTGGTCAAATTCTCTCATGGTTGCGGCCTTGTGGTAGTCAAGGGAATAGGTGCCTAACCATTTCCAAATGGCGCACCGTTTGGAATCCACATTGCCTTGGAAAATAAGAATGGCCGGTCAGGTAGTAAGTGTTAGACTTTGACTCGTTCTGCGAAGACGTGAAGCTTAGAAGATATTTTTGACCAAGATTCTCCACGTTAGGGTAAGCCCAACGATACATCGGTTATCTTGAAGGGCAGGTAGCAAGTTTGTATGGTACAATATGCGTCATTTTCTCAGGTAACGGTATTTCAAAGAGCTACCGTAATACCCTGCCGAAAACCATCCCTTAGATGATATAGGTCGCCCTTGGTGAAGTACCTAGGACCTAGGTAGATGCTGTTTGGTAGGACGTTGGTTGGTTGCCATTAGCAAGAATTGAACGATGGATCATATCAGTGCTCGACCTTTCGGAATTTAAATTGAAGAAGAGGTCAACAACGTGGCAATATAAACAGGTTTTCGTCGTATACCTAGTATAAGACTAAACTTGTTCTAAAGTCGATGCCTAAAGAAAGACAGCGATTAAAATAGAGTCAAGATTGCCTATTGATTATAGGTACACGTGACTTTTAGGTTATCTGAGCCACAAGCCACAAGCCCTATCTGTCAGCCTAATAGCCCTTAGCTCCAGCTATCTTTCTAGCTGGAACCTTGGAACGTTAGCAACCTTCTTTCAGCCCTACCACTTTAACAATCGAGATCTTAAAAGTCAATCGCCAGTCATGCCGACCTCTAGTAATTCGAGCTCGAATCCATTCCCTGTACAATATGCATATCCAAGGGATGATCTACAGGGACGCATTAGCTTGAATTACTACTAATAGATCTGTCTTCAGGATCTCTAATTCTCTAAACCAAACTCCTAATTCCGGTTGCTAGAAAGCAGTTCAACCCTCTCTGCTATATTCTATCACAATTTTTATTTCTCTTCGCGCTTTTGGCCCTCGATAATGGATTCAGTGACATCATTGGATCCAAGAACAATCCTCCCACTCCTTCCGCGGGACCACATGAGCAAACGTCAAAAGATATTGGAATGAAATCCAGATCTAGCGCAACATTGAGATACCCTGGCAGCCTGGACACCCTCACCCTAGCTTTAGCAGAAGCGAGTTCCGACCACACCAAAACTAAACTAGTCGTATTATTAGTTACATATCTAGTTGGAGATATCAAAAGATCCGGATCTAGTGTATCATCCACTACCAACTATCGACTATCTCGAAAACAAGTAGAGAAAACCATCCCCAATGATACTACTCTTCACAATGCGACAAACAGACGGGAGATGACCATTATTGGCTTCCACCGACATTGGCCAGGGTTGCATTGATTTAATTTTCAGTTGCCGGCATGGTTATGCTTTGCGACTTTGTTGCTACCACAATCAAGACATTGCCCCATTTCTAAATTCCCAGTTGATAAGTCTCTCGTCATCTGATACAGTTGACGGATGTAAAAACACCAACGCTACTTTCGTGTTTGGCTGCTAGTGCTACTCCAAACCAAGAATCAGCCACATCCCTTCCCAAAGGAGATCCCTTGACATTGTTTATCACATACATACCTACATAATAGAAAATTGTGGTGTCCTTTTGGTATCTATCGAACGACGTATCACAGCCTCCTATCTAGGCCTCCGAAGGGTATATTTACTAAAGATGGAGTTGAGGGCGAGCTCTTCCCTACAGCGCTAATCTCAGCTTTAGCCCAACTACAATACATCCATATGTGCTCGCGGACTAAAGATAGCTAGGTACTTATGTAGGTCACAGCTATGATCGCCGCCCCGGAATCGTGGGGTGCATCGTCGCATTATCTGGGTTATCACGAACCAACAATCGTCAAGATAACATCTTTGACATCATAAAAACCCGTGTTCGTTGGCTGTGCCGCAGTCGAACTTCATGCAAGGTACGATGCATGCGTATTCGCCGATTGAAGGGCGAGTCAATTCGATCAAGCTTCAGCATCATCAAATCACAAGAAGACTCACGAGCCTCAAGACGTCGCAATCACGAAATACAGACACACTCGATTTGCGGGTGTTTCGGTTCGTAATTCGCGTACAGCATTGTCAGATGCCTATCTGACCGAGAAAGGGTTGGTAATGGTGGCCTAGATGTCTTAGAAACCCGGCTTATGCTCTATCAGCTTTGGTGACCCCCACCCACCGAGCCAGCCTTTAAATCAACCCGCACACCACTACTGACGCGTGATGCTCTTTATGGAAATCAGCTTGGAGGTGATTGCAGTCTGAGCCTTCCATGGCTTAGCCCTTGGATGGTTCATTGCAATTTGCAAGAGAGCGTCTCCGCTCACGAGCTCCATCAAGGTTCCAAGTAATTACCATTCCAGCTGGACCCCCCCAGCATGACCACCATCTTCTCTCGCCTAAGCGATCCACAAGGCAACCTTCTAAGTCGACCGGTGACTAACATATTACCGCACACCTTCTGCCTAGCGGTAGTATATATTTTGTGGCTTCTCCGCTCTTGCAGCTTTCTTTCCTCTCGTGTTCCTTTTGTGTTTCACGATCTGTCACTTTTCTCTTCTGAGGTGGTTGGCCGGCTTTATATTTTTGCCTCGAGGATAATTAGTATCTGAGCCGGCTCGAGCCCGGCAACCTTCGTTGAGGCTAACATAAAGCTTTCTCTTTAGTTTCCTTCAAGTTTTCAACATAATTTCTTAGGAATGATCACGCCGCGGGATCCGATCTTTATTTCCAAATCCTTTATTCCTCAACCTCACTACCACTCATAATCACTACTATGCCTTTGTTACCGACTGACACCTCCATCCGTGGACAGCCGGAGACGACTTGGCCGCCGAGCCCTAGTCGCCTCCCCCCATCGTTGGTGGATGATACCAACTATGATACCAACTCAACAGATGAGGATGAACTTGACGCCCACTGGTCTCATGAGAATCCCATGATGTACTTTCTCACTCCTCCAACTCCAAAAGAAGAGGAGCTCGAATTTGATTTCGAGTTTGACGCCGGGATTGAAGACTCAAACCGGCCTCGGGAGATCATTCGAACTGTTTCCCCGTCTACTCTTGATGGTCTCAGGAAATACAAACCTAAGGACAGGTTGGCAGACTGTGCTGTGTTAGATGACGATGAAGATTCCGATTCCGATGATGAAGAATACATACGATTTCATCCTCATGGCCATACGTCCTTACCATTTGGGTTTGAAAAGTTCTTTGACCAGACGAGACCTACTTCTACCATAACATCTCAAACTACGGAGGCTTTACTATCACCCGCTTCATTCCACGTCGGATCACCGGGAGGGCGTCCATCAAAGCGGTTCGCACCGCCACGGCGACCTCGAGGAAGATCAACTATTCAATCACTTCAACGACGCCATTCGTGGCGTGAGCCAAGTCCCGATGTATATTCCATCGAGGAAGAGCCAGAAAAAGAAACGATGAGCGAGAGGGGTTTAAGCGTGGAGGACCTTATTGATTATCATGAAGGAAAGACGCAACCAATAGACATACCGGCTGCAAAGCCAAGGAAGAAGGTTCGGTTCGTGTTACCGGTTAAGGATTAATTGCATACCTATTTCTTTCGAATATACGGTGTCCCCGGGGGACAATTCAGCATACATGCATACAAATGGCGTTGTGGTTTCTTGCATTTGCTTCATTTTCATTACATTTGGGTTGCATATCTACGGTGTTGGGCATATCTAGTATTGGTATCTCGGGATGTTTGGGATTTAGGGGGGTGCTTAGGGACACAGGCCCGTAAGGAGGTTCAAGCAGATAACAAACTACCTAATTTACCTACATACTGTTCAACTTTTGCCTTCTCTCCTCTTGTGAGCATTTCCACAAGGCCCATAAAAATCACATCTTAGCTGTGACTATAGTAATCGTGAGCAAGAAAATCAGGATCTGCTCATCTTGCTTACGCATGCTGCAACGCAAATCAGCGTCGATCATGTAGCATTCGACCACCATCGATATTTGACGTACTCACCAATATTCCATCACTATCGCGTATTGCTGACGCATGTGAAGGTGACGAACCAGGCGCAAGAGCACACAGGTGTATTCGCCTTCATCCCGCATCTCGTTTATTCGGACATAGCCCGTGTAAAGTCGTACTAATCGCCCAATTAAACCCGTGGCCTACCCGAGCCGGGCGGGCGCGCCTCTCCTCTGCTCGGATCGAGCCTTGCCCGCGAGCGAAATGTATAAAAAAAGGTGTGGGATTCCCAAATCGTCTAGAGGCCGGTTTAGCGAGCGCGATACCACACCTACTACATTACCCTGAGGCTGTGCATCCCCAGCCCAGCCCTACGAACGCTTAATTCCCCGACGCACGTATGTACCTACGCAGCGCGCGCAGGGGTGCCAGCGTCACACGACGCCGGGTCCGCGTAATGCAAGCGTGTGAATACATACATAGCTGCCTTTCCCATCGCGGGATACCGGCGTCAGCACGTCCACGATTCGAGAAGTGTCGAATTCCCAATGCGGACGAAAGGAGCGGCAGTCAGCCAATAACGCGGGCCTCGAAGCCGGAGACGGGGTATAAAACGGTCGGATATAAGCAGGCGACCTGGGGTGCTTGACCGCTCATCCTTACATACATGGGGGAACCAGCGTTCTGCACGTGGGTTGCGTGTGTTATTACTCGGCCGACCCGGGCTGCTGGGTCCTGGGAGCGTTTACGTGAGCGCGATGGTGAGCACTAAATCGTGCGGACTTATATAAGATGGGCGTGGGATGCTGGAATGCTCTTCTCGATTTGTGTAGGCGGCTTCTAACCGCCGCACGATGAAGGCTAGTAGGTTCTTTTGAGTTGATATCAGTCCGATGGGCTAATAGCTAATATCTCACTTCATCTTTGGCGAGTGGATGTTTATCCTAATCCATCTTAACTCACTTGTCGTCGCCAAAATATCATGGTCAAGATCCTTGCTTCCTGGTTTCTTGGGAGGATTTGGTTGAAAACACATATTAGTTGATATTTGAGGCGTAAGCCATACCTTCGAAGTCCTTCATGTCCGCCCTTTCCCCCTTGCATCAGAAGGATGATATTTACATATATGCTCACCTCCCTTTAGACTCGTATAAACCCCCAATTGTTACGTTACTTTCATAGTTAACTTTGATACTAATGGAGTTAAAACATCATTCATGTATATCATCGCTGCTGTGCAGGTAATCAAGGTTGGATCATATGGAAGGTACTAATGTTGCTTAGGTTCTTTGACGGCCCCCCTTAAGAGTGGCGAGAAAGGGACGATGGCTCTACGAACATGATCCTGCGGTTCTCTCAAGGGTTCGCATGTCTCCCTTCTGCCCACTGTACGAGAACCTTAGAATTTCGTTGACTCGCACACATATCAAACTTCTATATAGGTAGTATATCATTATGATAACATTTATTATATTATGTAGCCCCTATTTAACAAATTGTCTCCACTTTAATCACTCCCTTAAAATGTAATTTAGGGGAAGGCATCGTCTTTTCCCCTATAACCTTAAGAAGTTTAGAGTGGAGTTTAGCATTATTTAATCATATCTAATGTATTGCAAGGCGAAATTTGAAAGACTTACGTAAAGAACATAGAAGAATATAGTTATTTACGCAGCACGTATTTGCTCAACTATCAGGAGGAAAAACCTTAAAAACATTGAATGATGACACGAGAAGAGGTAGATTCTTCTACATACATAGCCCAGTGAGCATTCGAGTTGTATACGTAGGTAAATACACTTCAGAGCATATTAAATTCTATTATTCTAGGGCAGTCTCTCTGTTATACTTATACGAGGTAGGTGCCTACTAGAATACTACCCCTTTCTTTTCTTAATAACTTAGAAAGGAACTACTTCCTCTAGATTTTCTACCTATATGACATGAGGGTATAAAAGAGAAGATTTTCTCCTTTTCCTCTTTCACACCCTCAAATCTCGACTTAACCACCTTAGTAACATTGCTCATGATCACATTATTTAACGCTTTCACCAAATCAAATAACTATTTAAATTTCCTAATTAACTTCAATAACCTTACTTTCTGAAGTGGTTACACGTTCATCTATTCCCGTAGCTTTTTCTTAATTCGTTGCCTCTACTATCTCAACCTCTCAAAATGGCTACTAAATTGCCTCCTCTATCTCAACTCCCCAGAACGTTACCGAATTTCATGTCATACACTTCACCCACATCTCAGTTAATAATTAAACAGCTATTACTATTCGTACGAGGTTTATAAGGGGTTAGATTCATTACATTAAGTGCCGAGGACGAGGACATGGACCTGAAAGAAACTTGCGGATCCAGAGGTGGAACAATATAATCTAAGGGGAAAGAAATTGGAAATGCTTCCCACACCGGGGATAATCATATGGTGGGCGGTGGTGAGAGATCCCCTTCAATAAAGGTCGTACCGGCTATCGCTGTAAGGTTAAGGCTCTCAACAGATTCTATCTCAGCGCTGACCCTGCTAGCCCGAGTTGGCTTTTCTAAATCACGAGAAACCCTTCATCTTATATGTCGAGGGGAGCTGTCTCGTGAATAGTACCTAGGTATGAGGATACCATATGAGGAGCTATTACGGCTAAGACTTACCCATGGCTCATCAAATGCATCAGTTGGAAGCCAAACTGAATGAGAACCACGAGACGTTGATACGTCAACTTAACGATTTCAAGCTACAATCACGAATGACGCGGACACTGAGTCAGAGCAACGGGGACGTTGTCACGTAGCTTCGGGAAGAGTTGAGGCCTATAGGCGAACTCGGAGCGACAATCGCATGTATTAATAGACTCGGCAGAGGCACGATGGCGACATGGTGGTTGTTGCTCTTGGGCTTGTTGTTGATTGAGAAGGAGCTAGTTATAGCTTACCATAGATAGCTCTATTGCTTTTCGCCTCTTTGAGCTTTAGTTATTTCCGTTGTCTGTCCGTCCCGTATAGGACGTGATATGAGTATCAATGGCTTTCAGCAAACATTAGAAGCATTACTGGCCCACGGAATTGGAAACAGGATGCTTTGAGTGTAGGGATATATCGTCGGAGACAATCATAGAAACGATTTCAAAGTAGGACGAATAGTTATGAGTATGGAGTTGGGAGGGAAGTGTGAGTTCCGGCGTGATCCTAGTAACGCTTGGAGGAAGTCCTGGTATTCCCAACTCCTATAAGCTCTAACGTGATTATGAGACAGGCGTCTTCTTACTCCTGAAACCTATGAATTATGAGAATAGGTCTCGTAGACTACCTAGGGCCCTCTTAAGAACGTTGTCAGATGCCGGTGAGTGTAACGGTGAAGACGACTAAGTCCAAGTTGATGAGAGGTTACTTTCCTCTCTTGTCTGATATCCAACTGGATAAAATGCAGATAGAAAGAAGATGGTATCCGTTCTCTACGTAATAGTCCTCTTAGGGCTTACGTTCTTGTAAGCAGCTAATGGGGCCAGATGTTGTATAACTCTACCTTTCAAAGCTATTAGTCGAGATTCCTAACTACCATAGACACTAGCCAGCTGGCTAGTATGATGGCGGTGACACATCATCTAACACCCCCTCAGTTCAGTTGACCTCCCAATAAGGATTGGTGACCTCATGATAGGTATATGTGGTGGCAAAAAAACAGAGAAAAGCAAGCTCGACAACAGAATGTGGCTTGGGAGGGGACACACTGTGTCGTCTTCCGAGCTTGGAGCTATGGCGGGCACATACATAGGAACTGCACAGCGAGGTCATAATCGCGGAGGACTAGATCCGGGCTATCACGGAAAGCCCGGAAAGCCCGGATCCCATGATTCTTAACGAACTTTTTTATTTTCTAGCGAAAAAAAGGCCACACATAGCAATCCCGCTACAAACATGTCGCCTTGCCTCGCTCCGGGAAGCCTATAGGCGCGACGATTTGTATCGTGCACGCCTTCGCGTTATCCGTGCACTGCCCAGACGCGTCAGCGATAGCTCGTTTCCTCATCATAACCCGTCATGCCGTTGCATCCGCGGGGGACGCGGCACGTGGGTGAGGTTAGGTTAGGTTCACTTACGGGTGCTTTGGACGAGCATGAGGCCTGCTCCGAGTTGTCTACGTTCGCATAGCACACGTTGGTGGCCACATTGCAGCCCTATGACTTCTGGTTAGCAAAGAATTTAAAAAAGGAGTAAAAAGCGAAAAAGCGAAAAAGCGCGAAAGTTATCGCTCTCGGCAGAACGGCGCGCGAGAAATACGATGAATACGAGAGAGGGAAACGTACTCCGAGGATGTCGACCACGGCGCCGGAGACGAGGCCCAGGAATATCGCGACGATGATGAACAGCTGCATGGTCGCGCTTAGTATTGCACGAACTTCCACCACGTAATTTTTTCCCCTTCCGTTTTTGACGAATTTGAGAGAAGGAAATGCCGAGAAAAATGAATCTTCGCGTCGAACCGTAAGACGGGCTTTGGGGGGATCTAGGCTTAATAAGTAGTGCCAATGGTACGAGGCGCAGCCGTGCTTACCACTCCGCCCCCATCGCGAGGAGGAGGATGGATCCTTAGGGCTAGGAACCATACATATAGCCCAACCAGGCAGAAACAATGTCCCTTCTAATCTAAAAATAGGTGGCGCTCAGGTAGTTGGGCCCTATGGGTACGGGGTTAGTTAGTCCTACGAGATGCAAGCAATTAATCCTATGACTTCAGTATGTATGCCGTGAAACATTGTGCCACCAACTTCATGATTTTGGGCGGTTTGAGAGAAGATTGGTGTTAGGTATTACAGACGTCTGAACTTCGTAGACGATCGATCCTCCTCAGATCCTATGGGCATGAGTGAGATTGTCCAACGTCGAACACGGCATATCGTGTGTTGAGGTAACAAACGGCCAACGTATCATACACAGCTCACATCCGACGTATGAGTCCTGTCGAACACCAACTGTCGATGATGTGGTAGATACCTACCTACTCATGTATGTATGTCTTTGACACGTTAGGAAGCTCGGCAACTATGATCCGATGTCAGAATTTTGTGTATAGACAATTTTAATATCTCGTATTGCTCGAGATCGAAACATCTAGTTCCTATTAGTACGATCACAAGCAGTAAGGCCCATTTAGGGGTCATTATTCCTGTGGATTATGTAAGTGTAACAATGGCTTATTTCATTTGTAACAAGCCTCGCTTTTCCTACCGTCTAGGGTACACTGGCATCTCTTCATCCCCCACGTCTGAAGTAGAGCCATTGACGACAATCGCTAATACCTAGAATACTCAGTAAACATGACCAACGTAGAGGAATAGTTCTTAATGATTCATGGTATAAAACCCCCATCGTTCCGGATACGCATGCCATTCAGGCATAGTTTTTTTTAGGGACATGAAGTTCCAACGCCACCAACGCCTTGCCCCTGATGCAATTTCCCCTTTGTGAATACAGAGCCGGGGACGTGGCTCGAGAAATAACCATCCAGTTTTACTCATCCTCCGCCTCCTCCGCATCCTCGATCGTCACGGCTTTCGCCTTACCCTTTGCGTCACTACCTGTTGATGATTCTTGCTCGTCGCCCGAGCCTTGGCCTTGAGAATCCTCAGATGTTGATGCCTCTTCAGTTTTGGTCTCAGGCTCATTTGCAGTGGCTGAATTGTTAACTCCGCTATTCGCAAAGAGCTGCGAACGGCCGCCCCAGTTAGGCATCATAGGCGTTGGCGCTGCCACCTCTGGCGTTTCTCTCTGTACTTGAGAAGTGGTCTGGCTCGGGCCATCCTCTGGAAACCCACTAGGGAGTCCGAAACCTCTAGTATTGGAATCACCAATTCTGGAACTTGACGAACGAGTAATTCCAGCAGCACCAGAACTAGTCGCAGCATTCCCATTCGTCATATCGGCTGCTGCCTGCGGCTGTTGATTATTGGTGTCAACTTGTTGGGCAGGTTGCTGAGCAGGTTGGGATGGCTGGCCTTCGAGGCGTTGGAGAGGTAATAATGACCAACCGGGAGGAATTGAGACTCCTTCGGGCAAGTCTGGGCTACCCGCAGGGACAGCTGCAGAGTAAGGAATGCCTCCATGTCTGACGATAGTCGGCGTTGACACGCGAGAAGGAAAAGTTGGAAACTGGGGCATCTGCGTCATAGGTTGAAATTGTTGCAAAGGTTGGAGAGGGGGTAGGGGCTGTTGCAGCGCAAGCGGTTGGTAGGCACCAAGGTGGATGTTAACACCTGGCTGTCCAAGTTGGGCGATCGGCGCGGGCTGAGGTTCTTGTTGCATCTGGCGGAGGCGGCTTAGCTCTGCCGTCAGAGCATACAAAGTCTGTAATTCGACTTGGCTCGTTTGTAAAGCCTGTATCTCCTGTTGAATTCGTTGCGATATGTCTTGAAGCTGTGCCTGAATCTCCATAATACTACCATTGTTGCCGAGGTTAGTTGTGCCTGCAGGGGGTGCTTGGGCTGGTGTTGCTGGCACCGCAGCGCCATTCGGAGCGTCGACGGGAAGACGTAGCCGTTGAGCCATCTCATGGATGTTCTGGGCGTTGCCCTGAGCAAATCCCAGTCGAATGGGGCCAAATTGGAATACTCTCATGTTACCGCCCCCACGCGCCTGCGCCGGTTGACCGCCATTCGCAGCTCTATTGCCTGGCGCTTGTTGGCCTGGAGCATTGGGTTGACCACCAGGATTCGCACCCGGAGCGGCACCGTTAGGCGCGGTACCCTCGACAGTAACTGGACGTCGGCAGGTTGGGCACACTTGTTGTCTCTCTAACCAGCTCCTGAGACACCCAAAGTGCAAGATATGACCGCACGGCAGTCTTTTCGGACGAAACCGTTCTACGGCGCCCACGGCAGATGGGTCCCATGGTTGCATATCTTCTCTGCAGATGATACATGTGTCTTCCCGTGCTAATTCCTCTACGGTGGCATCGGGATAGTGGTTCATGCCTTGGAGGGCTTTGCGATATTGCATCAGAGCCTTGAGTCGCTTAACGAACGATCGTGCTGTGAGGAAGAGGTCGCGCATGATGTGAATGGGGAGACCGTAGAACATCATGAGAATGGCGAAGAATGCGGAATATATGCCCAGCTTAACGAAATCTAGATGTGCGTTAGACGAAAGCTATGTGGCAGCGAAATAGCTACTTACCAGTAAATAGGTCAAGACTCAACACCCATTGTCCTTTAGATTCCCATCCTTGTACTTCGATATCTGTCTCGTCGATATCCTCTTCGTCAGGTGGTAGCTCTTCCTGCGCCGCAGCCTCGGCCTCTGTAGCGTCGCCAGATTCGCGGCGTCTCATGATTTCGGAACGCTGTTCTCGGACCTGCCTACGTCGCTCTTCCAATCTTTGCCGGGTCTGCTTGCTAACTATATCGGCTTCGACCAGCGACAGGACGTATCGGAAACCGGTGCGGAACGAGCATGTGGCTAAGATAGCAAACTCAAACAGGAACATGACCATCATATTGGGACGAGCCTGTTGAATTACAGCATTTACGGTGTAGGTAAATAGCCAGGTATCGTAAATGACGCTAAGTAGGAGGGATATGCTGAGTCTCGTATGGAAAAGTCGTGGGTTGACAGGAGGTTGCTGTTCCAGAACCTCGACGCGACCTTCGCCTATCCATTCCCAAACCTTGCCGGTGACCAAAGCCGTGAACATTACCAGGAACCAAGCTCCAACCTCTTCGCGGAAGATAGTCATGGCAAGGCAGGTCTCGGTCACGGCGAACCAGGCCTTCTCGTACAGTTGTTCGATCTCGACCGGTCGGAGGGGGCCATAACATAATCGCTGAAGACCCCAGACGAAAGAGCTATAGACTAAGAGAACGAGATTTATGAGGATCTAGAATCAGACGACCAGGATCAGTAACTCGGCACGAGAGTAAGTTCGGCAACGGGCTTAGAGGGGGTAATAGTACCATGAGACTAAGATTATTTTGAGACAGGTAGACCATGGCGGAATAGAAGTTGGCACGTTGGTTGAAGGCATAGGCGATGACACCGGCCGCCAGGGCCGTTGAAGACTACGCATTGAATAATGTTAGCAATGATGTTAGCTTGAAGCTGTGGTGGCTAAGACAAGGACTACATCTCGATTCTCGATATCAAATAATGTACTGTGTAAAGAGCTCACTTACCCCTGCGTACCAAAGAAGTCGCATCGTGACAATTCTCGGCGATAATTAGGAAATGTAGAAAATGATTGAAATTTCAGAAAATTTCATGGAGGTCAATCTAGGTGCCCATCATTCCAACGTGGAAAGAAGGTTGTTTGTTCGTTCGTGGGTAAATAGATAGAAGTTTGTAACTTCAAAGAGCTGGCCGCGGTACGGATCGTTAATGCCACCTATTGGTGTTCCAACTTACGAATTAAGCCTGCAGTTAGCTAATAGCTACATAGCTACCTCGATGAAAGTACCTAGCTACCTGGATATGACGCGACCGGGGCGGGTTTGCTAAATTTAATTGGTTAGGTAAGCGGATTATTCGGCTCCCGCATACGCCGCCCGGACCGACGGCCTAACTCGTAGCTACCTATTAATACTTGGTAATTACTTCCTGTTCATCCGATTTATCAGATTAACATTTCGTCAAAGTCTCCGAGCTATGATCGATCAAGAAACATCATAATATCGTTAAGACTTACTTTAACTAATGGTTCGTCTAATAAACCTAACAATTGTCAGATATCGTGTTCAACATCAACCCCTATCAGGTATGATAACATTGACTTAGTATCACTCAGAAGGTAGCCTACTACATGATTCGAGCGATCAAGTCCCTGGAAATATCACCATGACACTAGCTACCCTCACTTTGATCTCAAGTAGCTCGTTACTCAAGTGGCAATCCCTTGGCCATATTTGTCACAGGATACGTGGCTCAACACCTTCATTCGTCACCTAAACTATGGAATAGGATACCTCTGAAGCGACGGGCTTAAGGTCTTGACCATGAGGCCAGCAAGGCTTTAAGGGGTTTGAGGATGGGATACCTTCTCTCCTTCTCCATAAGATTCACCTTCGTGGTAGCATTCTACGTACTCATTAATTAAATTATTAATTTAATTACAGTTGCCTCCCTCACTCCGGGGTTTGAACTTGGCCCGTCGCTACCCCCGGTCTTAGTGACACATCGGCCCCGGCGTTGAGCGGTAACTGGACGCATTTGATATGCCCGCATCTGGCCGCTATGTGGAGAGACGTCCGACTAGATCTCGCCACCATTGAGGGCTTTGCCCCTTTGCTAAAGAGAAATTGCGTTGCTTTGATATTTCCAGAACGTGCCGCTATCAAAAGTACGTCAAAACCACTTAAACTTAGGGCATCCACGTTTACCCCGTACTCAACGAGGAGTTGCGATAGTTACTGTTATTATAGTTTGCCAGCACTCATATACATAATGGCGGTTAGAAGGGAACATTGAAAAGCCATGAAACACTTACTTTCCTCGTCTTTATTCGTAACAGCTGGTGACCACGGGGCATTCCCTCTATCATCTTGGGTATTTACATCCGTATTATTTTGCAGCAAAAATCTAACTAGTTTAAATTTCTGCCGTGCGATCACCCGGGAGATTTACATGCCTCTTCTTAATCAAGCTCGTCATGGTTGTTGTATCGTTTTGGAAGGCCGCGGCTAATAGCTTTGGCTAGTGTCGGTTCTTATACTAACTAAGGAGAAGGGCCGCCTCGCTGGCAGCCATGAGTAGCAGCCGACGTTCATCATCCGAAAAGAGGTCAAGCGTTGCACCAGCTTCAGAATTAGGAGAGGCACGTTGCCGTGATCTTCCGCGAGAGCCATAGATGATAGGGCGTGACCATAAAAGTCTTTCGCGTGAACCATAGATGAATTCGATTACCATATTATCTACTTGACGTTACTCATTCTAATCTCTAGGTAATCATCCAGTGGAATTTTTATCATGGAGGACCCTTGTAGACTTATAAAGCCCCTAGCCGACCCTAAAAATGCTAAGGTCGAGTAAGATAGATGCCCTAGTAACTCTCAGGTTTATCATTGTAGTGTCGTCTGTCCACGGCCTCAATGGTAATAGAATTACGACTCGGACGTCTAATCTTAGCGATGAAAACCCAGACTCTGTTTTCTGGCCTAGGGATCTGCTTCCTTCGAAATGTCTCAATGCTCGGATTATCTCGCACGGCTACAATGTCTTGAATTCCCATTTCTATCCCCTCTTCAGAACAAAGCATATACCCCCTACGATGAACATTCATCAGCTCTACTCGATGACTTAGTTAGTCTGCGAAGTTAGACGAGTGGTGTGAGTTTTACACCTGTAGTGTAGCCATGGAATGCTAGACGTTCTGATCCTTCCTTTCTTTGCCAACATGCCCCAACAGTCAAGCTTTAAGATGACTTCATTACTAGATGTGTATTAACTGACAATTTTCACAGACAGATCGACCTGTCGTATTCGTAGCCCGCAGTCTCGGCGGCCTCGCCTGTGCAGACGCAGTCTCCAAACAGTTGAGGCGTTGACATAGCTAAGAAGGATGCAGTAAACAAGGCGCGCGAAATGACATTCATCGGAACGCCGTTTGCTAGTTCTAAGCAAGCGAGGTGGGAGGTAGAGATCACAACCAACATAGTGTC
Source organism: Annulohypoxylon bovei var. microspora (assembly GCA_022836615.1). Taxonomy (NCBI): domain Eukaryota; kingdom Fungi; phylum Ascomycota; class Sordariomycetes; order Xylariales; family Hypoxylaceae; genus Annulohypoxylon; species Annulohypoxylon bovei. Next base: position 68,553 of record MU405222.1, on the reverse strand, counting down.
CACCATCTCGACTACCAACACAGACTTAATCAAAAGTCTAGGAGAGAGATCCAAGACACTAGTCTAAATTGACAACAACTTCTCCTAGATGGTCAAGGCGAGGGATCAAACGCCCCCGTAGGTCGATACTGCCTGCTACTTCGGGGGACTGTCAATGTACGCGGGAAAAAAGAGTCCGGGATTCATAGTGGACAAAGCCTCAACTACACAGCCTAGTATCTTATCCATCGCTGTCGAAAATAATCATGTCGGCACGCCCAAGTTTGACAGGGAATACCGACCAGATTTCATTAGCATCTCGGGCAAGTTGTTCAGATGGGTTCAGGGCCTCGATCGAAAAGCTGTGGAAAGCCAAACGGTCCGTCACAAGTACTTTTTTCGTAACATGCCTAATAAAGAGGGTGATACTGAGAGCTAGACACTTTACCCATAGGCTGGTGGTATAAACATTGGCTCTACTAATTACCACGCCCCTGTCTCTAATAACCAGGGCGTTGTTGCCGCCTCAATTTCCAGTATTCAAAAGGATGGTTTGAGAGTGACTGGGTCCAAGACCGATAGCTCTGTCCTCCGTTGCCCTCACATAATACATAGGTATAAATGAAAATGTACTGACGTTCAGGTAGACATACTACTACGCGGAGCAAAAGAGACAGCCCCATTTTGATGAAAGCGCGAATGAAATTGAACATCAAGATGGTTATTGACGGTTGGGAATAACACGAATGGGAGTATTGTTCGAAAGGGTGTTGCGTGGCCCCTTTTCCCCCGGTGGCCCTGGCTGCCCACGCTCGTTACATCAATTCACAAAGAGTCGAATAGCTACCTAGCTCTTAAATGACTTATATTAAACTTGTAATTTTTGGCATAACTATCGAAACGTTTCTCGGCCAGCAGGTATCTCGTATTGATAAAGGTCTCATCGCAGGTCACCAAATGCATGGTAGCTCCTATAGGTGTAGATATTCACTAGACACTGAAGAGAGTTAGATAATGTCCGCTTCTAGGCCCAGGCGACGTCTGTGGCAAGCCTGTACTTACCTAGGGAGGTATTTAAATAAGAAAGCACACAGACACGACTGGTCACCGATCCTCTGTCTATATCGCGATTATTAGCAAACCGCGATGAGGAGGTATAAAGGAGAGAATAGCATACATATTAGTTTTAAATCCACTGGCATATCACCCTACACTACCTACCTAAGCAAGCTTGTAACTATGGCTGCATCATATAAGGGGAATGCCAAAGCATGCACGCGACTCAGACGCTACAGCTGCCCCTTTAGTATAACACCAGAATCAGTACCAACACTTCAAAGATCAACACAATATTCACAATAACGAGTACACCACACCATGGCAGCTAACTTATTTGATATCACACAAGCTATTTCTGTTTCTCTGCAAAACCTCACGTGCTGTTACTAGGTAATTACAAGGGGTGACGCCTTATGCCAGTCTAAGGGATAGAAGACCACCGGGGCTTTTTAGCTTAGTCCTATAAAACTTACTATGACAACATTGCTTTACCGAAAAACAACTGGACTTTTCGTGAGTCGATTACATACAAGGACATTAAATGACGGCTTGGTCTTGTCACTGATTGCTCCTCTGAGTGGATAGAATGGAAGAGGCCTCATAGAATAATTATGGATCATGGACACGGCCATCCCCACGACCAACACACCTCTTTAGCTCTGGTTCTCCGTAGTTTGGCCAATAACATACCGTAGGTACCTGTCAACATTAAGTTCATCGGGCAACAGGGAGTGTTCTTGTCTACCTAGGTATGCCACGTCAAATGGCTCAATGGGAGTGGTTCGAACGGCTCGACCTCAAATTTGCTATAGCCCCCGTCGGGGTTTTCAGTAATAGGCTACATAGGTAGACAGGTAGGTAGGACCTAGGTAGCTATAATGCGAACTAAAAGCCACTATATCCTGCAAGGGAACCACCTAGCCCCTAAGCCCCTAAACACACCGAAAGGGGCTCACCAGTGTCGCCCGATAGGACTAACTCGGATACTCCGGGGGCTTATCTGGATAGCTTCTTATTGTGATATTCTCGTTCTACCTAGCCGCCCTATAATCCACTTAGTCTACTATACTCCAATACCTCTAGCGAAAGTAGCGAGACTACAGGGTTTTGCTATAGGAACAGTTCTCCAGAGCAACCTCTCTGTCGCGGCATACACGCTTCGGAGAAAAGAAAAGCTACCTACCTACTTACGTTTCCCCCCTCACGAGTAACGTGAATACGAGACCCGTCTGACCTCCCCCATCGGAACACGGCACGCCACCCCGTGGGCGCGTTACACGCACAAAAAGCCCCGTAGATATGAAGTTCTATATAGCGCGTAGGAACACCGAGAGATTAGCATATCGTTGTTGTATTAAGCATTCCTCGGAGGAGCGGACCTGCGTCTGCGCAGATTACGTCGAGCGCCGGGCAGGCATCCCGCTGTCTGGGGCGTTCGCACGCATGCGTCGACCGAGGGCTTACGGGGGGCCGCGGTCAGCGCTTCTGGTCATATCGTCGCGGAGCACAGATTGAGACAGGATGACTTAGATAGCTACTACTAGGTACTACATAGTATTACATAGCACAACACAACACAATTTACCCAGGTAGGTAGGTAGGTAGGTATCGATGAAGAAAGAAGAAGAAAATGAAGAAGAGGAGAGACAAGCTTAATTTCCGACGGGGACGGGAGTTTCCCTTCCCGTTGAGGGACTTGAGACACTGTCTGAGATGGACGCATGGCATGGCGTAGCATACGGTTCATGTCATGTAGAGGCGCTGCGACGCAATGCTACACCACGTCGGTCACCCCTCGTAGGCAGTAGGGTGCAGGCGGTCTAGGCTATGACATCGCATCACCTACCTCTCGACCGGTTCGCCGGACGCGACCACAGCGAGCGCAGTGTCGCATGCATCCGGCAAGCAGTAAGAAGCAGTAAGAACGTCGGTCTAGAGTCCCTCGAATTCGACTCGTCGAGAGCCAGAGCGACCGCTCCATCTGCCTCTCTCTCTCTCTCTCTCTTCGCTGTTCACCCGGGGAGACGCCGTCGGGCGAAGTGTAAGTCCAGTCAGCAGTCACATGGTCGCTCGAGACCGGAATGCTACTATTACCTACATACCTACCCTCTTTGGAGCCCGACGCGACGTAAGGGGTCCTGATTAGCAATCATCAGCATAGCATAGCAAAGCTTAGCCTAAGAGTAAATATTGAGGCTCTGAGCATCGACCAAAAGAAATGCCTAGGTCCAAACTCGGATAGATACCTAGAATTGTCTACCTGAAAGCTGCCTAGGTAGCTACGCTAGATGCCCAGGAGAGGTGTCTATGTAGGTAGGTAGGTAGGTAGGTAGGTAGGTACCCAGATAGGTATGTATCTCGGAGAAGCCTGCCACTGCAGGAGGAGCCGCGCGCATGGCATCCCCGACCATCTGCAAGACATCGAGCGTACCCCGGGTTGGCTGAAGGGTGTGGCGGGCTCCCGGATGATAGTGACACCGTGAGCGGTACAGTCCAAGAAATCGAGGTCGGCGATATCATATTACATAGGCATGTATGTAGCATGTACGTGGCCCAGACGTTCCACGAGGGATAAGGGTACGGTTCCACGAATGAGGAATCAAGGGTGCGTTCGCCCAGGTTATTCCGTCGAGTCGACGACGGCCCCAATTCGGTTGTTATTGTTGACAATGCTGCTGAACTGTCCCTCCCCGTCTGGCGCATCTTCGAATAGGATGTACGTCGACCGTGCTGGGTCGGCACGGAATATAATAATAAGTGGGCAGAGATGTATGAAGGAATAAAATGCGCTATAGCGGAGCGCGGGGCGGTGAGGTATCTAACGATCTGGAAAAGATCGCCGCCAAATGCGACCCTGAGGGCTGCTGAAAAGCGCTGCTGCCAAGCGATGATCTCGCTTCTGCATGTAGAAACCAATTCACGACCGGGGGAAAGGGGGGGGGCATGCGAGGAGGGGTTGAGCCAACTTCTACTGGTCCGAAGCAAAAAGTCTGTTAAAATTTTCGGATCATCGGCGGACGGTGTTGACCCTGCCACTTGAGGCTCAACAACACGTGTTACGGGGGGCCGCCAGTCGACCTTGATCGCTCTCTGGTCCGAGGTGGTGATGGGTCCACGGTGATGGTTGGAGGATATACGGAACTAAGTCAGACTGGGCTCCCCCCTGAAACGCCCTTGGCGAGTGCTCGATATCATGCCATGATATGAGGCGGATGCCTGTAGGTCATCGTAGCGCGGAGCGCATCTACCTTAGGTCCTTAGTATTATTGAGTGTATCGCCACGACATAGCGTAGACGGATTGAGGTGTGGGGGGGGGGGGGTTAAGAGACCTCGGCGTTGTTATCATGGTTATCATGACGGATATTACTTGAAGCTACCCTGTATCGGACCCTAATTTGTGAGGGATACTACAACAACACAGGGCGAAAACTTATTCTCGTCCCCTACCAAGCTCCACGTCAGCCACGCCGCATATGATCACCAACCGCCTAAATAGTAGGTTAGACGCGGAGTAGATCTTGCGTCGGCGATCTATATGTCAGACTTTTAAGGTTGACGGGATGTTGCATCATTAAATTAATATCGAATCAAGACGAGATGTACATACAGTGTGGAGGTTTAGCATCGAGTTTAGAGTGACAACTTACAACTTAGGACATGATGTTATAGCAATGGGTGGACGTACTAACCTGCTAACTTACCTCCCGAGGTCCTCAGCACGTGTCAGAAGTCCCTTAATCACATATTAGGCGGGGGAAAGCATCAAGATAAGCGTATTCCTTGCGATATTGACAGACGATATGGTTTGGTAGCGTGTCTTTGTAGAGGCGAGGTCGGTTGAAACTGGAGGCTAGCAAGGTCCACCATGAGAAAAACGCCTACACTAGCAAAAGCAACTACCTAGACCCATGGTCCGTTGCCCTATGGCGTGTGTAGATGCTATAGTCAGGGGGACAATCTCCCCACAAACGTAGAGACTAAAGCTAACACAGGACGGGAATTGTTAAGCGCACAGAGTATCATCCGGCGGCAGCTAAGACGGGGCGGCGCGCGGAAACCAACTTCTCGGGTCAAGCACTATGACACCCTAGAGCGGAATTAGCGGTAATGTACTGTAGTGTTTAATGATCTCTGGAACGTGAAGGATTGACATGCTGGAAATCGTTCACATGGGATGCCACATGCATTGACGACGCGTTATGGAGTGGGTAGGTATCAGGGTATGTAGGTAGGTACCTATTAATCGTGATCTCTTGGTCTTGGTCTTCGGGTCCCATAGACCGTTAGCCTCGGAAGCCCACATAACATTGTCATAGTAAGCCGTAATACTACTGCCTGAGACCCATCATAATCCATCGTAATGATCTTTTGGCAACGGCTGTTGCGTACATCATAGTAGCAGAGTAGTATCGAGATCGTAAATTCGTCTAAAATTGCAGTTAAAAGATTAAGGGCTGTCAAAAGTCTAGAATTGCCGTATCGAGACATTCCCGTGATTTTAGTATTTGTGGCTGCGATGATCGATCCGGCCAGCTGGGACATCCATGGGTCCCTTGGCCTCTTGAGCGCGTGGCTGATGTTAGCATATATCATCTACGGCACCTACTATAGTAACTTTTAGGTAAGTGGCTTCATTGGCAACCGTAATCGTCTTAGATGATTACTTAGCGGTCGTATCATGCACCAAACATGCGGCTATTTCCATTAGGAGCTCCGTGGTGGTGAAGCCTAAGGCATGCCACCATGCCGAGATTCAATAGTTATCTCCTTTTCTAACCGTTCTTTTCTGACAAATCCATTTAGCTCCAGATCTATATATATCCGAAGATGCCTATCTAACATAAGGGGGTTGGGCTACTTGTATCTTCTTTGCGTTCCTCGGGGTCTAGCCGAGCAACCCGCAAGGTGCCAGATATCAATCCCCACGGAACGGAAGTATAGCGTGTGGCCCGAATGATCTCTAACCCATGTCTATTGAACTCACGGACTTTCTGTCTATTCGGATTCTAGATTCTAGACCATACGGAACTGAGACATATTGCTGATATTGCTAATGTAGGTACCTACATACATACGTACCTAAGCAATCAGGGGGGTTTATATTCTTCATATGGAATCTACCGTTGTCACTTAAGCATGGGATAGCCATGTCGGAGTTGGTTTGCGTCTGTCGATCCCGAATCTCACGGCAAGGAAGTTTGTCGTCAAACGCGCTTCCCTGTCTGCTAGATATGTATTGCTCCTCATTGAGATGACATGTCGGATTTGCCCCGTCGTTCAAGCCTAACCCTGTCCTGAACTAGTCGAATTTCGGCAGTGCTAAATGATGATGTGTCTGGGTCCGCGCGTACGATACCTTAACATAGCAGCTCTCTCATTCGGTAGATGCTGGAATATCATAAACTCTATCTAGTTAGGTATTTCGCTAGGTCTAAGGCATAACCTGCACATTAAGGATTAAACTACTATTACTATGTGTGTATACACACATACACTGCTTTGTTGGTTATTGACAGTTCAGCAGGTTGACCGCTCTACTCTGTAGAAGAGATCTATTGTGAAGCTCACTTCTTGATCCGGAGTCTTGATAAGACCCAATCTGGCATGAACTACGGTAACATTGAATCTGACATCAACAGGCTGTTGTCAGAACCGGTGAGATGGTCTAGACCGTTTGGCGATCATTTTCCCAAGACCGTGGCACGACTATCAACCTGACTCGTCGCTTATGGTGGTCTAATAAGGTTCTGAGAGGGACAAAAAGGACATACATATCCTTAATTTCCAGTATAGTAAATGGCATAAGATATATTGGATAGAAATTATAGTATATATATCGTCTATTATGTATGTAATTGGCGTACGGAGATAAGAAATAGGGGACCTCATGACTGAGCGAGTTTCGGCATCGGTTTCCGAACCGTACAAGCGAGATTCGCGAGCAATCGAAACATGGGACTTTTGATCTTGGTGACAGTGATGATATTGTGTTGGGTCGGGTCGCGTTTTCTGCTGTACAGATCCTGGGGACCTGTATTTGTTCTATACGAAATACGAGACCAGGATTCCTGATATTACAACTTGGTTTCGTGTCTCCCAATTGCGGGGGATTTGCATGGTACCGGTACTGTATGAGGCTCATAGATATGTACGTACATGCCTCTGCCAAGCTGGGTACCTAGTATAATACCGTGTCTCATTTAATATGCATCAGTTCGTGGACATGCAATTCCAGATACCAGGATACTTAGGTAGGTACATACTGTATCTACTAGTATTAAACATCCAATACATTGGTGGACGGGCGCTCAGCATCCAAATCACTACTTAAATCTTGTATGTACGTGCTCATACACGGTCCAACAAGTGATCAATGGTCAATTTTAGTAGGGGAGATCGGGTAGGGCTACCGTTGTTACCGAATGCTCGGAAACATGGCGTTCCGGTCATCTCTTAGATTAACTCTTAGTGAGCTCGTCAATGACGATTCTGACAGGTAAGAAGCTTGGCGAAAAAAGCCGTCCGAAGTCGTGAGCTTAGGCTTTACATAGTGTTTATGGTGTACCTATCCTGCGAAGATCCTTATGTTGGTAACGGTCTGGGGGGATTTGGGGTATTTCGAACTTCCATGCATCCTTCTAGATCTACTGAACGCCATTTCTTGTCTCTCCCAGTTTTTGGTGATTTGTTACGGCGTGTGGTTGGCTGCCTCGTCGGGCATCTCTGCAACTCCAGGTCGCCGACGCATCTAAAACGACGAGGGTCGGCAGTGATTGGCGTTCGAGTGAGGTACAAAGTCCATGCCAATTTGCCGGTACATATTTATTAGCGGATCCTTGCACAGATACATAGGTATGAATACCATAAATACATAGTTAGTTTAGTTAGTGTCATTATACCTGGTAAATACTATATGTAAGAGAGTCTTAAGATCCACTACGCATCTTGTTGATCTGGCTATTCCTTTGGATCAGATTACTTGCCATCTGTTGTGGATAGAGGCTGGGAACAAGCCGTTGTTAGTATGAGGGATGTATGTATGTATATCCGATGACCTTGAGGATCCGCAGGTACTGCATAGTGTGCCTTATTCCGTCGTTACATTTTGTGTCATCCCGTTAAGATAGCGTTGCAATCCAACTAATGGCGGTCCTGTTTCATCTTAACTGCGAATGAGATCATCATAGGTCTAGTCTGCGATGTTGAATCGTGAAATATGCAGTTAGAAGCTCGGGTCCTTTTTAATGCGACTATGTGTTCTCCTGATGATACCCTTTTCATGCTTTGAGGAGCTGCGCAAGAAGTTATAGCGCGCTTAGGGATCGAGGTTCAAGACGGCGCTGACCTCTGCAAGGTACGCGCACATGGCTCGTGGCTAGCTTGTTAAAGTGCGCACCTCTGCATATTCGATGCTTACTGACGGTGGCGCCCACCTTCATCTTAGTAGATGACTTGGACGACTAGGAGGTCTGGATAGAGCGGGATGAGGGAGACTAATCTGGTTAGGGTGCCCTTCTGGATGCTGGACGCATCGTGTCTCGCCCAACTATATAGAGCATGCAGGGTCCCTAACTACAAAGTACATATCTAAAACTGAGCTACGTTCATATGCGGAATCGTTTCCGAGACAGGTGCCGAAATGTCTTTGTCCGCGTGGCCAGTTGATAACAGGGGATAAGTTATGGTATGTACATAGGTGTATGTAAAGTTGTTCATATGTAGGTAGTTGGCAGGTTGGGTATGTTGTGTTGTGGATTTGAGATCCTTCATCTCATCTCCGATCCTCCGCCATGTGTTCCGACTGCCTCTAGTGGCAGTTGAATGTACAGTACCTTGTAGTCTTATTACCTAGTCTGATTATGTGAACAAAGGTGGGTTCATCACCGCATACCTAGTCTCCGTATATCGTCGGTGCGTGAAGTCCACGAGGGTCCACGAGGTTGACTATTAGGAGACCCATCGTTAGACCCGTCGTAAGTCTGCCTCGCGTACCTAGTAACTCTTAATTCTGGATTCTGGGGGACGGGTCTTTAGGTTCAACGGCCGGGAAGAGGGATTCCGAACTTTGGAGTATCGACACCTATGAGACCTGGCTACAAGCCCTACCGCAAATGTGGCTGCGGGTCTCTGGGGAAAGATACTTGCATGGTTCCCATGCCGCTCTGGGACATATTCTAGACGCCAAACCCTTCTCGTTCAAATCTCGTCTAAAATTTCCAGATTCGACCAAGCGCGGACCCTCCTAACGAACCTCACCTCCACGATCAGCAATGTCGCTTTATGTAACACAGAGGTCCATCGGTATTGGAGTTCGCAGATATCAAAATGCAATTCCGCCCGTCGTCCGTGTCCTGTACATAGTGAAGGATGAACAGGGTGAGCGGAGCGGGGCGGAGTTTAAAATGTTGTCCGTAGCATTGCATTGAAGGTATCGCTGAAGATGATATTATCGCGAGTTGTGGAACGGGTCATCAGAATGGATTTCCTACAAGTTCTGTGTATGAATATAATGCCCCAACTATCTATCTATAAGCTATAGCAAACCCATTTTAAAACTCAACTAATGCATACATTCATAATAGCGTAAAGACTAGGTAGGTAAGTATTCGTTTTGTTAGAAGAGTAAATTTTTACTATGGATGTTTTACATAACCAGATACACTAAAAGTTTGGCGATTTGATATTGGTGACCGTGCTCAAGCTAAGTGGTATTCGGGCTAGCCGGAATGAGTAATTGCTACGTTAAACTAGGGTTTCGGTTACGCCGTCTTGGCAACTCTATTTGCTGTCGGGACAGCGCTAACTCTAATCATTTGCCTATTATAGGAGCTAACTATTAATTCAATTTCACTTCCCTTGGTATTTAGTACAGATCATAAGGCTGCGGCTCACGATATAATGTTTTGATATTTTGATGCCATTCCAAACCTTCACCGGAAATAAGTCATCATGCCTTAGGTGACAATGGCTGGACGCTTACAGGCTACGAGTACGGCAGGATCGTGAGACCTTTCCATCGAAGCATTAAAAACAATTCTCCTTGCTTACCTGATTATATTCTGCCACGTGCTATGGACGTAGACATATGGGCAGGTCAGTCATCTCTTACCATCCACAAAAGACCAGAATAGCTATTTTAAACCACCAAGTGTACAGTGTTTGTACCACGGCATTCTTAAGTTCCGTTAGGTTGGTCCCGAACGTAAGGAAATGCTTTCCATTGGACGAACCGATCATTAACACATGAGATAATTACATGGATACGGAGGCCCCTGTTGACGAAGATCATGAATGCCATCATGGGTCGGCATCTTAAGGTAATCAGCCCTATGCGCCAGGACTACGGTAAAGTTATAGACCTATCTTACTAATGTCTAGTGTTGTTGGACTTTTGAAACCCCCAGCTAAAGTAAATAGCGAACGGTATAAGAAAAATAGACTATTACATTAGTCACGAGAATTATAGGAATCCTATACGCATTTACGGTGGCCAAAAAAAACAAAAGCACACCATTATATTTTTAGGAACGTCTTCCACGCGTTCAATGACCATGTAACGATAATGCATGATTTGGTCCTAACATTTTTCCAATCAAAACAGTGCTGACATCCGCTCTGGGCGTTATTGTGGCAGTCGCCTCCGTCTTACTTAGCCGGCCGAGTGTCCTGGAATGCATCCGTAAACCTCGCGAAGGATTTGTTAGCAGGGATGTCTGCGAATTATAGGGTTGTATTTGCAGGGACGGATCGAATCCTTCTGATCTAGGGCTTACTTCTTTTTCCCCTGGTTCGGGGGGATTAATATGCCGTCGAACATTCCATACCATGTGGAAGCCAGGGATGTCGACCGCTTGGCCCCCATCTTTCTCCAACTTCCTGCAGCCATGGCGAAACAGGCTCTCCTATCTTCCGCAGGACGGTGTTAGGCCACACTGGCCACAGAACCAATCATGTTACTTTCCACCTCTGCTGTTTTGAATGAGAGGGCTGCTAGACCCGGACATTGATGAGTTGGCATGGCAAAGGCGCGTACGTAAATACGGTACAATGGCGCAAGAAGTCGCAGCCACTTAATCAATTGCAAGATTATGGGCGTACAATAGAGTCATGCTGACCTGATTAGGAAGACGCATAGAATGTTCCATCTCGATTCTTTTGGTAAATCATGCCAAGACATGCAGGTCCCTTGGTTTTTCATGGAGGTGGCTGTGAATTGCTTATTGTCGACGGGATTGCTTAGGGCAGCTCATAGTTGATGCAATCTAGCATCTCGTTGATCCTCTTGTAGGGCTGAGAGCTTATGGTCACCAAGTTTCCTTCTACCGGAGCTTAAGTCTCGCTAAAACATAAATTGTCTATAAGTACCTAGTTTGATGAGCTTTCTAACCTAGGTAACGAAACAATTGAAGAGAGTAGTTCGGTCTGGTGTATGGACTTGGGGTAGCCGGGTATAATAGGTAGGTATTAGTAGAAAACGCTTTCGTTATAAGATCAGCGCCTCAGGGGCTAGGCTCGACATGCGACGATGACATACTATGTTTATATCCCATAACATGGTAGAAATTATCTATTTCGGCTGGTGCTTGATGTATCTTAAGCGCTTTGCTGATAATCTGGTCGCGACAGACATTTTGGACCCCAAAGTGAGTTTTTTGTAACACCCCGTATGGCCTTCTAGACTTGGGTGGCCGTCTTCTTTGACGTTGATAACCAACCGTATGCTAATGATCGCTTGGTTGTGTGGTTGAAGGATGCGGAGTAAGCCCAATTCATGCAATGCGCGTCCATCACGAGGCAATCCTTCGGTTTCACGTGGCATCACTGTTAATCTTGCACATACTATGTAGAGATAGAGGTGTATTGCAACACAACATGACGTTTTCCAAGTGCTGTTTTAAACTTGGTGATGTATGTCATGTATGTAGGTAGGTGGTTAAAAGACGATCGTGGAACAGCTGGTAACACATATTCCCGGCGACTACATAGATCTAGTGTACAACATATTTCCAATATTCCTAATATCACGTAGCACATAATAGTATAATGCACATGTACGTAATAGGTAGGTAGGCAGGTATGTAGGTAATTGCGTGGTACTAAGGTAATTAAGGATTTTCCTTCTTACATAAGCCTCTCCCGAGCAGCAGTCCAATGCTCTTCCAAGTATGGCACCTTAAATAAGTTCACCTGCTGTTTTCACTCATGCCATACGTTCATAATCATCCATGATATTTATTGGCCTTTGACCTCATGTCGGGTATGGTTCTACGTAACTTAGTATATACACTACCTACATATAATAGTAAACCTAGCTAGGTACGCACGTACTTGTGACACGAAAACCCGGGACTAGAAGGGAAATATCGCCCCTATTAAACTTCCAAGGTTCTTTTTTTAGAATGAGACTAGGTAACCGAGATGCGTAAAGAAACCAATCAGAATATAGCAAAAATCTGCTAACTGTATTAGTATAATAGTATATAGATGACCCACTTATTCTACCACTTAAACACGCAATTTGCCAAAGAACAAACGTAGCCAATCAATGACAGCATCTTGATTCCCAGTTGAATTCAGAGGCTTATTCGTTACAAGCTCTAGAAACCTTCCTAGAAAGCCCATGTCTTTGGTCGCGGTTGAGCATGACACATCACGAACCGTCCCGTTGTCTCACAAGTTCCAATATCGCTACTAGCTTGGGTAACTCTCTGTACTCCCCGATGGTTCAGGGGAATACATTGTTGTCAGAATATTGAGATGTTGTCAAGCTTGTTACCATGCTCGTCATGGAACCCCGGTTTGTGATGCTGCCCGATTTGCTTGGTAGAAAGAGGACGTACTCATCTGAAGTCCTGAGTAATTTGAATTATAATTTCTATGTATGAAGGTAACAGTCAAATCTCCATGAGCAGTTGAATTCGGATTTACTGTGTTGTACCCCGACGAGCCCGACTCCGCATATTACCGGGCGCCCGATATTCTTCTTTTTTCTTCGCTTCTGAGACCATTCAGCCATTCGAAGAATCTGGGATTCTAGGCACCGCGGAAAGTCTATGGGTTTTGCGGCTCACTGCGTTCCATGCAAGTCTCACAACTCCTTGCATCGCAACCGCTTACAAGAGATATTGACCGCCTCAAATCGTTCGGACATATGCGAAGCTTAATCGTGATGAAGACAGCTCGATTTGGCACATACCGCTTCGTCCAAGACGCATATATTAATGGCGTTGTTACGTGCAGAGTCCAATGGGGCTTCAAGTTGGCACTTCTCTATGCTCTTACATATTTTCGCAGCACAGCACTATGGGTCGCTGCGGTATGACGGTAGTGTAAGGGGCGGTGCATCATAATTGGAAAATAGAAAAATTGGTCAAAAATATGATTGGTCAGTGACAGCAACAACCACACTATCTTCTGAGGTTATGCAGACAAATTATGGCTGTGCAAAAATTGTGCAGGTCATTAGCGAGAGTGACTATTTTGCCAGGGCTACCAAGATCGGACGTTTGAAACCTCCACACCTAAGATGACGATGGCTTCGGAAAGATAGGTATCCATTCTATATCGGCGGGGACATAACGGTGAAGCGTCTTAGCTCTTTACCATCTAGCTTCCTCCGCTTTAGCCATGCTTCGGTATGCCGTTCCGCTCCAACACTACCGATTCTAGACCCGCAGTTAGGCGTTCTGAGGACATCTTCTCGTCTCTCTTTACTAGATTCAGAAATCCCCGAGCACATACTCTAGCCTAGGGCGTAGCTCGCGGACTAAGAGCGCGTGCGGTTGTAAGTTTAGACATGAGACATAAGTGTCGATGGGTCAAATCAAGAAGGTTATCTAGGTATACCTTCCGATGCCTTTTTCGCCCTCCCAAGCATGTGTCAACAAAAGTACACACATATTTGCCTGGAGGATGCTCTAGATCAGCCTCGAAATCCTCTTGAGCATTAGTCAATTTAACTTGAATGACGAGATAATATAGGCAAAAAAATAAAATAAAATAAAATATAACGAAAAGAAATGGGAAAAAAAGAACCAATATTTGTAATGCTTCCTTGGTAAGGAACCTGTTAATAGGTTCCACGGGAATATATGAAAAGCAATAGCTACAAGATGAGGTGACCGTAGAACCTCGTCATTTCTACAACGATGAGGTAAATCTTCTCTTCCAAGATATTTAAGCATGTCGTAAAATGCATGAATGAGACATTCTTGTGTACTGTAGGTATGTAGCTGTTGGAAGCTTGGGTTTCCATATCATTGGTTTCTGTACCTACCTAGTACAGTTTGAATTGATGAAGGTTAATCTAATATGTCATTCAATTGGGGACATAGGCGAACTAGATCGTGACTTTCAACTGATCTAAGGTTCCCTGTCAAACGTGCGTCTTCTGGGACTTAGCGACCCCTGGCTGTCCTGGGAGCCTTTTTTACTTTTCCATTTCTTTTTTCTCTTAAGGACATCAAGGACTATGATACTAGTACAAATTGGGCACTGACTTCGCCAAAGGTACGGAGGGCGAGAGAACGACAAATTGGAACCTGCAGTGATCTTTTGAGGTGGACCCCTGACACATCTCTTCCAATCAAGAAGCGGAAAAGACACCCTCTCAGGTACTTTCATAGAAGCATGTAAATATATCAAAACAATATGTACCGCGATGCCCTACGAGCCCTAGCCTAGCCTACCATAATACCAATACCGAGAACACAACCTTAGAGAGGAGGACCAGAGGAACATCAACCACGAGCCACTCCCCGTCCCGTCCTTCTCCTCCCCAAGACCCAACGGCGGGCGAGATACCCACCTGAGACCATCTACCCATGCATGATGCTAGCGCGGTGGTCTACTACTGACAGCACAGTATCTTCTTTCGTTGAAGCCACTATGTACAAAGAAGTTTTCAAGGGCCCCCCCACTCCACCACATCTTGGGGGGTAATGATTTACCACATACATCGTACCAGATGTACCGAAGTATTCTTTTGGAGTACGTACCGTTTAGATAGACCCCTGGCACTTTACCATGGTACGGCACCGCCTCGATTTCAATGCTTTCTGCCCTATGGGAGATCTACGTACCTTGAGACACACGGCTATGCTTCCTGTAAAGCCCAAGTGTATATGAATCCTGAAGCCCCCAAAAGCTTCAACAGTTTCCAGCTTCTGCCCCCATCTCCATGATCACGGAACACGCCAAACTCTCTCTCCGTCCTGCTCTAATATCGTTCCTTTTGATAGTGTTCGTCACTTGTTGCTTAGAGCAATACATATATATAATATAGCCTTCACCCTTCCCGGAGCCTTACTTCAGCATCCCACGAAGGATATCCTGCAAACCGTCGCTACTCGTAACCTCGTCGTGTGAGGTCGTATGTTAAGGGACTGATAAGCTTAGAAGGCAAAAGCATCACGAATCTGGGCGCGCGAACTCTCGTTTCAACGATTACCGAGCTTTGCGACTTACATAAAACCTCACGCTCGCTATTCCTATACTCAACTATACCCACCAGTCCTTCTAGTGCCCCTCTCTACGAGCACCGTGACGCCGAATGCATTAACCTCATTGCGAAGCTACTCGATATAGGCCATATAAATGTGAGCTCTTACTTAACCGCACCAGCCTTAGTCATCTTTATCATCACCCTCTTCCGTGTCCCAACTGAGACACTGACACGAGGGAAAAGACCTAGCTTGAGCACGTTGGCTTGTAATTCGTTGTTATATACGCCTCAAGTCTTTGGAATCGGCAAGACTAAAAAGAAAGAAAGACAAAATGGCAATGGTCGACCACCCATCCTACAGCATGTTTCCCAGGCAAGAGCAGGATTTCATGCTCTACCCCGAATCTCACCACACCCACCACACCGGCTACGCCTCACCACCGCTGGACATGCACATGAGCCCAAACGGTTTCGGTGGTATACCGCGAAGCGTACAGGATGACTTCCCGCACACCTCTGGATTCGAAGTCGACCCGACATACGCGAACGCGCAACACTTCATGTACAACAGAGCGTCACCCGGTATATTCGCTGACGACAGTGAGATACCGGTACCGCCCTCGAACCTCTCAACCGCATCAGCTCCTTCAGCAGCATCATCGACAGTCGGGTCGCCCAGCTCCAATCACGGTCAATTGGCATTCTGTCCCGAGTACCAAGCAAACGCGCTTGGCGTACACCCCGGCATTGTTGGGTCGAGTGATTACTTGACAGGAACTGAGTACAATGCCTTCTCCGGTTCAGGTATGGAAGAATTCAGCATGACTTTTGACAAACAAGCTGGTGGTTTTGTTGGTGAGTTGGCGCGGGTCTCATTTTAAGATGTTTCACACCTTTAAGCCGCGGCCTTTCTCAGTGTGTATTTGCGACATTGATGATATTGATGATGACGACGTTGAGATTGATGCTAAGTCACTTCTCATCACATGTTAACGTCAATGCCACTGCACAGCCAATGTTTGAGGAAGGAGAACACAAATCTTGTCATTTCCTTAATCTAAAAATTATAGTGGGAACTTAGTTTCGCTGACCGTAAGCTCGTTAGATCCTTCCATGATACATCCCGACATCCGCGGTCCTCCGATGGCCCCGCCGTTACAGGGATAC
The DNA here is from genome assembly GCA_022836615.1 of Annulohypoxylon bovei var. microspora. Lineage (NCBI taxonomy): Eukaryota > Fungi > Ascomycota > Sordariomycetes > Xylariales > Hypoxylaceae > Annulohypoxylon > Annulohypoxylon bovei. The sequence continues at coordinate 51,904 of MU405222.1, read as the reverse complement.
GAACAAAATAGCTTCTCTCCTCAAAACCATTACCCTAATTCACCTGCCCTCTCTGGTCCCGCGTCGCCAGCGCCAGCAATGCGCAACGGAAGCCAATCTCCGTACATGCACAGCTACCAGCAGTACAGCCCTTTCCAAGCGCCTCCTCCAGCACCGAGGCGGCAGAGCCTCTCTTCTTACCAATCGCACGGATCTCACGATTACGCGTACAACAGTGACGAATCTGAGAAGAAGCAAAGATGTCCTCACCCAGACTGCGGCAAGGTCTTCAAGGACCTCAAGGCGCATATGCTAACCCACCAGAATGAGCGGCCTGAAAAGTGCCCCATTCAGACGTGCGATTACCACGTTAAGGGTTTTGCTCGTAAATATGACAAGAACCGACACACATTGACTCATTATAAGGGTACTATGGTGTGTGGTTTCTGCCCTGGGTCTGGTTCGGCGGCCGAGAAGTCGTTCAACCGAGCGGATGTCTTCAAGAGGCATCTAACGGCCGTCCATAACGTGGAGCAGACTCCTCCTAACAGCAGGAAGAAGGCTGCAAACGCGGCGAACAGCGGCAAGAAGTTGACTGGTTATCCTCCGGACGCTACGGGCAAGTGTTCGACATGTTCAGCCACATTCTCCAGCGCCCAGGACTTCTACGAGCATTTGGACGACTGTGTGTTGCGCATTGTTCAACAAGAAGACCCCGCGGAAGCTATCAACGCCAAGCGACTGGCCGAGGTAGAAAACGACGAGGACGTTCACCAGACCCTAGAGAAGAACCAACTTCCCCTCACTACGCAAACTGTCTCAAACTCGGATGATGAAGAGGACGAGGAGATGGGCGAGGAGGACGACGCCGCGGACGAAGATTTCAAGTCAAGGAAGCTCACCTCGCCGACAAAGAAGAAGGGGAACCCGGCCAACGGCGTCCAGAAGTCGAGGGGCATGACGCATTCGCGAGGCGGCATGCCGTTGACGGGTAAGAGCAAGAGCCGCAAGAACCGACGCGAGTACCCGTCCTCGTGGGGATTCGACAAGGGTCAGATGACGATGAAGAAGCGGGTAATGGCCGTTTTCGACGGCCCCCGCCGATTGGCCAAGGATGACATGATGCTCTCCACCGAACACGAGGTTCGCCTAAAGCTATCCGACGGCAAGTCGTACGTGACGGACCTCGACGTCAACACGATGAGGCGTGCCGAGGGCTTCCTCAGCGCCACCGATGAGGAGAAGGGACTCTGGATATCAGATGACCCGACCGAGGAAGACATGAAACGTATGCTGGAATACAACCAGCACCGCTAATCGAGGCGTATATATCACATAATCATACTATTGTATCGATATACTACAGCATTTCATGACGACTGAGACGAAGAATGGGATAGCATGACTGGCGCAAGGTCTATTGTACATTGGGAATACTTTAATGGGCATACAACAAAAACCTGTAAGGGGTTTTCCTTTATTTTCCCGTCGGAGGAGGAGGCCTACCGGCGATCTATAGAAGGGGAGACGAAAGCGTCTCGAGGAAGACCATCTCTGGCGGCCCCAATAACGGGCTGGGGCCTTTTTTCATCTCTGGTATATTTTGTAGTTGATGACCTGTATCGATACCCTGTTTATTTTTACGTCCATAACGGCGTTGCAAATACCGAAGATGACTTCGGCATTGTTCTTGAATAGAGAAATACCTACCAATGCTTCTGCCGCTCTTCACTTGACCGCTCCTTTGCTTGACGTTACACTATATGCGTGCATGTGATACGAGAATCTTCAAGTTCTCCGATCAACTAACTGATGATCCGTAACGGGCTCAGGCTTGAATCTAAAGGTAGCTGAGACGATTCTACTTAGAGGTTTTCGGATAAGATCTTGCTAGCTGAGGTATCGAGCAATTGCCGTATCGGGCCATTGCACCCCCAAATCTCGATGTGTATCTCGGATCTTGACGTATCCTGGAGCACGTCAACTACGCATCAGCTACTTACATAGATTCAATACACCTATGTAACTACCTACCTGGACACATAGCTTATGTACATCAAGTAGTAAGAAGTCACTTGACGCATTCCGATTGGGAAACGCAAGGAATCAGTTACATATCCAGCGAAACCCCTCCCTCTTCTCTCCAACAAATCCTCCTTTTCCCTGCCTGAAACCACAGGAGGTCTAACTGACCGCATCTCCATGCGCGTGTATATGCAAGCTGAAACGGCACATCTCATTGCCTAGATGGTCGCGGCTGCAGCGCGTGCGGCCACTGACGAGATGGGGACGGATAATGGCAGATTGGAGAATGGAGAACAACATGTAGCATGATGGATGGAGAGGTGCCACCGCAATTGGATGGGGTGCGGTTAATGCTGTCATGCTGACAAAGTGGGCAGCATACTCTACTACTACATAGGTACAGTGCCTTAGGAGAAAGAAGCGCGCGCGCGCGCCACTCTTTCCAAGGTGTCTAGTTGTAGACGATGCGATGCAGTCGCGACCCGATGTAGAGGCCTCCCCCCTTTTTTTTCTTCTTCTTCTCTTTCCCGCGTCTTGGAAGGCCGTGGCTTGGGGATTACCGTTTCGTGCAGGCAAGCACCGCGCAAATACCTACATACATGCCTGAGGGCGCAGCACCCGCTACCACGTGTATGCCGGGGTGACGGCATGTGGTTGGTGGGCAAGGTAGGAGGGGGGAGCTAAATTGACAGTTTTGCCCTACCGTACTAAACAGCTACGGTCCGCCTGTCTGCCCAATCAGGAAGGTTGGGGTTTTTTTCTTAAGCGGTGAAGGGGCGCAGCATCTTATTTGCATCGAGCAAGCATAACGTAACTTCGAGCTGCTTGTACACCCGTACGTAAACTCATAGGGATGGTACTTTTCGTGTATAACCGTGCTATATCTTACGATTATATCTACGTCCTACAATATCTCCTCTTTATGCGTATGAATGGGACTGGATGTGCGGCACGCACGCACTTGAGATTACCTAATATGGGCAATGATATTGTCATAGAAAAGCCACCATATCACCTCCGCATACTTTGCCCATCCTATCAAACACGATATATACGACATATTAGGTACGTGAAGCTAAGCAAGAGGCTACCATAGTAAAAGGCGTCAAGCCATCAAGCCGACAGGAGCCCTAGTCGTCAAAGATCCCCGCTGGGCTTTTCCTTGGGTCTTCAAACAAGCGAATCATACAGAGATCAATCCGAAACACGGCCCCTCTATACGCAAATGTACATACGTCCACTGTCCACTGTCCACAACACCACCACCGTCGTCTGCTCCCATCCCTCGACCTATGTAAGTATCGCCGGCCGCGCCGTAGGCGTGCATGCGCGCCACACGCCGTCTAGCGTCGTCGAGGTTGCGGTATATACGTATCCTGCATTTCTGTATCGCTGCGGGCGCGTCTAGGCGTACCGTTTGTGTCGATGGTCATCTTGACACTGTCGCACCACATTCTCGCCGGTCGTTTTTTTCCCGTATCCTCTATTTTTATTCCTTTTTCCTTCCTAGTGCTTTTCTTTTTGCTTTTCCTTCCTTTTTTGCTTTTTCTCTTCTTATTCTTCTTCCCCTTTCTATTTTAAAGTTGCGGGGAGGTGGTAGTTGTGGCGTTTGTCTAGGAGGTCCCCTCCCTCCTTACTTCTCTCTAGCTTCTTTCCGCGCCGGGAGGTATGGAACGGATTCTTTTCCGTTTTCTATACTTCCCCCGGAACTATCATATACAAGTACCATAGTACCCTCTAGCGCTGCGTGTTAGGGCGTCTTGGGTACCTAGGTCTTACACCAGGATGCCTAGCCTAATTCTCCACCCGGCCGAGAGAGATATTGAACTATTTCCGCACTTTGCAGCCCAATCCCAGCCCCTACCCTAGGCCTCCTAGGAACCTAAATAGGCCTGTAATCCACACCACTCCGGTGCTCATACGAGGAACCCGAACCCGAGAATCCCTGGCTTGAGCCTCAATCACGCACCAAAAAAAAAAAAAAAAATCTCATCCTTGCCACTTCCCCCCCCTCCCCTCCCCTCGCTTTCTCAAGCCTGCCAAGGATAGAGTGCCTACGCACATACCTAGTAGGTACCGCACTTCGCGTATATGCAATGGCGCTCACGAGCCGCATCTCCGCGCAGGAGCCGTCGACCTCGGAGCCCGAGGACCTGCTGAGCTCGGCGCTGGGCGTCATCTTCCCGGACGACGTGACGAACCAGCACGGGGACGCGGACCACGCGCTGGCCTACGCCTCGCCGCACCTGCCCCGGCCCCTGCGCATCGCCCTCGGCGACCCGCGCGGCGAGTCCGACCGCAGCCTCTTCTCCCACTACCTGTGGAACTCGAGCCTGCTGCTCGCCGAGCTCGTCGAGGCCGGCTGCTTAGGTCTAGGTCTGGACATAGGTGTAAGTAAGCTCCGGGCGTCCGACTTCGACGTCGCGGGGCTCGCGTGTCTGGAGCTGGGCGCCGGCACCGCGCTGCCGAGCCTGATGGCCGCGCTACTCGGCGCAAAGGACGTAGTCGTGACGGACTACCCGTCCGCCGCAGTCCTAGACACCCTGCGCAACAACGTCGCGGCGAACGCGAAGCCGGAGTGCTCGCCGCGGGGCACCCTCGCACCCGTCACAGTCGAGGGGCACAGCTGGGGCGAGCTGTCGACGCCGTTCGCGACGGCGCACCGGGGCCGCTTCGACCGTGTGTTCGTGTGTGACTGCCTGTGGATGCCGTGGCAGCACGCGAACCTGCACCAGTCCGTCGCCTGGTTCCTCAAAGACTCCTCCTCGTCCGCGAGGGCCTGGGTCGTGGCGGGGTTCCACACCGGGCGTGCCAAGATGCGCGGGTTCTTCGAGTCCGACGCGCTCGCCGCGGCCGGGCTCGAGATCGAAAGCCTTTGGGAGCGCGACTGCGACGGCGTCGAGCGCGAATGGGTCTGGGACCGCGGCCAGGAGGACATCAGCGAGCGGAAGCGCTGGCTGGTCGTCGGCGTGCTGCGACGTACTGCGGCGGGGGTTGAGGGATGAGGATATAAGCCGATTGTAGAATTGAGATTTGGTAATCGGCTTCGCGACGTTCCGGTCTATGATCTAGGTAATACTCATTTCTCCAGGCCTTCGCCGATTTAAGGGGCCCGGGCTGGATTTCGTCTCGCTCAGTTAGCGCCTCAGTCATAAGATGGTACTCTGGCGTTGAACTTGGACAGCAGAAAATTGAGTTTTGGACAAGTTACCTACATACTTAGCTGTGCATATTCATACTGAATGCGCAAAGACGACGCCAGAGAAGCCATCAAGGTGGGCACAGGCCATCGGGGACGCGTCCTAGCAGTCAGCGCAACATAACACCTATAAAAACTACCTGTGTATGTGACTTATATCCATCAATGGGCTCATCACCGGCTTCAGATACTAAGAATAAATCAAAGATTGATATATCCAGTCTTCTCAATAAGATAAATATGTGATAATATATCATATATACATGCCCGTACAAATTTCCTCATGTGCTGTCCGAGTCCACCAATCATTAGAATAGAAAGGAAATGATGCTCGCTCCACGCTAGCCTTATGCTATGCAAGTATGCTACAATATGTGCAACAAATTTCACTGCTTTTTTGATACGTGGTATTGATGCAAATGTAGTATTCTGTGCAAGAAGTCGGGGAACGAGAAAATAAATGAAATGAGAGGTCCTAGAAAATAGGTAGGCGAGCCTCAAAATGACGGGATAAGAAAAGGAGCTTCACAAGTCCTGGCACAAACAAACACGAAACCAACGTGTTGAACTTGGAGGCATGATCGGAGAAGTAAAAGCCATAATTGTTGTCTGCCTACCTTCCGGTCAGGTATCCAGTTCGGAAGCAAGAAAAGTAAGTCGTGTAGTAGTAGTATTGGGTTCTGTATCAAAAACCCTTTGGTGAGTCGTCCCTCGCATCACTGGGCCATTCCTCCACAAACGCCAAACAGCCCCTAGCCTATAACCCGCCAACAATATCCATAGTCCTCCTTCGAGAGGCATCAACCGGTCATTCTGTTCAAGTTCGTCGGCAAACATGAAAGCCCTATCAAGCTAGGCCAAAATTTAAAGTCGATTGTCCTATAGCTCAGTGGACTTCTTCCCCCACGGGGGTAAAATCGCCCTTCGCAAACGCGGGTCCGGAGCTAGTATAGCTCGGTTCAGGTATAGCCGGAGCTTTCGCTGTTGCATTAAGCTGAGTAGGGATTCATGGGGTGGGTAGGCAGGTTCTCGCCCTTCTCAAATGCAGCCCCAGGACCTGTATAGCTGGGTTCTAGTATGTCTCCTACCATGGTGTCTTGGGTCGAAGCTATACTAGGAGTCGCCTCGTACTCAGAGCCGTAAAATGTAGCTGAGTTGACATCGCCTTTCAATGGCTGCGGACTAAAGAAGTGGGGAGTTTGCGCAACATAGGTTGCCAACTCGGAAGGCCTAGAAGACAAATCATTGCTATCTGGATCCCCGCTTCCGAGCTTTTGCAGCAGTGCCTCAGACTGCAGCTTAGCCAATTTTTGAAGCTGGACCACAGGATCCTTATGATAGCGTAGTATGTTAGTCAAATCGCAAAGGCAGTCTGCAGGAGCCCAACGTCTTCCGTGCGAACATACCCATTCCGCCTGCCCCGGCACTCCCTCCGCGGCCGGCAGTAGCGGGTTGTCAGAACCGGCGGGGTGGATGGGTGCCGGGGTAACCGGAAGGCTAGGACGCTCAGTTTCACTAGGGAAATCGGTAACCTTGCTTCCTTGCCGCCGGCGGTGGGGAATTTCTGCCTCCTCACCGTATACCGCTGGCGGACCTGGAGATTTGATGCTCCGTCTACGTCGATGTTGCTGTATCTTCTCGACGTAGCGCTCAATCTCAGGTACTTCGTCCCAAGCATTAGTCAGTGTAAACGAGGACCATGTGTCTACGGACATGGCGTGCATAGTTGGGGTAGATGGCCCGCTCGCCTGTTCTACCGTATATGTATCCGCGACAGAGGTCGCGTCTGTAACCGTTTCTGGGATACTGATTATGGACTGTCTGCGGCTGGGGTATTCATCGGGAAATACGCGAGATGGTCGTGATCGATGAGCTTCCCAGGGGAATATAGGCTTCGGTAGGTCTGGATCAAAGAACGGAACAAAATCATCTGGCGTATCATATCCAGTTTCCGTTCTAGGAAGAGGTTGCCTATTATCTAGTTAGCTCTTTAATTATCTGTAAAAGCCAAAAACAATGAACTGACCTTTGCGTATGCTGGTGCGACGACTCTTTCTGCCCTTCGCTGGTATGAGAAGACGAGCCTATAGTGGTGGCACCCTGATGACGATATTGGTATTCTCCTTGGGTGAAATACTGCACCAATTCCGACCCTGATTTAGTACCGCCTGGAACTGATGATGTCGATGTCGAGTTCTATGTATGGTAAGCCAAAGATTCGACATAGTGATATAGATTAAATATCAATAGGGAACTTACATAATGTTTGTCGTAAACAGCCCACCATCTACCAACCATTTCGTCATAGGGCGAGCTTCCAGTGCTGGCGCGTCTTCCCCTGAACCACGGCTTTTCGGGGCCGATAAAGTGAACCATCTTGATATTGGACTGGAAATGGCGATAGGCAGGAACATACTGGTAGTGGCCAGAGGGTGTGACGTTGTAGGCAAAGCTGAGGCGATTATAGTTGTTTTTGAAGTGCATGTTGATAAGACCCTGATCAGCTCCGTCAAACGAGGTATTCTGCTCCGCCATTGCTGCCATAGCTTGGTAGTCCTCCATGTTCGGAGTCAGAACCATGACACCCGTGTTGAAGAGATCCGGCCATCCAATATCTGGAGCTGCCGAGAAGGGGTGTGTTATGTCGAAGAGCTCATCCGGAGCTTCATAAGCGACAACATCGCTATCTATGTAGACGATCTTTCGGAACTGAGTCTGTCTCCATAGGGTGATCTTGGTATAGGCGGAGTGTAAGTCGGCTCGGTTCATCAGATGTAGGTTTGTGGGTTCCGAATTGGTTAATCGGCTGACTGGAATGACATGGTCATACACGTTCTAGTCAATTGAGTTAGTCGGGTATAAGTCTTAGGTGCGAAGTAAATGGTAAGCTTGCCTTGAGCTCCGTTATAACTTCGGCCGATACAGTGTCCAGCGTGACCAGGACTGCCAGCTTCTTGGTGGTTCCGGCATCTCGTAGAGAGTGCGCAAGCACCAGAGCACCTTGAGAGAGGTTAGAAAGTTTGCCGAAACAAGTCCGAAGCTGTGGAACATACCAGGTAAATATGTGTCACTTAAGAGAAGCTATAGATACGCATATATTAGCTGCCATATTAAAAATCTAAGACTGTGTCTAGGTCCCACGAACCGTGGCGTACACGTCCTCCTCCGCTCCTCCGCCTTGCACAGCCATCGTGTGCAAGGAGTGTCGATGAGATCACGAGAACTCGAATGCCACCGAGAGGGGTAAATAATGTAGATGGGTGAATATACGACTGATGTATCCTAATGAGAATTTAGGACACAACAAGCTATCTGTATATTGGGGATAGAAATAGCAATAGCTTTGTGGAAAAGCGAGAAGAAAGCTGGGTTTGGCGAGAAAAGATGTAAGTGATGGTAAAATAAGTTATGTTATATTTGCATCGAAGAAATACTTGGGTAGCTAGGTAAAGTTGTAAAGGCGGTGTTGTTTCTTTTAACCAAGCTTTATTTAGTAGGAACCTTCCCTTCCCACAACAAAATCGAAAGAGAGTTCATGGAAAATGCGACGCTAGCGTTACCTCCAAGACAAGGTTACCTTGGTCTCGACTTTAGTCCCCAGATTATTATGTACTTCAAAGCTTCAGAGGCCAGGCATACTTGCGTACGCATTGTTAGCTCGTATAGAAAAATTTTCTATCAGTTGTTGTTAAACTTCAATTGGTCCTTTATAATCTCGAATTCTGCATCCCTACCTAACGAAACAATAGAAATAAATGGTCGCATCCACAGTTCAAATACATGTACAGCCATATATGGCGGAAGTAGATACGATAACCCACGAAGATACGGTCTAAGTTGGGGGAAGTGGATCATGACATGCACGGTGCCGCGACAGCCCATAGCTTCTTCGCCAAAGCTACTATCCACTTTGAGAATTATGTTAATATTCAGACTAAGCCAGAGATGAGGGGCCAACTAACCTCGCTGGCAGCAATAGAGAGACTCAACCAAGATTCATTAGCGCTCCATCCGGCGGCAATACGCCAAGTGGAAGCTAATGATATCCACATGTGAGTCAAACAGTGCCTTGGGAATTAAGAAAATAGAAAAGCTACCTAATTCTTTCAAGTTGAAAATGGCCGATATTGACTGAGTTTTAAGTAAGGTAGCTTTTCACAATATTGAAGATTAATATGTATAGTGCGTAATTGTAAGATTTGTAGTGTATGTAAAATGACGACACTTCTTTCTCTTTTTAGAGTAACGTTCTTCCACCGGGACTATCCGCAGCAAATCAAATGGTGAGTTTAAGGACCCCGCAAAGTGATCTTCAACAACTGACCAATCAGTATCGATAAATTTTACTAGGGGATCCGAGTTAGGAAACACCTCTTTCCCTTTCCTGCCATTCCTTTTTTGCGTTCGAGATACATACTTCCTAGATCGTAGCTTCACCTTATGTACTTCATCATGTATGTACATGATGAATCTTAAAATCAAGTGAATATACTTCCAGGGTTCTAGATCTCTACTCCACATGGTCCTGCATTCTAGATCTTACCACTTCAACAACAATATTTGAACTAAGAGACCAATAGCTACGATATTACACCCTCCACGATAGAATCACGTATGGGCGAAGTTTAAAGCTACCTACTCTAACTATCAAAAACCCGAAAGTTTGAGGAAACTTGAGACATCTGAAGAGCACCACAACATTCACCAAATCAAGCCATCAAGAATCCTAGATCGTCCTTGATTTTCGGTTTCCACTCACCGGTTTATCAAAAAAACGTCATACTACCAAGGGGGGGAAGAATAGGAAAGCCCCTCGAAGGCGGTCAGCCGCCCCTCTGCAGCGATGATCTCAACAAGCAAGAAATATGATCGGAACCATTATCGCATACCATTTACCTAGGTAGTTGATAATGATTTTCAATTTATGAAAACCTCAACAATCCTAAACGCATTCACGGAAGGTAGTATGTCACCCCACGTGCTAGCCTAGGTATCTCACACCTATGTTTCAAATGGCAGCAACCCTCACGAGGGTCAGGCTCATAACTTCACGCGAAAGCAACCAATTACTATTTGGGCAAGAACCACATATATACCCTACAGAGAGCCCACTTCTGTGATAGCCAACGAGACTCAGATTTGCCTAAAGCTTCCATGGTTGTTATCACTTCGGGACATAGGCTAGGAGAATATTTACCGCTATTCGAGGATTACATACATATCACGATTCCATCGTCCTTGCTTGCGCTAGGTGGGTTTTGTCTCAACCAAACATAATAAAGTTAAATCGATTTTCTGTTTCTATTAAGCGCACTAATCCCTCTTCACGTAGCGGCCTTAAGAGCGAAATCGGCCCAATGTCAAATTCACTGTTCTAGAATTTGCTACCTGAATCCCACTTAGAAATCTATAGGCACTTGTTACGTTCTTCAGACACGATCAAGATATCTTCATTTTGTTGCTAAGTCTATGTGCGTGGTCTGGATCGCAAGGTACGCGAGGGGGGTCTTTCAATCCCCCCTCACGCCGAATGTCACATGTCGAGATCATAAACACTTACGAGCAAGTCAACTAGGAGACGACCCTGATTCTATGCAGAAACCATCTTGTTTCTTCATAACTCGTAAGATTACTCTTACATGCCATCATTAACATGAGGAAAATCAAAAACCAAGGGCCTCTCCCCCATAGAACCTACGGGAGTCAACTTCGTCAGTTACCTTCTTCCCAAATGTTGAATATTGAGTAGGTATCAACATGTGAAGACTGTAAAACTAACTGGTGGGCGACAACAGGTACAGAACTCACCCGCATCTACTTCTCATATAATATCAATACCCATGATCATCGATTATCTTTTACCATCAGCGCTACTATAGATGGGTAACTTTAGAGGACGAGGTGTTTCACAACCACCATTAGACCAACGACAACTAAAAAAAGCCTCGATATGGGAAATCGCTATACACCTCTATCCTGCTGTCTGCTATACAAGAACCAGGAGCATAAAATAACAGACATACAACCGCCCAGACAACCCTAGGTAGTAGTGGCTCTAAGTAGGACGGTGTAGGTAAGCCGAGAAGGCAAGTGTTCTTCTACCTATATAGCATGAAGTTTGAAAGCAGCTAACTCGGCTTTAAACCATTGCCTAGGTAGGTAGGTAGGTAGGTAGTTATGTGTTGAAATATATATTAGGAAAGTTGACTGACTAACCTAGAACTATTTCGTTTTTGATATTATACACGATACACACCTAATCGCTCATTCATTGAAGTCTATTACTCTACATATTTAAATCGCCACCAGGCTATAGCCTATGCTAGGATTATTGAAAAGTCTAACCGATGATAACCCTAACCCATCGCCACTACTAGGGACCCCAGAAGATTTAGTATCATCGAGTCGATAGTTCGTGGGCTAACTTCCATGTCACCACATAAAACGTAAGGCGGTGAACCATTTGTCATTCAAGTGATTAATGTTTAACATTACTACGGATAAAGCTGTACGCTCAGCCCCAAATAAAACTCGTAGATACTCTTTTCCCCCTCGATTCCCATGCCCATTCATAATATACCTTGACACCTCGCTTCTTTTCCGTTTTGAATTACCTATATGATCGATCGATCGAATGATCTACCTATGCGTGCTGCAAGGTCCCAGGCACAACCGACGTTGCAGCCCCGGTGTGCGATCAAAGATCTTTCTTGAAGTTATGTTCAGGCTTATGGGTAGTCTCATAATCGACGTGGACATAAGCTCGCTCTATACCCGGTAGTTTTTCCAGCTCGATCTGGAGTCCTTCAGAGACATCATGGGTAACTCTAAGGGGGTCATTGGGATCCATGACGATATCAATCTCAGCGATCAACCCAACACCAGCATGGTACACCCGAACAGTGTCGATTTTGCGAATGGCCTCCGAATACGTGACGCAAATGTATGTGATAAGTTGTTGCTTCTCGATATCGGCAGCCTTGCCAACGAGGGACATGAACTCGTCGAACGCCTGGTGTAACCAAGCGGCACTGATGATTAGCGACATGATGAGGGCCCCCATAGGGTCAATCCACCAAGCGAGCTTAGAGCCGCCGACAGATGTCAGCACTCCGAAGCCATTAATCAATAAGTCATTGCGATGATCTTGCCACAATATGTTCACCTGGCTGTACTTGTCTTTAAGGCCCCAACAATAGAAAAACAAGCCAAGCTTGGTTGCAAAAGCGATGCACACTGCAATCACTGAGGGCAGGTGAAAGTCATTAACTATATCACTCGATCCGAAGTGTTGCTTGATATCCTGACAGGAGAAAGCGATCAAAATGACGGATACGGTCGTCATAATGAAGCAGAAGGTGATATTGCCAGCATTCTCTAGGCGTCTATTGCCGGATGGGAAGCGGTTGGGATCCACACGGTCCATAGCTTTGCGGGTGATATGCAGGGTCAAGTTGCTCAGCGGGTCGAAGATGGCGTCGGCCATGGTGGTGAGAAGTGAAAGAGACCCGGAAGATATGGCGCCGTACATTTGTAAAACAGACAGGAGTACATTTGCTATAAATGAGCCTTGGATGGCAATTTTGAGGCGCATGTGGTCCTCGCTAGCTTCACGCTGATGGTCGGCCTCGTGCTCCTGTACCGATTTCAACATGTTCTTGATCGTATCATTCTGCTTGTTATAGAATGTGTGAATCTTGCGTGCCTGAAAAGAGGATGCAATTTTCCCCAACTCCGAGTTGTCCTGTCCAGTACGCTTGCGGGCGGTATTAGCTTTGATCTCATAAAGCTGCCCGTCCGACTTCAATGCCGAAGAGAGATTATAAGGGTCGCTCCCGCTAAAGCGCGCATTGCCATCTTGCGCTTCGATATCCGCCGCTGCCGTGGCAGAAAGGTGGCGAGCCACAGGTTGCTCGCTGCTCTCGTTCATAGCTTCAACAGCGGTGCTAGTGGCGTTCCGGTGGGGATTATGAGAAGGATGGTGCTGTGATACTGGCGTATGTGTCGAAGCTCGCGAACTCGAAGTTTGACCACGCTGGCTGTCACGGGAATGTGACTGCGACTCGGCAGTAGGCGAATTGTCAGAACCCATGGCTGAGTGAATATAATGACATACGCCGGCAGCCCGTCGAAGAGAATTCGGATATACGACCGGGGGTCCTGATAATTCCTATCTGCGGGCGAGGAATTAGATAGGCGCGGGATTTGCAGGATGCGGTGTGCAGGGAAGAAGAGAGGGATATTAAAAAACTCCTGCCGCCCTCGGTATCTGCGGCTCGGGTTGGAGTTTGTCCCGGAAACCAACACTAGCTTGCCATCTCCCCAAGATCTTCTTGCAAACCTACCTGTATCTGGATTAGCTAATAAGTTGAGAGATAGCTATTTGATCTTAGCGATATGCCAAGTGGTATTGTCGTGCCTGTAAAGATCAAATGTAGTAGACTGGTAGTCTACATGTAAATAAGAACAAGTGGGAAGGGTACATAGAGATGCAAGTCAGACTGATTATCAAGTAATAAGAAGAGTGACAAGACAGGCTGACAAGTGCAGGAAGTGGTAAAAGAAGCAAAAACTTCACAAGGCACTTGGCGGTGATACAGTTAGTAGCTGCCCGTGGCTACTATATGTAATGAATAATTTACTTACCTGCTTAGGCAGTTAGGTAGGTAGGTACAATACCCAGAATACCTAAGCTACCCACCTATTAAGATTCTCTGGCCAGATGAAAAGTCCTCATTTCTCTGATAACAGTGAGATGTACTGTATGACGAATGACTAGTGCGCCGTTCGTGGCAAAAGAACCAGTTGGAGGTTGGACGGAAATGGACGCCCACGAAAAAAACCAACTCCGGCAATAGAACACGCGCTCAAATTGGCCATTCTGATTGATTGCTTGCCCAGCAACCCAGGTAGTACATACCTACCTTAGGCAAGTAAGCTGAGGGTGGAGAAAGATAGTGATTCACTAAGTCTTTGTCTCTGGTCGGTATTGGCAAGGCAAGGCAAGGCAAGGATTAATCTTATTGGACCAAGTCAATGTGTGAATGTTCACAATGTGTTGTTTATTCTTATGTTGGTAGATAGTAAACGTTGAACGTTGTGCTGGTGGTGTAGAGAATAAAAAGAACAAACGTAGAGTTAAGCTTTCCTGGTCTCTTTAGAGGCGGCACATACAACTTTAAATATAAGGCAGGCGCAGCTAAAGCATGGAATCGATTCATAAAATCGGCCACTACCGGAGCATATAATGCTACTTTGAGTACCTCGGTACCGTAATTTGACCTTTAAATACAACAAAATCGACCAACCGAAGGTTACCAGCTCCGAAGAGGGTCCAATTGGAATAATAATATATTCCTACCTAGGTAGCCAAGGCCTTGGCTTGTCTATCATTTCTCTGATTTTACGCCTTGTCATGTTATCTGGATTTTATCCATCCTCTTCATACCGGAGTCGATTGTCTGGGGCTTTGATTCTTGGATGTTCCACGAAGCTAGCTATGTTTAGGTGCTTACCTGTAGAGACCTACTAGGTAGGTTCGTAAATCAAGGGGTAATATATTATATCAGTAGGTCTTCTAAGTAAATATAGCCCTCTAAACATGCCACTCATATTTTGCGATTGCAATTTGAAAGATAGTTTATATGTCAACGTGAAATCCAGTTCCTGATCTACTTACGTACCCGAGTCCTTGATATTTTGAAGGATTTTAACCAGTCCATAAAATCCAACCCCTGCTGCTTAACAGTTGCATTACCACCCATGACTTGCCCAGGGGTATCAAACCTCATTCCCCCATATATTGACCGTCTATTTGTTCGCTATGCATCTGCACGTCGAAGAGGATGTGCCTCTGTATTCAACACCCATTCGTCTAAATTGGCCAGTTCCCAATCGCCGAAAATCAGGTAGAAATATTTCAACGTCTCTGCCAGCCAGAAGCTCTCCATGCTGTCTACCTGAGTCGGATGGCTTGTTGTCACGTCGTCTAGTGCCGCCGAAGCATACTTCGCCCGCGTCCACTTCTCGATAGCTTCGAACATAGCCCAGGCCTTGTCCATAAATTTCGAGTCTCCCGTTAGGCGATACATCATAAACACAGATTCGATGGCCTCGGGTCGGAGGATGTACCGGCGGTCGTCGACCTCGACCATGCCGCGCGGAAGTCTCCTGGTTTCTATGACATTCTCGATCTGCTGGTCGGAAAGCATACCACCCTTGGAGTCATGACCCCAATATTTCTTCAAGGAACTCATCCAACGCTCCTCGCTCCACTGACAGTCATCCTTTGCGATGTCCGGCTCGCACGGGATGAAATGAAATATCTCAGGCCCAATGCCCGAAACGGTTTGGTTGTATGACCACACACAACCCTCAGTTAGTTGTTCAGCTATATCTAGATCCGACGGACGCTCAAAGATCTTAGCTGCCATGCCCACCATGCCACCCGTGAAACATGTCAAGTGCTGCGCTACTGGTGTGGTTACAATCTGCTTCTCGCCGCTAGGCGAAGTGACGATGCGGGCGTCGGCAAAAAAGAGTAGTGGATGGTTGTCTGGGTTCAAGGCGCGGCGGAGAAGGTGTTTCTTCGCAATTTCTATGAATCCTTCGTACATCTTTCGTGGCTGGTTCAGCGCGCCGCCAAGTAATAGGTACTGCTTCCCTAGATACTCGTAGGTACTGTCGCTCATTCCGCCGAGCGTGTATGAATCTCCCGTAGACTTGATCGGCGTCTTTGAAGCGTCCATGGTGACCGACCACATCCCCGGCAGTGAAGTTTTCTTCTGGTCCTTTTCCAACTCATCGGATATTCTTTGTACAGCATCGTAATACTGCATGTCACCGGTCAATTGAGACAACTTGGTAAGCTCTAGACTCAACGATCCAATTTCAGCAAGTAAAACATATCCCCGAGCCGTCTGTGTTTCGCCTCTGGCATATTTTTGCCAGGGAAATCGCGTTATAGGCATGTGGTTCGGTGTGTCAAAGGATGACATGACTAAACCAGCAACCTCAATTGCCTTTCTGAGGAGGCTTGGGTATTGCTTGTCACTTAGCTCGTACGCAGCTAAGAAGCCCCCAAGATAACGAATTGTCGTCTCGAAAACGTTTATATCGCGTGTCTCTGTAGTTGTAAAATCGATGCTCTCACAAGCCTTCACCGCGAATTCGAAATCCTCTTTCATGCCGAGGAGCCACAGGCTATCTAAAGTATCGACCAGCGTGGCCGCCCAACCGCCAAAGGGGTTCTTGTATAACCCTGACATGGGCTTGATCTCATCATGGCCCCATGCGTACTTCTTATATCCGTCCCAACTATGTTTAAAGCTCCTCTCGACTGCAGCAAGTCGTCCCAGCCGCAATTCCTTCTCATCAGTAGTCTCCTGCGGTTTCGTGGCTTGCACGCGCGGCACTCGTTTGGTAGGTATGTTGGTCGGGAGTGTGGCGAGCTTTTTTACGGGATAGGTAGGTGGTCGTTTCTGCCATTTAGGACCTCTAGAGCCAGCAGAGTCTGGGATAGGAGGCTGACCACCCGGGCCATGACCATGTGCGGGATTGAATATTCCTGAATCGGGCGGGCTCCAGCTATAGTACCAGGATCCAAGTGCCCATATGGCAATGACGGCGAGTATTACTCGAACACGGCGAACAGCCATTATTGCAGTCGGTTTGGTATAGTAGATGTATATATGGCAGGGCTTCAAAGCTGGCAGATGCTATAATCAAAGAGCTAAGGACCAAGTGCTCACATCTCTCGAGGTGAAATTTAAGAGATTATTAGCCTGGAGCACTGACAAAAATGTCGGCTCTCCTAGAGGCAAGCGTATAAGAAACTTTGAATTCGTAGTTCAACATCAGACGTGTTAATTATAATCGATGATCCGAATTGTCGGCCGAGTCGATGTCGTCGCTCGCAAAACGAACCTCTCCACATATGTATATATTATGTATGTGGTAGATAGGAAGTTAATTACATAGAGGTAAATACGAAAGAAAAGGGGCTCACATTCCAAGCTTCCTTCCCTCTGCCAAGCTTCCAAGGTTCCAAAGACCTGCTTAACAAATCATCCCCGCGTAATGCTCCACTTGGCTGACATACATAGCTCGGAAGTTTAGTAGGTAATGTGGCCCAAGCTCCTTCACATGAATTGATAAAGATTCAGTTGCTAAAAATATATATACTACCTAGTAGTTACGTAGTTATTCTAAAAATTCCGAGACTACCTACGAAGTCTTCTTTCTTCAATATTCTCTTATATGTGTTATACATACGCATGTTGAGTGTTGAGTTGCATCGTCAATAAGTTATCATAAAGCAGTAGTCGTTGTGAAATAAACAAGTCTTGTTTGAGGCTATTACCTACTTCTATAATCTCATTAGTCTTAAGCTATGCAGTTGGTGGTTTATAACGTTTCAAACGTCTATCGTGGATATACCTAGTAAGAAGTAGAACTTGATGACATAAGTCGAGACTAATTCTTTAAAATATTGTCATGTTAAATTCAGACGACCGACAGGCTTCATTTATGCTATGTAATAGGATCTATATTGATTATTTCTAACTAAGTAGTTCACGGATGGCTTGTCAATTTAGGCAGGCTATCTGGTAGACCTGGGCGAGATGGCTGTGCCGAGTTACCGGGCTGTCATTCGGAGAATCACATCTTAGTCTATCACTCCGAGTGTCTGGGCTTAGGAGGGAGTTTAGCATGTCGACCATCGCGTAGCATTTGATTCTCGAATTTTAAATAGTTGATAATAGGAAAAGGAGCTAATCTACAAGATCATCTTCGACTATTATAGCCTTCTTATGTTTGTATACGTACCTTGTAAGGAAACGAGCTTGTTTGTTATACTACTTATGCTTGTCCTAAGACTTGACGTAGATGTTACCACAACTAACTGCGTAGAAATTAAGGTAGCCCGTTCGAAGGATATCTTTTGCGAGTATAATTTTGGGATATAAAACATCACGTTAGCAAGGGGCAAAACAATATAGCAATGTAGAAGGCTCTGGCCGTTGAAAATGTATGGCCGTAAAATTCACACCACTGCATGTAGAAGCTTGGTAGGATACACCGGGTCACGCTCAAGTTGCCGCGTTAATATTTTAATCGGGAAATGTATTGTCAAGTCAGCCGTTGGTGGAGGAGATCCTACCCGTCTTCCAACCTAACACCATTCTTGTGTATACCTCGTGAGATGATAATATCAACTCAATCAATAGTGTCCCTTTGGGCACAGTCCCGAGAAAGAAAAGGAAAACTCGTCGCAACATAAGAGGTGGGTATGACGATCAACAGCTTAGCGAAAGTCCGACACATTCCTTTCCCTTTCTATTTCTGCATCATCAGCTGAACGAACTCGTTGTCTGTAGCATAAAAGTTAGTAATGGGGTATCTAGAGCCTCGCGTCATCTCGCGTCATCAGGGAGGGGGCTCTTTACAGTCAATGCGACCATCACCGTCCTGGTCAGCTTCGCGGATCATCTCATCCACCTCGTCATCAGTGAGTTTTTCTCCGATGGAGGTCATGACGTGGCGGAGCTCGGCGGCAGAGATGAAACCGTTGTTATCACGATCGAAGACCTATTTCAGTATAAGCGATTGGATATTCTTTTAGGCGGGTAGAGGGCTCGAACCTTGAAAGCTTCTCGGATCTCTTCCTCGGAGTCGGTATCCTTCATCTTGCGTGCCATCATGGTCAAGAACTCTGTGCGACACGGAAGTCAGCCTCGTTTCGGAAAGTGGTGCGACTTTGCGCTAGGCAGCCATCAACTCACCGGGAAAGTCGATAGTTCCATTGTTGTCGGCATCGACTTCGTTAATCATGTCCTGCAGCTCGGACTCGGAAGGGTTTTGGCCCAGCGATCGCATGACGGTGCCTAGTTCCTTGGTGGTGATTTGTCCTAGGAGTAGGAGTTAGTCGACTTTGTCGATTAACGCAAAATACGAAGTATTATTTAATATATTGAGCCGTGATGCCGCTGCTCGCATATATCGTTCGAGGTAAAAGGGATATTGCCACGAGGTTTAGGTTGAGGCATAGCAAGATGTCAACTTACCATCACCATCTTTGTCCTACATAGCTGTTAGTGGGTACGTCATCAACGACGAGGCAGTCGTGCAACTGATATTGGGAGATAGAACATATAATATTCTTAGAAGAAACTTACAAAGAGAGAAAATGCCTCCTTGAACTCGGAGACTTGTTCCTCGGTCAGTGAGTCGGCCTGCGATAAAGCGTTATAGTCAGCGCGAGTCCTATTTTCAAACTCGTTCGGAGCCCCTCATCGGCGGGGCTGTCTTTGGATTGGCGGTGACTAAAGTCTTAAGCAATACGCACCATGATCAAGCTGTTTTTCTTTCTGTGATGCAAGGAATTGGGTAGCTGAGATTATTCGATACAGCAAAAGAACGAATGTGACTTGATGTCGTTTGTCGCAGTTACCACAAGATATGTAGGTTGCCAAGGAGGGAAGAGAGGACCTCTTTTGGTTTTGAGAATAGTTTAGAATAATAATACTAACGAGACCAAAACAGAACAAGGCAGGGCTGGATTTCAAAATAGTGGGGAGAAAGGACGAGTGGAGGGGTTTGCTAGCTTGAGTTATCCTTCTGCTGCTTTTTAAAAGGGGGGAAAGGTCGAGCGTTTTAGGGGGGTAGGGGGGCTGTTTGGTGTCGAGGCAGCCGGCCTGTTTGCCTTGGGCTGTCACAGATCTTTTATTATCGCCTGATGAAGATATGTAAATACCTAGGTAGGTATCTATGTAGTACGAGGATAATTCGTCACTTTTTACGAATCAGAATGTTTAATTAAGTACCTACGTAGGTACCTAGGTAATTAAGTACCGATACTAGCCTGCTAATAAGTGCATAATGTACATATATGCATGTATCTGGTAGCGTATCTGGTAGTACATGGCTTGTGCTTATTACGCCAAGCTTTGCTCACGTTGTCCTCATTGCCTCATGTTAGGCTGATTGTATCTATCCGTAACACTAAACTAACTAGACGCCAGAAGCACGTTTTCGTTTAAATGCCAATCAAATGTATATAACAGGTACATATAAAGTTAATGCATGCATCAAATAAGCTGTGTAACCAAGTAACCCGAAAAAGGAGACTTTTGTCGCATAGATTGGTTGAAGCTACGTCAGCTACCTAGTATTAGAGAGCTGGCAATTACATACTCACATTGATGCATACATATTGATATCCGTTATTGATATAGCAACTACTTGTTCTGTCGCTCAGTTATCGTTAGATTACTAACGAGATATATCTTTTCTCTGAATTAGTTTAAACGCCGTGTCCTTAATATCCAGTACCGGATACCCAATTCCTCTTCCGGATCCCTTCAATCGGTCTCCGTATCAGCCAAGGTGAGGGTGTCCATCCCTTCTATCCGCGTCCGCCATGTGGCGAGACCGCACCAACCTGTAAGCCAACAACCATCGCTACCGTCATAATCTGCTACCTCTAGGTACTCGTAATATCCACTAGCGATCTGACCGAAGAAAAAATTGTGTAGCTACATATCCTACCGCCAATCCTACGCCCACCACCCGGCCAAGAAGACACGGTACGGACCGGGCCCCAGCGGCGGCGTCGGAAATGGGTTCTCGGAATTCGGGCGCGGTAGCGGCAGCGGCGCCTCGGAGGATCAGCAGGGGCTATTATCGGGCGGCGACTACCACGACGATGGCGACGCCGTGATCGAGATGGACCTGCTGCCGCCGCGGTGGGCCGACATCAACGACGAGGTGACGGACCTGCTCGCCGACGTGGCCCGCAAGTCGCAGACCCTCGAGCGCCTGCACCAGAAGCATGTCCTCCCCGGCTTCAACGACGAGGAGGCCAAGAAGGCCGAGGAGGGCGAGATCGAGCGCCTGACCCAGAGCATCACCAAGAGCTTCCACGAGTGCCACCGCTGCATCCAGCGCGTCGAGCAGATGGTGCGCGAGGGCACCCAGGGCGGCGCCATGACCAGGGCCGAGGAGACCATGGCCAAGAACATACAGATAAGCCTCGCGTCGAGGGTCCAAGAGGCGAGCGCCGGCTTCAGGAAAAAGCAGAGCGCATATCTAAAGAGTAAGTGCATAACTAAGCATAAACGAAGATGACGTAAACTACCTAGACATTCGAATGCTGACCCGAACGCTAGAGCTCCGCGGCATGTCCGGCCTCGGCGCCGTCTCGCCAGGAGGCGACCGATCCTCCACACCCCTCGGCGGCACGACCAGCAGCGCCTACGCGGCCGACCCGTCGCTCCTCGAGTCCGACGCCGACCGCTCGTACTCGCAGACGGCTTTACAACAAACGACGCAGCAGCGGTTACTTCATAGCAATGACGCCGTAATACTACAGCGCGAGCGCGAGATCGAGGACATCGCGCAGGGCATCATCGAGCTGTCCGATCTGTTCAGGGATCTGCAGACCATGGTAATCGACCAAGGCACCATGCTCGACCGCATCGATTACAACGTTGAGCGCATGGCCGCCGATGTGAAGAGCGCCGATCGCGAGCTCGTCGTCGCCGCCGGTTTCCAGAAGAAGACCACCAAGCGCAAGCTTATACTACTCCTCGTATTACTCGTCGTCGGCGCCATAATACTCCTCGTCTTGAAACCTAAGAATCGTAACCGTGGTGGTGGCGATAGTGGCGATGGAGGCTGACGAGAATGTGTGTGTTTTTTTTGTCATACGTTAGAAAGCTATGTAGGAAGTACGGTATTATAAAACTTGGCTCACTTCATGTGTTCAGGCCATTCGAATTAGATGTCGGGCGACTCATCGCTGGCATAGGAGGCGTTAATGAGAAATATGTCTGTACTAAACGGGTTTATTTAAATTTAAATTTAATCTCATGCAGACATGTGCCATAAATCTATATTCCATGGGAATTCGTGAGTATATCTATGCTATGTTGTACATATACGTAGTGTATCTACGGTCATAAAACGACGTGAAGTCGTGGCGTCGTCTTTCCCTTACTCCGTAAATATTCCCTATTCTTCAACATCTCCTTCTGGCCGCGGGTCGCCATCTCCGCTTGCAGAATATCGATCGGTGGAAGAAACTCTCCTCCCCAGGCTTCGTCT
The DNA here is from genome assembly GCA_022836615.1 of Annulohypoxylon bovei var. microspora. Classification (NCBI taxonomy): domain Eukaryota; kingdom Fungi; phylum Ascomycota; class Sordariomycetes; order Xylariales; family Hypoxylaceae; genus Annulohypoxylon; species Annulohypoxylon bovei. The sequence goes on along the minus strand of MU405222.1, from coordinate 29,595 downwards.
AGGAAGGACTTCATTTCCGCTAGAGCTAAACTATTTCTCGCTCTGGCAAGCTGTAGCTTCTTCTTCGTTGGATAACCGGGCCCGTAGAAAGTGACAAGGCGTAACTTAACCCAAGTAATTAAACGCCCTTTAGAAATAAATAAGCCCCGATCATAAAGTATCCTTAGTAATTTGACGGCCCGGCCACCGTTGAATCCACAGGGTTGCTGGCGATGCATCTGCCAGCCTAGGGCAGCCTCGCTTGGTTGATCTGAGAAAGTGTAAAATGAATAGCGTAATATAGTCCCTAGCAGCCTTTTTTCAAATATTTGGTATAGTGGGTGGAGCGGTGTTTCTGTGGGTAGGTCTACAGGAACATAAACACCCAGCAGATTTTTGACACCAGATAGTGGCTTTTTCATGGGCTCTGGTATGTTCTCTAGGTGTACGGGGACGAAACCAGGTCGTGACGACTGTGGAGAAGTAAATATGTCTACTAGTCCGACGCAGGTCTTCTCTAGGTCGTCTAGTCTTCCTTGCCGAGCGAGACAAAATAAAATCTTCCTCCAACAACGAACTGGAGCGGGTATTTCCATGGATGCCAACTGCCGACAAATATGGAGATAGAAGTAGAGGGAATCCTCGGAAAGATACGTAGACTTGGCTTCGGTGATAAGGCTGTCAAATATGAGATTGGTCTGATCTTGATTAACCGCGATTTCCATAGCGTTCATGTTAGTAAGCAATGTAGAGAGCCCCTGTCGATCTCTTCGTAATATATAAGCGTGGGCGACTGTGTTGGCCACCTCTCGATTGAACTCTTTCATTACAACAAGCCTTGAAGCTAGTATGAGCCGATGAGTCTTCCAATCTTCTGAATTAGCTGTAGAGACGATAAGCTGTGCTTGAAGCTCATGATCATCGAAGACATCTGGATGAAGGTCACAGTTTAGGAGATCGAGTAGAAGCTGGTCGTCTTTCATCTTGGACAAGTAGAGCACAAGTCTAAGATAGCTTGAGTCGACGATTGAGATCCCCTGCTCCTTCAGCTGCTCGATACGGCTTAGCACACCCTTTGACGTCCCTTCTCTTAGGGCAATCGATTGCAACGACAACGGGCCAATTTGTTCAACACCTAGAGCTGCGATTGTCGATATGGCTATGTTTAGACTAACCCAGGAGCTAGCTAGCCACTTGGCTCCCAAATTATCGTTATAGTTTTTGACACTGATGCCAAAGGTTCCACCGTGCACGCGATTGACAAATTCTCGAGAGAGCTCAATATGCTCGGCGTCTTCGGTAGATTCAGGAGTAGGACTGACAATAACAGATTCGTTAGGGTGCAGAGATTCGTCGGGGAAATATCCCTGGAGAAATCTTAGAAAAGGTCGAACAGGCAAAAGCGCCGAGGGTACATCGTCATGTCGAATACAAATTTGTCGCCACCTTGCTGCTAGCTGGGAAGCGCCCAAGTTATACAGATACGGCACAAGAGTATCGTACAGTCGATGATCGGGATTTACAATGTAAAGTGATTCAAGTGTGGGAGTACGATAAAGTTCTTGATCATCTGCGAACTGCTTGATTATGTTCGCAAACGCTTCCGCACCGGGATAGAAATTCGGGGTAAGCCGCAATTGCCATTGCAAGGCCTGGTGGTGTTGGTGTGTTCGTAGAAGGTGCGATAACACTGTCGAGTAGAGTTGTGGCCATTTTACGCCATGTCTGTCGTACATCCATTCGCTGTAGATCCATACGCTCTCTAAAAATTTTACATCTTCCGATCTCACCGCAGCCTCCAGTATTGTTTGCCAAAAGGTAATCGCAAGCGGACTCTGGACATCGAAGAGAGTTTTTCGACCCCAAAGGCCTTTCCAAATATTCCTAACGCCGGAGTCTCCGTTGACTCTCTTCTGATAATCTAAAAGACAGCTCCATAAGGCGAGATCGTCACGATGCTTGAACGTGTCTACCAACAGCCGTTTTTGCCAAGTCTTGGCTGGCCCACGCCGCCGGAAGTCAGATTCGACAGCAAGACGGAAGGGGTCTGTCAACAGCGCCGCCCATCTTCTGAACAACTCTGTCCTTTGAACTAATTGGTCAAACTTCTGCTGTGCAGGTGCCCTCTGCCTCGTATGGTCGGCGTCGGATAGTTCTGATAGAAGTAAGTCGACAGGGTTATCCGACTCATTCAAGGACGTCGTCGAGAAGTAGCGTTGGTTTCCTCTTTCAAGCCTCGCGACAGACAACCAAGCATCTTGTATATATATCTGAAAATGTCGAGATGAGAGCGGAAATCGAGAATGAAGGACGAAATGCTTTGATTTCACATCTCGGAGGGCAATTCTCGCTAATCGCATCACTTAAACGCAATTGACATTCTTGATAGCTTGATCCAGCTGGGGCGAGGCTTATAGGGCCCTTGATATTGAAGTGAGGATCGCGAGGTTAAAAGTTGGTTGATCTTTAAACATAGTTATTAAATTTTACTTAAGCAACTTAAGCTACTGTAGGTACTAGGTACATGGTACCCCAGCCGCTAGTCCGGTTATCGCAAAGTTTAGCCGAGGTTTTTACGATTAGTCATAATAGATTGGAATAAGTTGCCTTATCCGAACATCCAATCATTCGATTCTCAAATCGCTTCACATTCAAGCCTTCGACAACAGCTCTCCATCTTTTCCAACTCATCCATAACGAACTACCCAACTCCTCTCGACCTATAGCGAAAATGGGGTACGTGCGAATTTTATATTCCGATACTAGCGAGACGATTTATGTAAACGTCAATGGCGTCATTTCGTCTAACCACGGGCTCAAATGCCTTCATGATTGAACTAGTTAGCATCGTTAACGTATGCTAACCAGGCATATAGAATCGTCGACGCCCCCAACAAGGTGCCTCAGCAGCAGAGGTTCTACCAGCAAGCCTACAAACAACACACTCGTGTCTGGAATATCGTATGTATCCGATCCGAATTAGGCCTTCTCCGATATATCTTTGATTAACCGAATATGACGCAGAACCCTCGAAGCAGCAAAATATTGATACCCTACTATACCCTTCTTTGGGGAACCTTCGGAGGTTCGTTATTTGAATCAATATAATATCGTTTATGGCGCAATCTGACAATGACAACAGCTTCTATGTACATGATGGGACGCAAAGTCTTGGGCTACAACACATGGTTCGGCAAGAACTAGACTACAGGACGTGGGGCAGAAGAATATCTTTGCAAAAGATAGGAGAGAGACGGGCCGCAAAGTGTCCTATTAGGCTGAGAAATAGACAGTCGTTTACACAAATCCTTATGGATTTCTACTTGGTCCCATTAGCTTCATAAACATAACCTCACTTTAGGGAGGAATCGCGAAATTGGTTGAAATCAGTCCATTACGCCCTAGGCACAGAAAAGGCCTTACAATGCCTGCTTATTTACCTGAGTGTGAGAGAATTATCTAAGTACAGCCAGCATTGGCATCCATTGGTCTGCCCTGAGCTGCCGTCGATAGGAGTCAACCAGCTGGTACACTCCGTTAATCATGTCCCTAGACCGTCGTGTGCACTACGTAGGTAGTCAGTGAGGACAGCTTTAGTATCCTTCAGCCCCGGGAGCCTTCTCGTCTTTGCGCAAGCTCATCAACAACTCGCGGAATCGCTCCTTACCCGAGCCATTGGCACCACCCTTCTGGCCCTTGCCGCTCACGTCAACCAACTTGGAAATGCGCTCCCAGCTCGTACCGCCGGAGGTAGTGTCATCTCGGCTTGCTAGGAATTGCTCTGCGTCCTTGCGAGTCTGTGCGACTGTCTTCTCCTTCTTGCTGTTGTAGTTCTCGTAAAAGTCGTCGATGTTCTGCTGCGCGTCCTTGATCGTCTCGGCCTTCTGGGCAGCCAGCTGTTCAGCTCGCTTAGCGTTGCCAGCATCTCGCTTCTCGCGCCATTGCTTGATGACTTCAGGTTCCTCCTCTTCCTCGACGAAAGCACCATAGCCCGAGTTGTAGCTGACCGACGGGCCAGTGATGGCACCTCCTGGCGCGACTTGCTATTACTAAGGGTTAGGATATGATATTTTCGTAGCAACCCTGGAATCCCAAGGGATCACTAACCTCGTTGGAAGTGTTGATGTCGGGGAATGCGCTTTCGAACTGGGCAGTCTCGCCGCCTCCACCCAAAAGGTCATCAGATGAGGGATCCGCTAAAGCAGCAGATTCGTTGCCGGTTGTGAATTGTGTCGCGTCGTCACCAAGGAGGGCGCGTTCACGAGCGAGGAAATCATCGGCTGAAGGTTCACCAACATCTTGAATCTCGGTTTGGGCTAAGAAAGGGTCAATAATTAGCACACCCATAACAAAAGACGAAAACAGGAATTCCTTAAATAGGTTAGGGGGCGTCTGGGTTTACTTACCACCGGAATCAAAGTCGTCCAAGGACGGGAATCTGTCTGCCATGTTGAAGAGATGACAATGGGGTTAAATTTAATGGAAGAAGTGGTTGAGGGGAGATGGGTTGTAGAGGATTCTTAATCTTGAAAATATGAGTTTGTATGTGTCGGATTTTTTACAAGACGCTGTTTTTGTTTGAGGTACCTACTGTAGGTACCGTCGCAAGGTCAGATTCAATTACAAGGCTTAAGCTGCGTATGTAGCCGCCTCAGGTACGCGAAGTACAGATTACAGTTGCTTTCAAGCTTGCACAAGTGGGTTACACAGTGTATATACTGCATTAATTAAACCTATATGCACTGTATTTATCTTATCGTTTTCTTACATAGGCAGGTACCTAGGTACATGCACATCCTAGGATACATCCTGCCTGTCCTGTCCGTCATTTTCGGTTCTGATCATTGATCACGTGCCTCAAAACACTAAGACGACTTAACACTTTCCTAACACTCAACTCACCTTTATGCATTTTCGCCGCCATCACCTACCTACATACATATAGGTAGCTACTAGATATTCCAAGGTTACAAACAGTGGAAGCAAGCACAAGCACTTCACTTGTCTTGCACCTGCTGGATTCGAGTCACTTTCCCCGGTAGACTAGACTAAACACCTGGGCAACATCTTGACAACAACATTTAAAACTTCTACCGCGACTCAAGATGAATACCTGGTAGCCAACTGTAGATTGATTTGACGACAACATTGAAGTAAAAATTCACACCAATTCTACGACAAGCCCAATTCAACTCAATTCAACCCAACAACCCAACACACCACTCGTCATTCATCTCCCAAGCCTCGTTCGCCTTTTCAACCACAACCATGGCCTACACCGACGATGCTGTGCTAGCTAAGCTGTCTGCCCTGTCCGAAGCGGCAGATAGCATTGTGACGCAAGCCCAATGGATTATGTTCCATAGGTAGGCAAACTTGAGCGCATGCATATGCGTATTCCACATAGTCTTGTAGATTGTTACTGACCTGTTTGCCGCATACTAGACGCCATGCAGACCGAACTGTTCTGCTATGGTTTCAACGACTGAAGGACTCAACAAGCCACAAGAGATTAAATCTCATTTACCTTGCCAATGGTAAGTTCTCAGAATTTGACCCTTCTAAGCATTGCTCGTGCTGGTGTCACTATATTTCATCAAGACTAAACGATTCCGCAGAGGTTGCCCAACAGACTAAAGCCCGTCATAAAGAGGACTTTGTTGTTGCATTCTCGCCTGTCATTGCAGAAGCTGTCGCAACTGCCTACAAGGGTGCTACCACGGATGTACAACACAGAATCCAACGGGTTGTTGAAGTCTGGAAAGACCGCGACATTTTCGAGAAGCCCATTTTAGAGGCTGTAGACGCCCGTATCCAAGGTAGGTTTATTCTTCTTCGCGATATATATAGGGGTTTATGCTAAGATATCTATTCAGAAATCAACCAAGCCCGCGGCACCGCCAAAACTGGCCTTGGTGGTTCCATCTTCGGGTCTGCTACGTCCATTCCAGCAGAGCTAGTCCCGTTGACCACTCCCCAGCAGAATGTCACGAAGCTACTTCTAGGTACGAGGACGACAGTCAACTCCGCCAACCAGGAGTATGACAAGTTACTGGGCCCGAGCAGCACCGCTCCTTCTGCTCCTGTGTATGCCGCTCGTCTGAGCGGATTGCTTAAGACGCTAGCTCAGGCTGAAGGAGCCGTAGAACAATGTGTGAAAGCCCGTCGCGAGCTTGTCGTAGCACTCCAAAAGGTCTTGGACACCAATAGGAATGCGCTGATGTCTGAGGAGAATCAGCTAGAGACCTTCGTGACTCGGAGAATGGAGGTGGAAGACAAAAAGACCGAGGTCGAGAGGGCTATAATGGCAGGACTTCCGGATGATGAGCCTTTCCTGCCAGGTAACGGCTCAAATGTCCAACCAGACACGGAGCCTGAGAGGCCCGAGGTTGAAGCCCTCACGCCACCCCCCATGGAATCTGATATTCCAGAACAATCTGATTCGCCAGACGAGGCGGAAACTCAAGAGGCTATTACTCAACCCGACGTACAAAGCACCGGAACTCACACTAGCCTCGGTCTTCAGTTCAAGTCAGTACCTACTACGACTAACGGATCTAAGAAGCGTAAGATCGATGACGCGGATGGCTTCCCGGACCTTGGCGAAGACGATGGTATCGATTCAGATGTAGCTGAGATGCTTCGTAGAGATAGTGGTGGCTCTTAGGTGTGACATTCAAGTTTACCAGAGCTAGTCTCAACATCTACGCAAGTATGTCTCTGAAGACATACACAGATGGATGGAGATTGGCCATTGTACAACAATCGCAATCTTGGCGTTCTGGGTTAAGTCATCCCATATCGGGATTACTCTAGCTGCGATAGTGTTTCCATCCCTCGAGGATATACTGTCGGTCTTTACATGCAGTACTAGCTCCTGCTATAATCAATGTGAAAAAGCTACGGTTGTTTTCCGATTTTCGTATAGTGTATTAATGTACACCAATCTTATATGAAGTATCAGAGGCGGTATCAAGATCTAATCACGTAAGGTATTCCCGTACTTAGATGGTAAAACCACGGTGTTATTTTACCCATCAAGAGCAAACTTGATTGTAGCCGTGTGGTGATGTCCCTGAATATTTCGTGTTCAGTGTGCTATAAAATATAGGGGCTATTACCAAGGTAATATAATAGATAATCAGGGCCACATTTCAAGGGCATCTACACTCTACGCATGGAAATATGAAAACATGTAGACTCCGCACTCTTTCAAGATAAAATAGAAGTAATTATATTCTTATGCTAGTAGGTAGTTTTCGACTGTTCCCTTCCAGCACTCATCTATTAACCTTAGGGTACATATTTACTTAGGAGATACATACAGATAGACCGGAGTTATACCGATAATCGATTAGCTACCTCCTAGGTATGTACCCAGGTAGCGGGTTTAGTGAATTACTCGGTTCGGCGTTGCTCGCGCTTAGTGGATGACGGCATTCCTACATATTCATATTTTTTTTTCTTTTCCCAAGGGGGAAATCGCCAACTAAAGCTGCACGGCGCAACCAAGTTGAAGCTCAAGTCAGCTTCGCTTCGATGGTGCGATCGTGTATTAGGGCAGGATTTTATACTGATCCATGACGAGACACCGGGAATAAAGCGCTCAAGATGCCTTCGCGAGCTTTAGGCCGCGCTATAATGGGAAGCTTCCCACAGCGCGGTACCGGCATAGCAAAGCTCTCCCAGAAGTTTTCCGTCTTGCCTTGCAATGAGCTATCTACTATCGCGAGACGATCAATCTCTCTGGAAGTCTCCTCTCCTCAATCTACCTTCCATACCTCTTCGAACTTTCCCCAGACAAATTACCATTCATCCTACCTCATCCGATCGCAAACCCCGCCAAATTTTTCTCCGAGGCTTCTCGGCGTTACTTCTACTTCGCGATTATCAGCGACAGCCTCCTCATGGCGATCACCAATTGGTGTAATAAGACATTTGTCTACGAATCAGGTGTCTAACCGGGAGAACCAGGATGCGATAAAGCCGATTCATCAGAAGGAGGAACTTGGGGCTATTGCTTCGGAGGCGGCAAAGGCTGTGAGGGACGGCACACAGACCTATGAGGGTTTCGTGAAGAGCGACAAGGCTGCCAAAGCAGCCCAAATTAACTTACGAGCCCGTCTCTCCCGCGAAGGGAAAGATTCCAAGAAGATGGGGTCCTCTTTCAGCGAGATTATACGCCTCATCAAGATCGCAAGACCAGAGGCTAAGAATCTTACATATGCCGTTATCTTGCTCCTCGTCTCTTCGTCCCTCTTTGTCTCCCTACCTCTTGTTGTCGGAAAGGTCATGAATCTGGCCACATCGAAATCCCTCGAGGAGACGGAAATCTTCGGCCTGTCGCTTTACCAGTTCTTCGGCGCCTTTGGTCTGGCTCTCACCCTCGGCGCGTGCGCTAACTTTGGGCGTATCGTTCTGCTTCGTATCGTCGGCGAGAGAGTAGTTACGCGCCTACGATCACAGCTTTTCAGAAAGACGTATAGCCAAGACGCCGAATTCTTCGACGCGAACAGGGTCGGCGACCTCATCTCTCGACTCGGAACTGACACCATCATCGTGGGCAAGAGCATCACGCAGAACGTTTCTGATGGGCTAAGGGCTCTCGTGAATAGCGTTTCGGGACTCGCCTTGATGGCCTGGATCAGCCCTAGTTTGACTGCCATCATATTAGTTGCTGCCCCTTTTATCGGCAGCGCTTCTTTTATCTACTCCCGCATCACCCGAAAACTGAGCCGTAAAATGCAGCAGAACCTAGGAACATTGACCAAGATTGCGGAAGAACGCCTGGGAAACGTCAAGACAAGCCAAGCCTTTGCCGGTGAGGCTCAAGAGGTCCGTCGGTACAACACCCAGGTTAGGAAAGTCTTCGATCTCGGGAAGAAGCAATCTATCTATGATGCATCCTACTTTTCCGGAACATCTTGGATGGGCAACATGACCATAATCGGCTTACTCTGGTTTGGCGGAAACCTTGTAAGAGACGGCATAATGACTCCTGGCGATCTTACCATGTTCGTCATGTATGCATTTTGGGCTGGTGGTGGTTTGTTCGGTGTTGCCAACTTCTACTCGGAACTGATGAAGGGCGTCGGTGCGGCTACGCGTATCTTCGAACTTCAAGATCGTGACAGTGGTATTTCTTCGACCAGGGGCGTTAAAGTTAGATCAGCACAGGGTCCTATCAAATTCGAGAACGTCTCGTTCGCCTATCCTACTCGTCCCGCCGTTACGATCTTCAACGGTCTAAACTTCGAGATCCCCTCGGGAACTAACGTATGCATTGTCGGACCCTCGGGTGGTGGAAAATCGACTGTATCATCCCTACTGTTAAGATTCTACGATCTGACTGCTGGCTCCATCAGCATCGACGGCGTAGATATTTCTAAGATGAATGCTAAGGCTCTACGACGCTGTATCGGCATGGTATCACAGGAGCCGGTACTATTCTCGGGCACTGTAGCCGAAAATATCGCTTATGGGAAGCCAAATGCTACTAGGTCGGAAATAGTGACAGCTGCGCAAAAGGCCAACTGCGGGTTCATCAGCGACTTCCCGCAAGGTCTCGAGACTCAGGTTGGCCCTAGAGGTGCACAGCTCTCTGGCGGGCAGAAGCAACGTATTGCCATCGCGCGAGCTCTTATCAAGGATCCGGATATTCTCATTCTCGACGAAGCTACATCAGCACTCGATGCAGAATCGGAGACGGCGGTCAATTTGGCGCTAGCGGCATTGCTAAAGGGTCGCCGACGAACAACCATCTCTATTGCGCATCGTCTTTCAACCATCAAGAGATCGGACAAGCTTATCGTGCTATCCAGCAAAGGCACAGTCGCAGAAGTTGGGTCGTACGAGGAGCTCAGCTCGAACCCCAACAGCGAATTCACCCGCCTGATGGAGTGGCAGATGAGCGGCGGCGAGGTTCCAACTAAAGCAAAAGAACTTACCGAATCCGAGATCATCGAAGGAGAGCTCGAGGAAGCGGACGAAGAGGAGCTTGGGGAGGAAGAAGAGGAGGAGGAGGTAGTGAGACAGAAGTCGGAGAAGTAATAATCACGCTTTTGATATATCACACACCACACTTTGCATCAAACAAAAAGGGGAGGGCTTGTTTTTAGTATTCGCTGGTGCGTTCTCGGGGGATCTTACAAAAGGTCGTTGGTTGACCTGGTACGGGATCTTAGAACGGACATTCGTCACGACGGGAAAACAGGCGAGGCGAGGCGAGGCGAGGTATTTAGGGTGACGAATGGACATTGTACATGTAGAGTAATTTAGTCCAGAACTCCACTCGATACCTACCACATGATATAAAGCTGGACTCGGGGATAAAGTCCACGGATCTTGGATAGAATAGGAGATGGTTTGGCACCGGGGTGACATGTATAATCTACGGCACAACAAATGCAGGTTTTGAATTGTATTTATTTCCTGCTCTGGTGATGCAACCGATATATAATTGATTCATTTTTGACTTGGCTAATTTTCCCAGTAAAGGGTCAATTAGGTAATCACCCCAAAGCTTCCATTTGTCAAAATACGCCCAATCAGATATCGCTCTATTACGATAGAAAAACCTTGCTTCTCTAGGCTGCCTCTTTAGATCACCATTTCGACACCACAACACACATAAGGCTAACTGTTTTAAACCCATTGAGTGATTCCCCTGACTGGCTGAGATATTGGAATGAGATTCATGAGAAGATGAAGTTGATGTGTTTATTTCAACGAGATGCAATTGTCCATAATCTGTTGTCTGTATTAAAGGGGTTGTCCGAGGAACCGCAAGAACTGTGGTATGATTCATTATCTGAAATGGTATCTGAAATGGTTACAGATATCCAAAGTATCCAACGCACTCTACTCCAAGAAGTCCTATGATTGCCACGAATCCCGGAGGATAAACCGGTGATCGTTTTAGAACTCACCAAGGAACATGAGCTATGGCGTTCGACTTGCTTAATTTAGTGTTAAGAAAGAAATTATGTGAATAGTGAGCATGACAAAGTTGATACCTTATTTGTTTTAGAGATTGGTCGGCGGAGATATAGTCTCTCCGCGTCTATGACATCGGTGCTACGATCTATCCGCCGCGAAGCCGAAGCTAAAATGTTACTAGCGGGCTAAGCTACCTAGAATATGGAGGCCTGTTCGTACAACTGTGCAACAAAACGTTTTGAGTTTTCAAAAATGGAAGAGGCTATTCCTAATAAGGTAAGGGTACATAGGTATGTACTTAAAATTAATAAAAAAGTACTTGGATTAATAATCGTACGGATAAATAAATAAATATTTATTATTTTAAGGCTTATACGAAGTAGCCACGCAACCATTAAAAGTTAATACATAATACCCTTAGGTTTAAACTTAAATAACTTTCTTTCTAACCGGTTCAACTTAAAAGTAAATAGGTATTCTTATAGCTCTCGATTAAGCGATTCTAAAAACATGAATTTCAACAGGTTGCATGCTATATTTTGTACGAAATAAGCTGTTGTATTGCCGCTCCTAATGTTGTTGCTGCGACTGGTCGCACGTGACACCCCCGAAACGCTTCAATATTAATACCTTACACGATCTATTAGATATTTATATCAATACTTATCCGATTATGATGTAACTTGGATTATTCGGTTTCTTTATGAATTAACTATCGAATTATATGAATTATTTTACTTTAAACGTGATATTGGCAAAGTTATTCAAGTGCAAATATAAAGCAGGTTATCGAAGTTATATAATAAGATGCATACGAAAGTCCGTGCTTATCGATAAGAATTTAAACCAATCAAAAAACCGGATTAGGTTTAACGAAGAGAAGGGCGTTGTGGATCCCCGATCTGAGGGTTTCCGCAGCAACGCTTGGACCACCTGCGGTGGCAAGCGTGGGCTGCTGAGATAACCTCAGATCGCGTGTAAATCTAGCTAGTTATGAAACCTAGATTAATCAACAATTGATCATACGAGTTTACCCTTACCAGTACAGAATAACGTCTATTACACATAGACGATATTCCGTACAATTAGGAGGCTCGGACGCACAAATAGCTATTTGCGCAGGCAGAACGCCAACAACGCAAATTTAATTCATTTTCATACCCTTTTTTTCACATTCTCACACCTTTCACACCAGCTTTCGAGACCATGTCTAAAAGCTCTGATTCGCCTGACGAGTTGACAGGCAAGGTCAAGGGCAAGGTCAAAGGCAAAGGCAAGGCAACAGCAAACGTCCCCGACGTCGCTGAAGTCCCCGATGCCACCGGCCTTGCTGGTCTTCGGAAGAACTATGACAGCTCAGTCCATCAAGTCCACCTACGGCTTGAACTGTTGGCCTCTAATCAGGCAAAAGTCAACGAAGACCTGAGTAAAAACATGAACAATCAGTTTGAACACGTGTTCAACTTGATAACGAACCTTGCGGCAACCATAGCGACAACGAAAACGACCCAGCCGCCCCAACACCACACTGATGAAGATCCAGCATCGGATCAAGATCAGGCTGGACCGTCAAGCCCATCACTACATGATCCAGACGAGCTCCCAGACACCCGTCATACCAAGTGGCACGACCCTGACCTGCAATCGTTCCCATACTCGAAACAACCCAAGAACCGCACGTCGGGTGAACGCTTTTCTGACGGGAAGCTTAACCTTCAAAGAACCAACATCCTGAACGAGGCTCAGACCAATCAGGAAGGAAAAGTTAAGCAGATCTGGCCGGAAGCCGTACTACCTACCGAGGCATACGGGTTCCCCAAGTGTGAGGAAAAGAATAAAGTGGTAATACCTTCATCGCTGAAGCTGATATGGGCGGACCATACCGTCCTGGATAAGCTTAGCGAAATACAGAATAGGTTGAAGGTAGCCTTGGTACCTTATTCCTTATGGACCACGAGAATCTCCACAGAGTTGTCGGGTGATTTTCAACAGGTAGCAGTCTACGTGCGAACGTGGAAGCCGACCTGGGTCACATTTTTGGAAGCAGTATTCCAAGTGCTGGAAGAGCACCACGTGCTCCACAGCCCGCTCACTGTATTCACAACCCTGCTGCCGCAGCAGAATGAGAGTCTCGTGAACTTCATGAGAAGAATGCGGGAGGCTTTTTACAGGCTCCCCGTACGCACCAGAGACTCGCATCAGAATCGTGAGATACTGATCAACCTGTTGCGCACCTACGCACCGAGCGTATGGCTGTCGCTTCACGACCAGATCGGTCCCTTGAATACAGCCCAAGCAGTAGAAGAAGCAGTACGGCGAGCGGCTCTGATTACTCAGACATCAGTCGAGAGTAAAATATACAGCACACCCGCAACAACCATTGCACTTCACGGTACAACGGCGCCTTTCTACAACCTGCGAATCTCAGAGGCAACGACAACCCAACCGGGCGTAGCTCAGTTGGAGCCTCAAGATTCAACAAAGACAGTGCCGATGGCGGCACAACAAGCTACAATATCGGACCCCAGACAAGATGATCGACAGGTCAGCTCAACCAGAGAGGAGAGCGGATTTGCAGCAAGAGCATCCGATAATGAGTGCTTTAACTGCAACAAAAAGGGCCACTGGGCGAAGGATTGTACCCAGAAGCCACGTTTTCCTCGAAAGACCTCGACATACTCAGCGAAATCCGAGAAAGTCACGCTGAAAGGCACCCTGTTCAGAGAAAACAACAACGATCGTCAGAAATTCGGAAAGAAAGTCCGAAATGTCTACGATAAATGGAAGAACAAGGGTGATAATAAACGAGTCCACTTCGCAGAGGACGAGGATGAAGAACAGGATCAGCAAAGCCCAGCAGAGGCGCTGGCTGAATCAGATATCGATCTGGAGCTTGCTGATCTGTTTGACAGCCTCGGCAACGAAGATTAGGACAGCCGTGTTCACTTGGTGGAAGTGAACAGCGGCTCTAAACCACCACCACACAGAGACAAGCCAGTCAGGGAGGGATATGGAGAGCAGCACAACCTCTTCATGGCTAAACTGAACGATGAGAAGCATTTCACAACCTTTTTCGACTATGGTTGCGCGGCCTGTTACGTTTCACAATCTCTGGCAGAGAATCTACAGAGATACGAAACGAGGCGACCATCTACCATGACAGGAGTAGGCGGTCCAGGGCCACGTATAGCGAAAGATGCTATCATCACAGCAAGGTTTAAGACCAAAGATGGGTACAGCGCCCCATTCACGGTGTCAGCGGGAATCGTTCCAGACAAAACGTTCCCGGGAGACCTCACATTTGGAAAAGGTGTATTTCACAAGTGGGAAATCCAGTGCAGAAACGAGGCAAACGAAGAAACCATCGTACTGCAAGGATACGAAGGAAAACCTACTCTGGAACCAGTTGACAAGGTGCCAGTCAACTACGCACAAGAGTCAGTTTTCAACGTTTCCCACAAGCCTAAACTACGATGGCACAAGGATACACCTACCACAGATGATGTGATCAACGCCTATCTAGACATCTATGCCAATGAGGTATCTGAACTTTTCGACGAGAAGAAACGACGAACAGATATAATCACGAAAACACAACATTATATCGACACAGGTGACTCTCCACCTGTGAAGCTTCCCTCGAGAAGGTACAGCCCACGGCAAGAGCAGGCGTTACGTGAATTCGTCAAGAAACACGAAGGAAAGATTATTCGAAAGAGTAAAAGTCCTTGGGCCTCACCATCGTTGCTTACCCCCAAGAAAGCACCCGGTCAGACGGTCATGCCAAGCAAAACAGATCCAAATGTGATCTGGCGTTTTTGCTGCGATTATCGAGAAGTCAATAAACGCACAAAGAAAAACGCGCATCCGTTACCTAATGCCATGGATCAAATCCAGAGGGCATCAGGTCACAGATGGTACGCCTTCATCGATTTGAAGGACGGGTTTTGGCACATACCCATGTACGGACCACACCGCGAGAAGACGGCTTTCGTAACCCCATTCGGAATATACGAATGGATGGTGATGCCATTCGGCTTGGTAAACGCCCCAGCGACGTTCCAAGCGCTTATGGAGGAGATCATGGCTCCTTTCATTGAATGGCTGGCTGGATTGCTGGATGACATAGCAATATGGGCCGATACGAAAGAGCAACTGCATGAACGACTTTTGATGGTCTTCAAGCGCCTCGCGGCATACGGCATGATTGTCAACACCCCCAAGTCTCAGCTTTTCGTCAGAGAAGGAGTCTTTCTCGGCTTCATCATTTCTGAAGCTGGCATCAGGGCAGACCCAGCCAAGGTGGCAGCAGTCAGAGATCGTCCCAAGCCTGAGACGACTACACAGATCAGAGCGTTTGTCAACGCAGCAGGCTATTTCAGACACCTGATAAAGGACTATTCGATGATAGCAGCCCCGTTGACAGCCCTCACGGGTGGACCCAAGGGTGAATCTGTCAAGCTGAACGCGGAAGCGATAGCAGCATGGGAAAAGATTCGTGATCTAATCACCACCATGCCAGTGGTACAACGATTCGACTGGAGATTACCCTCAGTAATCGAGTCAGACGCCAGTAAATTACACGTTGGAGCAGCTCTACTTCAACCACATCTTCACGGTGATCAGGACGTTTTGCATCCAGTGGCTTATTTTTCTAAAAAGCTCACGGATACGCAAACACGTTATTCAACCCAAGAAAGAGAATTACTGGGAATCATGCTGTCACTACAGCACTGGCACCACTGGGTAGAAGGAGGAGAAATTACGGTGGTCACAGACCATGAATCGCTCAAGCTGATCAATACCAAGGTTGAACAACCTGCCAGGATCATACGTTTCCTGGATACTATTGAACATTATGGTATACGGATCATCTATCGCCCCGGTAAAGCTCACGTACTGGCAGACTACTTATCCAGACCTCCCGATTCGAACCCAACCGACAAAGCCCTACCGACCAACGAAGACGAAGCAGTAACGAAACCCATTCGATACCCTCACGAGCTCAATCGATTAGACCTCCAAGCGATCTACGAGCACCTGTCACAGGGAACGGACCTTCCAGCGGCAATAAAAAAGGAATGGGTAGAAAAACATTTCGTCAGGCACCAGGATCAGTTGTATAGGATCTCGAAGCACACCAGAGCACCCGGAGACCCCCCACATGCGGCGGGAACGGCAGCTGATGCAACGAGTATGCAACTTATACCAGAATATGATGATATAACTCGCCGGCTGACGAGCATACATCACGATCGAGGACACGCTACGGTTGGAGTGATACTCAGGGAAGCAGCAAAGTCACTTTGGCACCCTGAGATAACGTTGGCAGCACATCAGGTTATAGTTGAGTGTCCCTCCTGCCAACTGATGAAGAAACCAGATACGTTGTTACCGAATCTACAGCCGATACACCCCCCAACACCGCTCACGCGTTGGGCAATCGACCATACGTTCCTGAAGCAAACGGCGATACTGGTGGCAGTCGAATACGCTACCGGCTGGGTGGAAGCTGAAGTGGTACCATCAGCGAAATTCGTTGACTGTATCCCACTACTTACAAGGATCGGAGAAACGTTTGGCTATCCACGGGAATGGATATCTGACAACGCTCAGAATTTCGTCGGCCACGAAGCTGTGAACTGGACCCAACAGCACGGTTCCACCGTGAAACCAGTCACTCCCCTACGCCCTAGAGGCAATGGCAAAGTAGAAAAGGCTAATGGTGACCTAAAAAGGATCATGCTCCGAGAGCATCAAGCGAATCCCACAATTACGAACCTACCTAATCTACTCCGACGAGCCTTGACCATCCACAACCGTACTGCCAAACCCGGCGGCTACAGCAGTTTCTTCTTGATGTTTGGTACGCAACCCCCTCAAGATCAACCACCTACCGAGTACGCCGAATATACTCGCGAACCGACCGAGGAGGAAGAGGCCGCAGCTCAGAAGCAGCTGGCAATACAGCACGAAGCTCCTATGGCCCGTAGCTATCACAATGGTATGAAGGCATCCCGAGAACAGGTAAGAGCGTACCTGCAGGAAAAGAAAGGCCTGATACGTACCTACGCCCCCGGGGAATGGGTGCTGAGGGTACGGCAGCGGGCAGGTAAGCATGAGCCGTATTACGACGGCCCGTGGGAAATCTACCGTTGCCATCAGAGCAATACCTACCAGCTACGTAGCCCAGGAGGGTTGATGCTCCCCAGCAAGTATAACGGCAGCAACCTGTTCCCGGCGTACGTGGACGACGGCCACCCCGTACGGAGCCTGTGGTATACAAGCAAACGGATGCTTGAACAGGACCGGCGGCGGCTGCAAGAAGGATTACGTTTGTGATGATTACGGATAATCATAATGGAGGAGGAGAGTGGTGTGGATCCCCGATCTGAGGGTTTCCGCAGCAACGCTTGGACCACCTGCGGTGGCAAGCGTGGGCTGCTGAGATAACCTCAGATCGCGTGTAAATCTAGCTAGTTATGAAACCTAGATTAATCAACAATTGATCATACGAGTTTACCCTTACCAGTACAGAATAACGTCTATTACACATAGACGATATTCCGTACAATTAGGAGGCTCGGACGCACAGCGTTAGGAAAAGTGCAGACAGTGGGTGTACACAGTCCAGAACACTGTATGTTATATATCCTTTGCACTACCTCTTGAGGTAACTTACACGAAATATGGCTGGCAATAATGGTAATTAGATAATCAGGGGATAGCTTTTGGAACGTGCGAGATACTGTATACCTGCACTGTCTGCACTTTTCCTGACGCTATTTGCGAAGGTGGTCCTTATCAAAATCTCTTATCGCGATAATCCCGGATCTCCGCTATAACAATTGATTGGGTGCATCGTTTTAAGAGTGGGTTTAATTTTCACTTTTTTACCAATCAAATCAAGCAGTCTCAGCTTTTGAGGTGGCCCGTTCGCGAAAAGGTAATTTTTTAAAAAACAAAAAGCTGGCTTTCGCGCATGGACCAGGTGGGTGGAAAAGTGATTACTTAAGGTGCTTACTAAATTGATTCCTTTTAATTTAACACACATAAAAAGGACCTTTAATTTAAGTGATTAAGCAACCTTTGAAAAGGTGGTTAAGGCGTTAAAGAAAGGGTTACGGGTGACCCAATGGGTAGTTAAACCAGTGTTTTTTTCGTCGATAAAAAAAAAGAAAAATGGGTGATCGAGGAATCGAACCATAAACCTCCGGCTAAACTCGGGATATTATACCATTTGAACGGGTGGTTTCGCGTTTATATATATATATATATTTATATACATATATGTATACGTATATACACATATTTATACGTATATACATATATTTATACGTATATATATATATTTAATAACATCTTTTCGTTACGTAAATATCCATATGTTATATAAGTATTCTTTTTTTAAATTTGAAGTAGATAAATTTCGCGCGATCAAGATACACCTTACCCTTTTAGGTAAAATTAAAAACTAAAAATTGAAAATGCACAGTTGTACGAACGGGCCTCCATATAGAAGCTAGGTACCTAGACAGGTACCCCTTTCCAGTTCGTAGGCCACCCCGAACTTGGACCGGGGTACATTAGCTTCTTTAGCTTAGCTTCATAATTCACACATTTCATCTTACCTCGGCGAGTCTATAGAAAAAGCCAGGTAGGATCCTTTGTGATCGACTCTCATTCGAGGAAATACGACCCCGTCATACGCAAGCTTTTGTTAAAACTATACTTACTCAACGACGTTTTTCCTCTTAAATTCTCATATATATCTCCAGTCTATAGTTAGTAGCTATTAGATATCATAGTCTATATCATCACGACACAGAGCAACGATACACATATGAAACACACAAACACGTCATCTTACTACCAACTATCAATCTCATTAAATTTATCCTCCTAATTCGATCATATACTCTTCGTCATCGACTCCGACTCAAAATGGAAGACATAAGAGTCGTAGAGGGCGCCTTTCAGGTCGATGACGTGAGCCTGCACACCAAATCGTGGTTCGTAAGTTACACGCCTCTTCAACATACTCCCCTATACCTACCTCTACCTCGGCAAGTAACTACCTATACATCCACGAACCTACTAACACCGAACCTTAGCCATCGAGCCCGCCCAAAGCCAAGCTCGTCCTCGTCCACGGGTTCAGCGACCACATAGACCGGTACTCCGACTTCGCCAGCGCGCTTGCGCGGCGCGGCCTCGCCGTGTACGGCTTCGACCAGCGCGGCTGGGGCCGCAGCGTGCGGCGGCCCGCCGACAGGGGCCGCTCGGGCCCCACGGCCACCGTGCTGGCCGACATCGCCGCCTTCATCCGCACCCAGGTCCTGAGCGACGGCGACGACGTCCCCGTGTTCGTGCTCGGCCACTCGATGGGCGGCGGCGAGGTGCTTACCTTCGCGAGCACGTCCGAGTACGACGGCATCATCGCTCGGGTCCGGGGCTGGGTCCTCGAGGCCCCGTTCTTGGGCTTCGCGCCCGAGGTCCAGCCCTCGTGGCTGACCGTCGCTGTAAGTTGTTCTTGTGCTCACGTGCATATATATACGTATGAGCACTACGGAAGCGAGAATCCCTGAAACTGATAACCTCCGCAGAGCGGCCGCATCGCCGCGCACGTCGTGCCGAACTTCCACCTCGTCCGGCCGGTGCCCACGGAGCACCTGTGCCGGGACCCGGAGGTGCAGGCGAGCATCGCGGACGACCCGCTCATGCACAACACGGGCACGCTCGAGGGGCTCTCCGGCATGATCGACCGCGCCGAGTCGCTGTCGGCGGGCAAGGTGGTGCTGCGCCCGCGTGTAAAGTCTGTATTTTTGGCGCACGGCACCGCCGACATGGTCACGAGCTTCGACAAGGTCAAGGGGTGGTGGGACGGGCAGAAGTTCGAGGACGGCACGTTCAAGCCGTACGAGGGCTGGTTCCACCAGATACACGCGGAGCCCGGCAAGGAGGAGTTTTACTGCGATGTGGGCGATTGGATATTGGAGAGGTGTGATGGGAACGAGGTGGGGATGGGGGCGCCGGAGGCGAAGTTATAGGTGAGGGTGATGATGAGGGTGGGGATGGGAATGGGGATGGGAATGGGGATATGGTTAGGGCAGGGGTAGGGTGGGATTTATGATACCGGATTTATGCTCGCATATGCTTACTAGTTTATTGGAATCTAGGTTAGGTAGCGCCTGGTTCTTGTTACTTGACGACAGTAAAGACGAGGTTATGTATATTATGACAGGAAAGGCGGAGCCTTTTTGAATGAGGTTGCATGAGGTTGTATGGAAAGACTGAAAAGTGGATCGGTTATCTTTCGTTTTCCAGAGATATACAGCAATCCAGTTCTATTCACTTTTGTGGAAATCAAGGCAGATTAACCATCTGGAAATAAGTCACCAGATATGACAATATAATCGGGGTGATATGGTGCATATCGTTATCCTATTTCTCATACGCAATACAAAGTGTTAGGTAGGTAGTTAACCAGCAGGATATAGTGAGATTCGCCATTTGCTTATCAGGAGCGAATCATCCCGTACACCTCTCTTCTGGTGGGCGCCATTCTAGGCCTAACCGCTCGAAGACTCTCTTCTCCGCGGTTAGCATATCCGGTGCCGGGCCGTTCTCATCGCTCTCGAGGTCCACCCAACTGCCGTCTGTTCGGCTGCGAACACCACTGCTGTCAAACCTCAGGCCCTTTGCATGCTTGCAATATCGCCTTAGGTCTCTCTCGAATGTGATACCGCCGGTCCAGCCAATAACTGCACAACCAGCCGTCGCCCAGGGGCTAATGATTATGTCGACCCTGCGATGAGGATGAGGATTCTTTGACGACGCGTCCTTATTCCAGCGGGGATTCTGCCACACCACAAGCGCCTTGTCAAGCGTATCGGCCCCAGCGCCTGCTTTGCGGCCCGGTCCTTTCCACGCCACCGGGGTTTGCCCTCTCTCGCTGTTCCTCGTGCTCATGGTCAGTGTGTGAGTGATGTAGTTTTCCTTCTCGAGACTATTAACAATATCCACGATAAAGTTCGAGGTGGCGGCTCCGTCTGGGTGGCTGAGAATTATATCGACGTCGCCGCTTTCCATCTTTCCTCTCCGGTAGCTGCCCACGATAACCATCTGGAAGCCCTTGCGAAGCTTATTAGTGTGGCTTAGAATGGTCTGTCCGATTTTTTCGACTTCGCGGCGGGGGACCTTCTCCTGCAATTCGTCGTAGTACTTGAGACCGATCTGTTGGACTCGTGATAAGCTATCCCATCCACATTGAATGATGTCGTCACAATCCCGCCACCCTTTCTTGTAGAATTCCTGGGAGGTCGTCGCTGCAACGCCCCATATGCCGTAGAACTCTTGTAGCACAGACATCTTCGGATCCGCTTTAGCTTCTTCGACCTCTTTTAGACGGCCATTTGCCTTCCATTGTCGATATAGTTCGGCGATCTTATCACTACAACCAGGAAGTCTTGCAACTTCTGGATTCTAAAGTTAGATAAAGTTGATCTATATACAAAATTCATATAGATCACATACCAGCTGGTTGAGAAATGAGATAGGGATAAGCTGATAGAGAAGCAATACTTGTGGAGTAGGCTCTGACACCTATTTCATCATTCTTGAGTTGTCTAAGTGTTCGAACCTTATATAACTCTTCGATAAAAGATTCGTTAGGTGGATTAAACGGGGTTGGACGTTGACAAGAGTAGAAAGTATGTAGGTACTCCGGAATCGGGGGCATGTGTGAGCGGTGTTCATGTTCTGATGTCGACTCCTGGACTAGGCTAGGGAGCTTCACATGACCCGAGGTGCGTGAATGTTGCGATGATTCCCCTTTTGAAGTTGGTCGATTGTTCTCGCCTTGATGCCTCGCGCGCTCGAGGACATCATCGGGATTTAGCGGAGGCTCGCTGGTCACACTTTGCGTCTTATGGCCTTGATATATTAGATAGTCATCTATCGGCAGGACGGACTCTTGAGCTAAACAGTCGACAAACCAGGACAGCTTGACAACTTTGACGATAGATTTATCATCTTCCGCGTCAACATTTTTCAACCTCTGGTCCTTCTGATCGACCGGGACATGAGCGTCCGGACTGTCGTCGAGGCTCTCATCTCTACCGGAGATTCTCGTTTGCTTAGGACCACGTGTGGGCTCCGGCGACGATGAACTCGAGAGTTTCCTCCGCTTTAGCGGTGGATGATCATTTCCAGCCTGAGCGTCCGAGCTAGGGAGGGAGACCGATACTGAAGGAATATCTTCAGTTAGAATCTTTTTGCGCCTCAGTTCGAATTTTGCTCGTTCTTTGTTTGATATCTTCCCCACTATGACCTCTGCCTCGTGGATATCGTACGTTATGGTAGGTATTTTACATTCCCACTCTGGTAACTCATCGGGGTCAATATGAGTAGGCAGTAGATAAATGATGGGGAATTCAAGAGGCATTGTTATTTACGTCTTGACCCTGATACAGCCTTTTGGTGGCACACCCACTACCAAGACATGCCTCGTTTGCATGTAACGATGTAACGTATGCGTTCGGCTATGAGCGATGAGTGATAATATATTAAACCAAAAAGTGAATTCTCAGGATGAAGACTTGGTACTCGATTGAATACTTCGCGATTAAACCTCAATGCTCAATTATCATAAAAATTTGGTCAAAGAAATAAATTCGGTGATAATTAGAAGAGGCGTTTGATTAATGTTTTACGATAGAACGTCAAGGTGTCGCATTTGACATGTAGACTAGAATTTGCCTACATAGATACCTACCCACCTAAGGTACTACATATATTAAATATATGTAGATGCCTTCCAGCACTACGCATAGACATCACATCCTTTTAGCCTCGCCATTATCAGTTGAAGAATAATAGCGTTTGCTTTGTACCTTCTAATAGAATAAATCTAGATATATGACGTCAATTTAAGTATACGACCCCGGATTAAAATAAAAATATCGGAACCGGACAAAGAAAGGACCGGAACTTATATTAAGGTTAGGTGGGTCACTACCGGGGAGCAGCTGGATGTACCTACAAGGCTAGGCTAATTATTAGTAAGGTTATTCGATTTCGAATTGTTCCAATTGTCAAACCAAACTTCGACCTCATCATCATTCGTTCAGAAAGTACAACGCCGCCAGGATTAAGGACATCTCTATTCGAATTCTGATTTAGACTAGTACAAAATTTGGATAAGATTAACGCGACTTTTCTTGTTCTGGTCGATGCGATTCTAACTCAGCATGCCGATTTGTAGTCGTGGCCTTCGTCCTTAACGGAACGTCGCATAGCCTTTCGCTTTGTCAACCATAATCCGATTCAGCGTCGACCGTGTGCAAGTCAACAGCTAACAAAACGATGGAAGCCGCCTTCTAAGTCCTTTTTCAAAAAGGTACCACGGTTTTGCCGCTATAATCCGCCCACCACCTATCGTTCGACATTTCTTTGTTTCTTACCTCAACCTCGACTTCTACACCAGCATCAGCAATACCGACTTCTCTTGCGCCCGTCTGTCTACATTTACATCATCATCCATCATCACTATGGATTTAGCCCAAAATCTGGTGCGCACCGTCGCGCGCGCCTTCTACACAGGGCCCGACGAGAGAAGATTGATTCTCGTTGTCGATGCCCTCGTCCTCCATACCACCGTTAAGGATAGTGACTTATCTTATCTGATGGCATTGAATGCGAAAGACCTCAACAAAGTCTACAGCAGGCTCAGAGAAGATCACATCCTGCGCTCGTATGTCTATCTCAATAACTCACTGTTTATCTATCAGAACTGATCGCTATTGATATATAGTCATTCCCGCCCAGAGCTGGTAGCGGGTAAGGAGAAACCGGTTACCCGAACTTACTATTATATCGATTATCGACAAGCCATCGACGCGATCAAGTATAGAACTTTCATGCTCGACAAGAAAGTACAGGGAGATTCTGTACCTCAGTCAGAGAAAAAGATGTACTTTTGCAAGCGTTGTGGATCGGAATGGACCCAGATGGAAGTTCTCGACAGCATGGACCCTATGAGAGGTTTCAAGTGTCACAAATGCGGCAGTATCCTAGATTTTGATCCCGAGCGACAAGCGGGTGGCCATGAATTGTCTACTCGATTGAATAATCAGCTCAAGTTTATCCTCGACATCCTACCGAAGCTTGACCAAGTTACCATCCCCGAGTTCGACTTCGATACTGCGCGTGCCGCATCACTTCCCGTTGTGCGTCCGAAAGGTAACGAAGCCGCCGAGTCGGTCGCCCTCCCAGACGCCAAACCCACCTCCGTCAAGGGTATGGCAAATATCGGCCCTCAGAATATCCTCATCGACATTACCGACATGGACGGCCCTACCGAAGCCGAGAAGGAGGCTGAACGTCTCAAGAAGGAGGCAGTTGCTCAGATGAATGCCCTGCCCGCTTGGCATATGACCAGCACCGTTAGCGGCATATCATATGCTGGAAACTCTAAATCTAACGCGGCGGCTAAGACCGACGACACCGATGCTAAGAAGCCGGACGCCTCTACCGATGACGCCGCTCATCAGCAAGAGATGGACGAGCTGTACAAGTCCCTGCAGAAGTCTCAGGAGGAGGCGGCTCGACGCGCGGCAGAGGAAGATGACGATGAAGACGACGAGGATGCCGAGAGTGGAGGCGAAGAGTTTGTAGACATCTCCGCGAATGTTAGTTCTATAGGTGAGAAGCGAGCCGCGTCGAGCGGTCCCACTAGTACTGCGGACACTCCCGCTTCGGACAGACCGTCCAAGAAGGCGAGGATTGAGGAACCGCCTAACGGCGGTGATAGCGAAGATGACGACGATATGCAATTTGAGGACGTTTGAACATGAACGACGGTGGTACGTCTAGGTTCGTGGGCACAATGTCAAGTGGGGGGTTAGGGGAGGGGATTAAGGGGTGCGGTCCTCCGTCATCGCGATACCCTACATACAGGAGCGTTAGGTAGCATTGCATGGTCTTTCCCAGGTTACATAGACCCGGACGGGCGGGCGTCCAAAAAAGAAAAAAGGGTTTTTTTCTTATTTTATAAAGCAACAATCGCATTTTGCAATGAATCTCTAGGTTTCTGGCAAGACGTGAAAGCTTAAAGTCTTTCGCGCGCGAGTGGTATCTACACTGCCCCCGAAGAAAAAATGTAATACAAACAAATATCTGGAGTTTTTTTCCTCTTTCTCCAAGCGAATCCCGTCAAAGGTATCTTCAGCATACATAGCGTAACGTACGACGAGCCTGGTGTTGTGGGGGGTGGTTTTTTTTTTTTTTTGCCACGACTTGGGGTGCGCCAATAAACCACCAGCACCAGCACCAGCTCCAGCTCCGCACCTGCTTATCATTATACCCATATCATGAAGCCGTCCCTCGTGACACGCCGCCCCCCCTTCCGTAGAAGCTCCTGTTTTCCTGTAGAACGAACTTGGGTATTACACGTATTTGCGTAGCTAGGAGAGATGGGTTAGTATATATGATCTTCACGTGAACTGATAGGATACTACTAGGTAGGTAGTGGTGTGGATGTAACATGACTTGACTTGGACTTACATCGAGGGTTAGCGTTCGCGAGCTGTTTACTTCCTGGTCCCTGTACACGCCGACGAGGCTCTCGCTGTCCTGGAAGAGGCCGGTCTTGAGACTGATGACGATGAACTGCATGCCGGGCCCCGCGTGCTCGCGGATATAGTTCTTGATCTTGTCGACGTTGGCGTTGTCGAGCGCGGCGTCGACCTCGTCGAGCACGAAGAAGGGGCTGGGCTGGTAGCTGTGGATGGCGAAGAGCAGCGCGAGCGCCGCCATCGTCTTCTCGCCTCCCGACAGGTGCTCCATGTCTCGGAAGCGCTTGAGCGGCGGCATCGCGTGGTACTTGATCCCCGACAGGTACGGCTTGTCCGTGTCCTCTTCGATGTCGAGGTAGGCCTGGCCGCCGAGCGGGTACTGGTCCGACCGCGTCAGGTCCTTGTAGACGTGCGAGATCTGCTCTCGGATGTGGACGAACGCCTTGTCGAATAGCTCGAATCGCTTGGTCTTGACCTCATCAAAGGCGTCCTTCGCGGCCTCATAAACCGCTTTGGAGTTATCGTAGTCCTTTTGAGTAGCCGTGAGCCGTGCTTCGACAACCTCTAAGCGTTCTATCGCTCGCATGTTGGGGTTTAGCTTCTCTAGCTCTGCGGTAAGTGACGAGATCTTCTCTTGTAGCTTATCTTCGGCGCTTTCGTCCTCGGGCTGCTTAAATTAGCGTTGGAATTCAACATGTTCTGCATGGCAACTTACATCTCTTAGATCGTTATCTAATTGATCAAAGTCGACCTCAATGCCGAAATCATCCATGGCATTGCCCATCATGTCGGCATCGTCGCCGTCATCCACATCCATGGCGTCCGGATCTTGATGTAAGAGGTTGTCCTGGTTTGGGAGGTTATCGAGAGATCCTGAGGTAAGGGGTACGTTGATCTGCTCTAATCTGCATCGCCTCAATAGGGCGAATTTGCCAGCGCTGTTCCTCTGAACCTCGGTCTCGAGAGCACTGATTGCCTTTTGCCTGCTCTCAATATCCTTACTCCGCTTTTGGACTTCTGACTTGGCTGCGTTGACCTTCTCTGACCGTTTGGTAAGCTCTTCTTTGTATTCATCCAACTCTTGTTGCAGAGCTTCAAGGCTGTCCTGGTCATTGCCCATCGCCTCCTCGATCTTTTCCTTCTCAGCTTGGTAGGATTTGATATCTTGCGAGAGTCGTTTTAAGCGATCTTCGAGGCTACGAAACCTGCTCTCGGTTTCGTTAAATCGAGATGTTTCCCAACTCTTGTTGCTCTCTAGTTTCGACCGTTGTAGATCGAATTGCGTACGCTTCTCGTGAGCTTCTTGCTCCAAACTTCCTTGCTGTGCTTCGTAAGCTCGAATATCAGAATATCCGAGTCGTTTGCAGAAATCGGCAAAGATCTTATCTTCCACCTCGGCGATGGCAACTTTGAATTTCTCGACCGCTGTGCGCGTTTTCTTGAACTTATTGTCC
Source organism: Annulohypoxylon bovei var. microspora (assembly GCA_022836615.1). NCBI lineage: Eukaryota > Fungi > Ascomycota > Sordariomycetes > Xylariales > Hypoxylaceae > Annulohypoxylon > Annulohypoxylon bovei. The sequence continues at coordinate 2,648 of MU405222.1, read as the reverse complement.
TCCTCCTTGAACTTAGGCTGCCACTCCTTCACCTGGCGTTTGACATGTTCTAGCTCCTTTTTCTTACTAGCAATATTTTGGTTAAAAGCGGTCAGTTCGCTGTTGGCAAATGCTAAGCGTTGATCAAGTCCCGCGAGCTCGTTTTGCAACGTCTCCTCTGCCATACCACGTCTATCGGCCCTGGGTAGCTTGTCAATCTCATCCCGAAACTTGTCTGCCATCTTCTGTAGGTTCTGGACGTCGTGCTCTTCGAAGCGGCGCTTTCCTTTATTTTCTGGGCCTCGTCCACCAGTCATCAAACCCGCCTTGTGTATAACGAACCCTTCCAAGGTCACCGCCTTGACCTGAATTCTGCGCTCATAGCAAACATGCTTCGCAATTTCTAAGCTATCGCACACGATCGAGCCGCCACAAGCGTAAGACATTGCGCGCTCAAGAGAGGAGTCAAAATCGATGGCATCAATCGTCAGTCGCGCCCCGGAAATGCCCTTAACAGCCGTGTTCGCCGCGCTAACTTTGATGTTGTCTAACGGGATGAAGGTCATCGGCGGGAAACGCTGGTCTTTTAGATATTGCACACACTCGACACCAGTCTTCTCACTGTCGACTACGACAGAGTCGAAGTCTCGTCCGAGAGCAGTGATGACCGCTTCGTCGAATTTCTTCTGTTTCGGTTTGCATAACTCTCCTACTCTGCCTTTAACGCCTGGGTAGATGCGCTTCAGAGAGGTGACCATCTCCTTCATTCGTGTCTCCTTGTCGTTCTGGCGTCTTCCATCGTCTGCCTCAAGCAACTTTCTCAAAACATCTTGAAGCTTCTCATCAAGTTCTGTTCGCCTCTGGTTGGTTCTAACCCTTTCCGACTGGACCTGGTTGAATTCCTTCTTCTTGGCATCCATCTCGCTTGAGAGCTGTTTGACGGTAATCTCGGTGGCGCTCTTCCTCTCCTGAGTAGCTGCTAGCTCGGTCTCCAGCTTTTCCGCAGCAGCCTGATAGGTCTCAACCTTACTTCTCATGCTATTGACAGTAACTTCATCGGTTTTGAGTTGGCGATTGAGGTTCTCTAGTTTGACCTGGTTCTCCGAAGACTTGGTTAAAGCTTGCGCACGAAGGGAATTGTACTCCTTCCGGTCAGTGTCGCTCAGTTCTTTGCCTTGCTTCTTCATCGTCTCCTTCCATTGGTCTTCGAACTGTTTCTGGGCTTTTTGAATTGTAGCCAAGTCTTTCTCAATCTTGGCGATTAGTTTGCGCTGCTCGTCGCGTTCTTTCCTAACAGAATCAATTCTGTGCCGGATTGTATCGGCCTGGCTGCTTGTCTGTTGCACCTTTTCTTCGATAGGAACAAGACTATTCTCTTTCTCCTCCATCTCCTTCTCTTGCCTTTTGATCTGGCGCTCTACTTTGTGGACCTCCTTCGCAGCCTCAGCCTGCTCCTTGCGAGCAGCCTCAAGCTTTCTCTCAAAGGTTTCAACATTGCGACGGAATTCTTTCAGGTTTTCTTGGTGATCCTGGATCTTGGCGCTCGAATCGTCCATAATCTGCTGAAAATGGTATAATTTCCAGAGAATATGAGTGACTATAGCAGCATCACGTTCCTCGGTCTTCTTCTGAAAATTTTCTGCCTCGCGCTTCTGCTCTTGGTATTGCTTAATTTCCGAATTAATACCACGTCGTCTCTGAAGCATAAAATTGGTATTCTCGGCAGCCTGGTCCGCTTCGCTCTGAAGTTTCTCGTACTCGGGTTTGTATTCCAAACTTCCCGAAATCTGCTCGATCAGACGTGTGAGATCCTGGGGAGATTGGGCAGCGATCGCCTCGACGTCGCCTTGGAAGACGAGGAAATTACGGGCTTTGATAAGAATGTTTTCAGTTTCGAGAGCCTCGTTATATTGCAGGGCCGTGACCACGCGGTCGTTGATGCGATACTCGCTCGAGCCTTGGTTCGTAATGGAGCGCTTCCACCGCTGTTCATCGCCGGCGTCATCTTCGTATACGGCCATGACCCAGGCGGTTTTGGGGTCGCTACGATTCGGTTTATCATCGTCGTCGCCGTTAACGTGACCGTTGGTATGTCCATTCGTAGTAGGTTCGGCAGCGGAACCATCATCGTTTATTTTGGAAGTCTTGAGGACTCGGCCACGGTAAACTAGATCCTTGAGGTGGGTAGAACGGAGATGCGACGACTTAATACCTAAGACAAAAGAAATCGCATCCATACTACACCAATTAGTACACTAAGCGCATAGGCAGCTGGTGATAGGGTTGGTGAGGGACATACGAATTGGATTTACCAGATCCATTTGGGCCGATGATAGAAGTGAAGTACGAGTCGCCGAAAAGAAGGATATGATGTCCCTTGTAGGACTTGAAGTCTTGAGATGGTTAGTTTGTCGCGCGCATGACAGGTTTTTATAAAAAAGCGATACGCACTGAATAGCTCAAGACGAATAAGCTTCCCCATCTTGGCTTAAGCGTTATAAGTCCTATATCTTAAGTCGATGGTGAGTAGTTGATAGGTAGATGAAAACGCGACGCGAGAAATATGCGAAAGAGGCGGTCTCGTTAACGCAGCACCTGTTCGTTCCACTTTTAGTGGATCCCAAGTGACTTTCTCATTTGTACTCTTTGTACCGAGTAAGCGCGGCGCG